>JACDOX010000200.1:485603-539766 GCA_014549065.1 Cardinalis cardinalis
CATTGAAATAGCAGTGATAAGTCATGGCTGAAATAAAGACATTTCTTGCATGTCCCACAAAATGATATATTGAAAGGTGTGAACTTTAACTATGACCATCAGGAGAGCTTTTAGCTTTAAATTTGGCCTCTATGAGATGCATCTGAGATGTGATAATCATTAAGAGTTCAAAAATCTCCTACAGAGAAAAAATGAAAGGATCACTTTGAGCATTCATCTGTCAGAGAGGCTTCAGTTCACAGAAATAACCTGTTCTGTGCCAGAGGCAACCTAAATTAAGCTAAGTCAATGATGTCTTTCAGGTATGGAAGGTATTGCCTTTTGTGGGATATTGATGGCAAATATGGAAGACCCCATTTCAGATATTTGAATGAATCCTGAAAAAAAAAATCATTGAATAATTTGAGTTGGAAATGAGCTTTAAAGACCACCTAGTCCAACCCCCCTGCAATGAACTGGGACATCTTCACCTCGATCTGGTTGCTCAGAGTCCTGTCTTGGAAACCAGAGGAATTACAGCATTATTGTCAAACACATTTAAGATGAAATAGGCTAAACCATCACACAAATGTTTCAATTCTGGGGTAGTAGTGTTGTATACACAGATGCCCCCAGGACCTTCTGCTCTGCTGCTTTTTGTTGTTCCTGTGCTGCTGCACAGTGCCTGAGTGATTTTCCCCACTCTCTTGGATCTTAATGAAAAATGAGATTTCTTCCCTGGGAATTGTTGACCAGCTATCTTTTGTCAGATTTTACCCCTCTCTAGGCTGTACAAAGTCGACCACAGGATGGCATTCTGCTTCCCAGAAAAGCAATGCAGGAAAGCAAGTTCTTACAGGCTGTTCAGTATTTTTTTTTGTKTGTGTGTACAGGGCAGTTCAAAAGAATATTGCATAGCTTGCATGTGACTTTTCCAACTTGGAAGGTCTGTATCAAGCCAGGAGGTCAGGATGCAGTGATTTCAGTGGCTTTATTTTGTTGGAGGAAGAGTGTCACTGTCATATTTTGTGAAAAATCCCTTCACCAGGATTTCTTCTCCTGGGAAGCTGAGAAATCACAGAGAAAAATGAAAACAATAATTATCTCATTTGCTTCTCCAGTGTTTTGCTGCTTTGGAATGTGTTAGGACATTGTTTACCAACAGGTGAATGTTTAATTGGTTTCTGCTGTGAATTGTTTTGACTTAATGACCAATCAGTACCAAGCTGTGTTGGACTCTGGAGAGAGTCACAAGTTTTTTATTATCTTATGTATCTTTTTAGCCTTCTGTCTGCATCCTTTCTGTATTCTTTAGTATAGTTATAGTTTAGTATTCTTTAATATATTATAGATCATAAAATAATAAATTAGCCTTCTAAGAACATGGAGTCAGATTCATCATTCCTTCCTCCCTTTGTCAGGGGTCCCTAAAATATA
Organism: Cardinalis cardinalis; assembly: GCA_014549065.1. NCBI lineage: Eukaryota > Metazoa > Chordata > Aves > Passeriformes > Cardinalidae > Cardinalis > Cardinalis cardinalis. The sequence continues at coordinate 487,020 of JACDOX010000200.1, forward strand.
ACAGAAAGCAGCAAGGATGAGAAGCATCAAAAGGAGCAGCAGAGTGACAGGGACTGTGGGGAATGGCTGGTTGGGCACGTGTGTTGGTGTTTATCAGCCATGCAGATGTCATCTCCTGAAGGAAAAGCAACAGAAGAATAACCACACTGAGTGGACTTTGCTTCTCCCTCTGGAGAGACTTTTCTGTGAATCTTTCCGGGGAGAGAGGGCCTGAAATCTCTATATCCTATCACAAAGGATAGTTACCATCACTGGTAACTATCTGGAAATGAGTATAACTATGTGGAACGAGTATTCTTTCCCTGGAAATGAGTATACCTGGCACAAAAGCCCTCAAACCACTGACACACAATAGAAATTAAAGCTTGCACCTTTAATTAAGAGAACTTCAAGAAGAGAACACCAAGGTTATGAATTCAAGGATTTTGAGGTAAGAAATGTGGGAGTTTAGACACACATAGAATGGGTACAGTTCTAGCCTGGCCAGACCAAATCTGGCAATAAATAAATTATAGGAAAATTTGCAGTGGAAAGGGTCAGAGTAAACAAATGGAAAATGAGTCATCTGTTGTTTAAATGCCTTTTGATATGATAAGAACTTTGGATTTTGATCAGTAAATACACTGAAGGAACTTTATATGAACCTGGCTGCATTAAACTGAATTTTCAAAGTGACTCAAATAAAGGATAGGCCAACTTTAGCAATAAACTCCAGCTTCTTTTGGAAATAAGATTTTAATGCTGTGATATTAATCTTGCAGGCATATTTTTACTCCCCAAATAAAACTAGAAAGAAGGAAAAGAAACTACAATATGAAGATATTGGAACTGAAGAATTAAATGACTTTGCCAAAAAATGCTGAGTATGAACATTCTGTGTGTATTTTCCATGTCATCTGGAGGTAACAGAGTGCCCAAGGGGCTTTTCTCAGTATGTGCCTGGGCCATCAACTAGAAATTATAAACCACAGAATTATTCCTATGGGTAAAAACTGACCTGTAGTAGTTCTTTGTAATCTCACAGCATTGTTTTGGAAATGAAATATAAAATGGAGACACAATTCTGCGTTCTCACATGTGTGAAACCTTAAAGGAGCCATTTCTATACAGTGTGCATATTCATTTCTATCCACTGTTCAATATTGTATGTAGCATTTACTAGGAGCAGTGCTAAAAGGAGGTCATTTTACTACTTTCTTTCTCAATACCTGCTATCAGCATTCTTAGTATAACTTTTTATCTTGTCTGTTCCACATAGTTCTGCTTTGGTTGGATTGTGAGATTAGCTGAAATCAGACTTTGCAACTCCAGCCACTCTTCTGTTGTCAGCGATGCCTTCATGTTCTGATTTGCAGCATAAAAACATGCAGGTTTTTTTAATTTCAGAAGATTCATAGTGTTTAAAACATTGATAACTTAGGGCTTTCTTTTGATATCAAACAAATCATTGTTTTCTTATTCTTCCAATAGGATGCTTTGTAGTTTTGAATGATAGTTGAATCTTGTGGTTTTTTAAAGACAGCAAGAGTAATACATGATCTTTCTTTCAGATTAATTTTGCTGGTAAAGCCCTACATAGGATCTTGGTGGGGACGAATTATAAAATTAAGGGACTGCTGCAGCCATATCTTTTTTCTCTTTTTCTTTTTTTTTTTTCTCGTTTTCTTTTCTCATTTTCTTTTCCCTCTTTATTTTTCTCTCTTGCTCACTTAGTCTTTCTCTTTCTTTCTTTCTTTCTTTCTTTCTTTCTTTCTTTCTTTCTTTCTTTCTTTCTTTCTCTCTTTCTCTCTTTCTTTCTCTCTTTCTCTCTTTCTTTCTTTTCTTTCTTTCTTTTCTTTCTTTCTTTTCTTTCTTTCTTTTCTTTCTTTCTTTTCTTTCTTTCTCCCTTTTCCTTTTTTTCCTTTTCCAACAGCTGCCTTCAATATGAGCAGTGGTGTGTACTCTGACAAAGCTTTTATGCTTGTAAAGCAGGGAATATTTTTTGTCCCAGAGCTGAGTCACATACCTAAGTGATGAGCATAAAGAAACTTGAGAAGGCAGAAAACCAGGTATCTTATAAAAATAGGCTTTTCCTACCATATACTTTTTGTGTGTATGTGTGTGATTAACTCTAAATCTCATATCCTAGGTTAAATTAGACCTTTCTGAAGTCATCTTTGTACTATGTTTTAAAACTGATTTGTGTTTCAAACCTACACAGGAAAATTTTTGTTGAGAAAGATAAATGGCACTGTATTAAAAAACCAAACCAAAACATGACTGATTTGAACAGCAATTTTTCTCATGCTCAAAGTTTATTAAACTATCATCTGACAAAGTACTCTAACTTCCCTGCAGCTGACAAATAAATAGGCATTTTACAAATATTGTGTGGGATGTACAAGCTAATATCAATTAATAGGTTGCCAAGTTAGAATTTTTAATTGTGTTCAGAGTTGTTTAATTAACTTCATAAATTTCAAGTAAAAAAGAACTGAAGCATACAATCCAAAACATGCTAATAAAAAATCTCAATTAGCTGTCAGAGAGTTTGGTCAACACATGCAGTGCTGTGGTTGTCTACAAAACTGTAGTAAAAAATAACCCATTGTACTCCTGAGCAAAGGAAAACAGCTTTTTAAATCAATACTGGTCTATATGGTGAGCACATCACAAAAGGTACTCTGGAAGAAGGGGTAGATGGTTGTCAAGATTCCTCTGTGCAAGCCTTTTAAATATTTTTTCCATGGAAGGCTTAAGATCTGTTAGATATTGTAATTTGCTGCCCAAGGGTATAGTAAAAAAGGTGATATAGATATTTTTGAGGCTCAGAAGTCACAGCTCTACTACCATAGACTTTCCAAAAAGGACACCTCAGATGTTCCACCTTATATCTGAGATAAAGCAAGGAGATGGCCAAGGCTGAGGAAAGGACTTTCATTTTTGCTGTTATAGATGCTGAGTCAAGAGTTGTAGATATTTCATGTGTCCTCCAAACTGTGGTGACTTCCATGAGGGAAAAGAAGGGGGAAATCAAAGCTATCTAGGGCCAACAATTTAAAGAATTTACAGCCCYTGCTTAAATCCCAATGCTGGATGACTCTCAGGGACTGGAATTTATCACTCTGTTGTGTTGGGCTGTTTGTGTGAGATAAGATGAGGCCAAAAGGCCAATTTTTAATTGAACAACAATTTTCACAAATCATTTCAAGTGAGCTTTGCTTTCAGCCTCAGCACACACAAAATACAATGAACCATTGCAGTTCTACTTACACTTTTTTCTTTGGAACCAAACTTCTCATCACTGCCATGAGTACTTGGAAAAATGAAAACCACAAGATTCCAATGATCAAATAAATCCAGCTTTACATTGCCTCAAAGCTGGTATCAGGATTGAAATATTTTCTCAAATGCATTTATCCTCACCTGAGTAAGAAAAGCAGAGCTCCCTAGGGCTCAAAAATGCATCTTCCAAATTGGCTTAGCATTCATTTGTAAGTAAATGAGTACAGTCTGGACAGAGATTTTCCTTCCATTTTATCAAGAATACCTTTGGTTTGTGCCAACCCGGTTGGAATATGATCTTTCATCATATTCATGAGCTACTCCTGTCCATCATTTCACTATGGATTGTATTTTCAAAGAGTGATCTACTGTGTGAGCCCAGATAATCACCTGCTCCATGAATAAGACATTAATTTCCCTAATTAAAAGGGAAAAGGAAAGGGAACAAGGGCTAATTTAGTCATCCACTGGAACAAGTTGCCCAGAGGTCTTGTGGGGTGTCCATCCTTGGGGATACACAAAATCTGGATTGACACAGCCTTGAGCAACCTGCTCTGGCTGACCTTGACATGAGCAAGGGCTTGGACTAGATGGTCTCCCAAGATCCCTTCCCATCTCAACTATTCTGTGAGACTGTCCAGGCCAAACTCCAAAATGGAATTGAAATAATATTGTCTAATTGCTATTTGTAACCAGCCTGTAATTTAATTTCTGATCCACCTGTTTAAGGCATGGGCAAATTCATATTGCAATTGTAATTGAAAAAAGTTAGGTCTGTAACACAAATCATGTTTTACAAACACTCTTCTTTTTGCAGCAATTCTATTAAAATACATACTTTAAGAAAAATAAATGACTGTAAGAAGCTCGTAGCAGAAAAGAAAGTGCTACCAGGAGATTTTGATGCAATGCCATTCTTGATTATGTTTATTAAGGTTTGTTTACTAAACTGATCTACCTATTTTCATCTCATCTAATTAAAATTAATTACAAGAGGAGTAATTATGTTTGCAGTCAGATTGCTACACTGAGCAGATTATTTACTTGAGTTCTAATTTTACAGCTGTATCTGATTTTGCAGTATTGTATTTTAATATGTGGATGCCCATCTTCTTGCAGTTTCTAAAATGAAATTACTTATGTCATGTGTGATTACTGAGACTTTCAAGAGTCATTTTGGTCGAGAGTGAGATAACTTTCCACTTTACCRTGGAAAAATGGAATTTAAGCTGAGGAGATTGCTGTGTTGGAAATATATGCTTAGTTAAGTTACTGTTCTTTCTCTGAATAGAATTATAATAGTCATTTTATGAACATATATGTGTGCCACTGGCTTATGCTGGGCAAATAGAGAAATAACTGCTCAGTTTAAAAATGGACATTTAGAAATTGCAAGAAGATTGAAATCAGTGGGGATGGCTTCATCATGTTTCATGCAAGGAAATGGTGTGTTCCTACTAATATAACACTTTGTTTGTGTCTATAAATGTGTGGCATATATTTCATTAAAAGTTTTAATGGTTTAAAAATAAAATATGGTTTGCCTAAATGAAGCAGGTTTATCTGGAAGATAAAAATAGATTTTTCTAGCTCAATGAAAATATAAATTTTCTTCATACAATCAACAGTGATAAATAGAAATTAAAAGCTCTAAAAAATTATAAGAAAGTCTTCTAATTTACACATCAGCTTCAACTTGCAGGATGAGACTGACATCCCAGTGATGGAGATGTGTTTTGATAAAATTGTGGTGGTGGGAAGATATCAGTTTCTCTGGGTCTGGATTGAAGGCACTTGAGATCGTAGTTCATGCTCTGACTCAGGTGTTTATTATTTCTTCTCAGTGAAACAGCCTCACAATCATGAGTTCTGCAGCCTTTCATTGTCAAGGCACAAAATGGCTAACTCTCTCTTGTTACAAGGTCTTTTAAGACTAAACTATCCAATTAAGAAAGGACACCTAGATTATTTTCCCTTTTAACCCGGTAACTGATCCCAAAGAGGGCACAATGTGTGTTTTTCTGTCCAATTACAAAACATCACACAAACCCATGAAGAAGAAGGAAGAAGAAGGTAAAGAAGAACAACCTGCCTCCACCGTAAAACCTCCATCTTGCTTCATATTTATTTCTATATTCTAAAACCCCACACTCTAAATTTTCCATCTTGTGATATTACACACTTCTAACCAACGACACACCCGTAATCCCAGTGCTATCAATCAATTTTGGAGGCCTTCTCCACAGCCTCAGGTCAATTGCAGTGTTCTCTTGCAAGTCTGTGCCTTTCAGCACAGAAAGTTCAAAATTCTCAGCATCCAGGGTTCCAACAGAAAGGAAAAGAATGAAGGAAATGTTGGATGAGCTTCTCAAGTGCAGTCCAGCAAAGCTCAGGGGAAGGATGGAGTGGAGGCTCCATTTTCCCCCCATGCACATTTCCCACTTATTCTGGTTGAGAGACAAAAGGCAAAGATAAAGTATGATTACTCTATTAAGAAGTAATTCTCTAAGAATAAAGAATAAAAAGAATAAAGAATAAAGAATAAAGAATAAAGAATAAAGAATAAAGAATAAAGAATAAAGAATAAATTGGCCAGTGCCTACTGTGCACCAGTGATGAAATTAATAGAATACAGCGATTGAGAATAGAAACTGAGCTTACTGTCCTGGGCGGTGTTTGCTCTATAAACCAATAACATCTGAACACAACCAACCTATTCAGAAACAGCAACTGGCCTGAGAATGAAAGCAATTAATCAACTTTCARAAGCAACATCCACTGTAGTTTACTTATTTCAAATTGCTAAACAAGTTCTTTTGTAACCAAAATCCCATTGTCTACAATTATTGATAAATTCTATTCCTGCTAAAAGGAAGTGTTTTCTTATCTTCATTATGGTAGCTCCTATTTATCTAAGATAAAATGCACAGAAATTTGCTCATGTAAACTGAAATATGTTGTTAAGAACTGAAACAATATAAAGGATGTACCCCCTTGTTTATTTGTTATGTTGGGTTTAGTTTTTTTTTTATTTTTTACTTTAATGCCTAGGTAATGTTGCACTGAAACACACACACACACAAAATCTAATGACACTAGTCAAAAACCCAGACAATATTTCTCCTTGATTGAATTTTCTGATTATTTTATGTAACCTGAAGACACTAGGCTCTTTAAAAATGTGATGCACTTTAATAAATGGAGAACTGGAAATGCAGCAATGATATCACATATGTACCATTCATTAAAAAGCACCAAAAAAGAACCTAAAAGCAAAATGTATTAAAAAATGCATTATTTAATGGTGTTATTCCAGCATCATTTCCTTTTCTTCAATGAATGTCTTACTGCCTTAAAAATGCTCCAAACATTTTTCAAGTATATAAGGATAAACCAAGAAAATTAAGAGAGAGATGATGTTGAATAAGCATTTTAATCTATAAAATTTTTATATGAAGTTTAAAAACCCTTAATATAGTGCTCTAAGTGTATACCTAGGAGATATTCTTTAAGCAAAAGTCCTTTTCACTGAAAAAAAGGAGAAAATTTTAATTTAAGTCAGCATAATCCATCTGCAAATCATTTTTTCAGATCTTCAAATACACGAAGTCTGTATCTTTATTTTCTTTAAACAGAAAAGGATAAAGAGAGGATGCCATCAGGGGAGCTTTCTGATATTCTTCAGTTATTTTGCCTCTTAACTATTGAATGGTGCTCTTCTTAAATGGAAATTCCTGTATCCCTCTGTTTTTTCATGAGTTTTTCAAATCTGCTTAACCTTGTTTTAGAAAATTTGAGAGCAGCAAGCTTTAGTAAGAGTTCCAGACCAAACTTTTCTAATAAAAAAGAAATTTCAGCCCTGTGGAGATAAATTGAGCAAGATTCTGCTGAGATTTCACTGAGAGTTTAATGCCCAAATATTTTCATTTCAAAAAATTTGATAATAGTTTTTGTCTAAATGCCATATTTTCTTGATTGCCTTCAAAATTTAACTAATTTATAACTAAATTAAGCAGAGATTACTTTCTTAGGGGATTTTTAATGTGTAAGTGAAAAGTTACAGAGACTTCATATTCCACAGGAGGGAGCCTCTCTTCCACTGAGCTTGGAGCAAGACTTAGGCACAGGATGTTTTTCTCTTTTAGAACCTGTGTAAAAAGACAGTGGCCTGTACAAAAAAGTTTGAGCATATTGGACTAACTACTTAGAAAAATAAAACAACAAAGGACAACCCCATCTCTTTTTAGTTATAAGTGAAACTTTGGGATAAACAAAACTTATGCCGTTGAAATATTTGAAATATAAAAAAAAAAACCCTCTGAAGAAATTTACAAAGATGGTTTTGAAATTTGAATCTTCCTTCAAATTTTGCTCTGAAAATGGTTTGGTTTTTTTTCTTTTTTTTAAATAAATAAATAGTTTTATAAGAAGTTGAAGTAGGTTTCAAATATATCTTGAGATAGAGACAAGACAAGAAGCTGTTTTGGGATACTTAAAAATGGAAGGGTCTACAAAATTCTTCAGGATTGACTTTCATAGAATAATTTTCAAATTCAATAACCAGCCTTACTGAAGAGGGATGATTCATAATTATACACATGAAAGTAAGCATGATAAAACACACAGGTTTATTATCCTGGCAGGGACTGTGGCTGCCCTGGACAGCTCATGTGCATTTGGAAGGATGAAGTGAAATGGACTTCTTGTCCTACAGGCTGCTCAGGAAATTAAACTTACCAAGGATGAAGGTTAACTAGTTAGGCCTCTTAGGAAACAGGGAGAAAATTAAACTAAATCTTAATGAAGACAAGTGGCAGCAGCCTCCGCATCAAACTGCAACTGTGATCTGTTCTTCCTATGGGACAGGACACCAGATTTTGGAAGGCAACTCCAACTGAGGATCTTCATTTTCCTTAATGCTTTGTATTTCCTTCACCAGCAAATTTCTGAGGAAGTTTTATTGCAGGAAACATATCTTGGATTACCCCTTGGGGATGCTTCAGGACTCTGGCAGTGGATTTTTAAGAACAGATAACACTGCTGTTCCCAGTCATTTCACACTCTATTTATCTACTCATTGCAGTTCCTGGGCCCTGCAATCTGCTTGCTGGTGATCTCAAGAGAACCACCCCTGCAGAAGGATAAAGAGGATTCATGTTCCCACCTGACACCTCCCTGACTATATTGCATGGGAAATCTTACAGAGGGGTGATAAAATCATAATCATTTTTGCATAATCTGGCCATTCTTAGTGCTGAATGAATCCATTCAGCAGCAGATTAACCAAAATGCAAAGAGTTGTTTTTACAAGATTATGGGACAGCAAAAAAAAAAAAAAAATTGGGAGAGTAAATCCTTCTTACTGTTGTTACTAATATTACTATCAAATGAATAATACTGTTAGTACAATAAGAGTGATTATTGTAATAGTAACCAGAACAAAAGAAATAGTAAAACTTTAGGAAAGTTTTTTTCCATGTTTATTTTGAAGGGATCTTTCCCAGGAAAAACTGAATGAAATAGGAAATGTCTCTCAAAATCTATGAACAGTTTGAAAAAGGCTTCTTGTGATGTTAAGCCCATCTTTAACTCTTGCAGACTCAAAATACTGTATTATATTGTGCACAAAAATGCCAGGCATAGTAGTGTGATACTTTGGAAAATTTACACCCTTACAAATATGGACTTTTGTGAACTCACAGTTCCTTTCTTRTTGAAATGGGAGCTAACACAAAATAATCCCTATAGGGATTACTTAAAATGCCTCACTGGAGCAGGAAGTCCTAAGTGAGAAAATCTGTTAGGTGAAAAATAATAAATAAAATGCCACATAATTTTGTGCTATCTGCTGTACTAAAAATGAAATGTGATTGTTCCAGGGCCAGGTTGGAAATTCAGTATTTTGTGCATGAGTGGAACAAGAAAAGCTGAAAAGTTGCTTAAGAGCCAGTGAGCTGCTGAGGAGCTCACATCTAGTTCCCTCATTCCCTACAGAATAAGGAATGAATGGCTTTTGACCCCAGAGAACTCAGATTTCCCCAAGAATGAAACAGATCTCCACATTTACAAGGAAAAATCTGGTAAAAATTCAGCCTGAGAACCTTTTTGCTCTGGATTTTTAGCACATGTTCTTTCTGCATCAGAGAGGGAGCTCAAAGAGGCAAAGTGTCCTGGCAGAGATTTCAAGGCAGACCTGCTGGAATGGGAATAACCACACACATTCCTGTAAGATCTTCCAGACAAAGTCACCATCTCACAAATATTTTAAAGATTTAATAAGGTTTGTCAGAAGCCATCTGAATATTGAAAGTGAAAGAGATGCTGCTGCATATTTTATGAGATATTTTTCAACTGCAGTGATAAAATTTTTAATGCTATTTCATCTTTTTTTTTTTCCTCCTAAAACAAAATAATTGTTTTATAGCGTTCTTAGACCCAGGATCCATTTAATAATGTGGGGAAGTGAATACAAAATGCAAGGCAGCAGCTGAATACTGTTTGCTTCTTATTGAAAATTTCCCAGGAGGGCCACGCACAGATGATTGGTTTTAACCCTTTATATTTTTGCATGTTAGCTGCAGTCAGAAATTAAAAATATTAGAGAATATTATCTGAGCACACTCTGAGAAATGTTATTTTTACCATGTCATTGTTTTGTTTTTATTCTTCAAATATTGGGCAAATTGAAATATTTTTTTCCAAGTGCTCCTACCTTCCTTGGTTGAAACTAATGGTGATGAATATATCAAAATAGCAGGTCTTCTTTTTTTTTCTTCAGGGAAAAAGCCAAAGGACAGAGTTTTRCTGAATAAAATCACCTCTAATTAACTCATCTCCTTCTCTAACTCCGTCAACAATTCCTGCTCATCACATCTTCTGCTTCATTATGCAGAATGACTTTCCACACTTCCTTTTTTGACATCCTTCTATTCTTATCTAAGCTCAAATTTGATGTATTTATTCCAAACTAAGAATTTGGATGAGATGGTTTTATAGCGCTACATTTGCTATTAACAGGCCTGTGCCCCTTAACTTTTCTTCTAACATTTTCCATAACATTAGGAGAGGTCCTAAGATGAGTTCCTAAGTCAGGGGGCTTATCAGAAGGGCTCCTGGAAAGGACAGAGTTGTTTGGAATAGCAACAGGGTCTGCTTGAAATAGAAATACTTAAGGGCCCAATATCTATCTTAAAACAAATCAATCTTCATTGTATTTTAACAGATCAATAGGAAAACTGAGATGTTATGCTTTTAAAAATGGAAGACAATGACTTGTATTGAAATAAAAGTGATGATGTCCTGGTTTTGACAGAAATAAATTAAATTATTAACAGATCCATGGGCTGTCTGCATTCAGCAGTCAGAAGAATTGACAATGTGAGCAGCTGCTATAGTATTTAAGTGGTTTTGAAAATATGGATGGCCAGAGTGAGAAAAACCAAATTATTATTTAGAGATCTGAAACAAATGCTATTAGGACTGTGTAAACAACAATGCTGTGAAACCAGCTAATACAGGAAACTCTCTGTTTCCATGCTGATTTCATTTTAGTAACACAAAATATGTTAATAGTTGTATAGATCATCTAAATTAGTTTCATTGCAACAAAATTGATTCCAAAATGATAACAAACCAGAGCAGAAATTTTGATAACAAAAAATGGAGTTATATTTTGCATGCTGATTAGCCTGGTAAAATGATTTGTCTTGCTTTTGAACTAAATCTGCTTACATTTTAGAGGTGTTTGTGAAACACAAGCTTAAACACAAATGGGTTCTGATTATAACAATTTAACAAAACATATCCAATTTTATAACAATTACCGTAACTGAGATTTCAGTTTTTCTGCATGTACTATATTGCCAACCTTAAGTAAAATTCAGTCCCTGTGTTGTTACCAAATCTGCCTCTCAGAAGTTAAATACACATGGAATAATTAAAGAAAACCCCAAATCTATCACAAATATAAAATTATCAAACTTGCTGCTCTGAAATACAAATCTATCTCTGACGAACAGTGTTTTAGCTAATGCTGAGCTTGACCAAAGCAGTGCTTGCACAGTCTCAGGGACTTTTCTGCTCCTCCCAGTGCCCTAAAAGTGAGCAGGGACAAAAGCTGAGTGGTGCTTGGCTGCCTGCTAGGGCTAAAGCATGACAGTGAGCCCTGATTYAACTCCACTGAAATTACAGGGGATGATGTCAAAATGTAAGAGCATTAAAGGGATAAGTGGCTCATTATAGTCAATTGATATAGCGTCAGTTAAAATAATGGAATGGTTTCGTAACAAATCTAAGTAAAAATAGTGTAATTAATGTCGATTGATATGAAGTTATGAACAACTGATCTCGTGTGACTCAATTAAATTGGCATCTTTTATTATGACTTATTTCATAGAAATAATGATGTCTGTGCCCTGTACCAGGGCTTCTGCAGGGTTGTTTTACCTGGTTATCAAGGAGCATGAATAATACAAAGTCAGTGTAACAGATCAAATGATTGCCCAAGTCAGATACACCAAACTTTAATTGTTTATGGAGAATTTCTCTCCTAGATAGCTCCAGTGAATCTTGGAATGATAAGTTTTTGAAAAAAATCTTTAAATACTATAGCTTTACACTTTCGCAACTGAAAATCCCAGGTATTCTTAAAAAAAATAAAACAGGCAAGTCTGCAGCAAATCTCAGCCACTTCATAATCTGAATCCATTAAAAAAAATAGTTATCCACAAATCCACTTGTGTTGATACTGAGGAAATAGGCTGCCGCTACAGAAGAAGCATTAAAGGCCAAAATGCTGTTTAGATGCCAAGCTGCCTTGGGCAGCAGGCCTTTAAAGGGGAAGCATGGATGTTCTACTCAATGCAAAACATTTTGGTTTTCTTCCCAGGTTGGCTATGATGAGAACTGACAGTGGTGAGACACTTTGTGGTGCTACCTGTGTTGCTATAGGACACGAAATAGAATGACACGGATACTGGAATTTCTAAGGTAAAAAGAAGCGAAGTTTAATTTCTGACTCCAACATTTATAGACTTTCAAAAGTGACAGCAGATTGGAGGATGACAGTGCCACCTCTCCAATGACACTGGGCAAACCAACAGTCTACCAAATTTCTCTTCTTCCAGAAAAGAATGTAAAACAATAAGTATTTACATAAAACTGTGTGAGAAAGTTCATTACAAGAATGTAAACATCAGAAGGCTTAGAAGAACTTAGTAGAACAGGATGACACTACCTGTGGCCCTGGACTTTTCTGATGTGGTAGTACAAGTGCTATGCAAACAATGGAGATTTGTGCTCTAATAACAATTTCTGAAAACAGACTTCTTGGCTTTGTCCTATTATTTATCTGGCAGCAAGAGAAAGTGTTTTGGCATCTCAGATCCTTATTTCAGCTTCAATAAAAATAAAATGCACATGGGTGGGTTTGAAGAACCCAAGCTGCTTACTAGGAATACATTGATTTATGAGGAAGAAAATACTTTAGCAGCTGTGATTTATTTCTAATTTTAAATATTTGTATGTCTGGTGTAGAAATTAACTACAGGTACTCATGAAACACTTTTATTTCATAGGAGCAGCAGCCTAGGGCTGTGTGCATCTATTCATGGATCCAGTGACTCCTAAGATATCTTTGTTTCTCTCTGCTGACTGTCAGGGACCTCAGTAAAAATGAAGACATAAGTCCTGTAGATGGCTGAGTTGGACAAGATGAAGGCTACACTGGCTGGTGATTTCCTAGCCAGGCACAGCCAGACACCCTGAAGAGCCAGACTTGAAATCACAGAAGGCCCAGGCTGCCTGCTGTGTTGAAATATTCAGCTTGCTAAAGAATAGGGTTGTAGCTGCTTAGAAAACAGTGACAGAAAGAAAAGAATAACTGAGGCATCTCTGGCAGGTAAGATGAGGACCTGATACACCACGAGAGCTGCTGGTGTGCTTAATTCTGAAGAGATGAGTAATTACTTTCCTCTTCAGCTAAGTACTGAAGCACACATTTAGTGGCAACATCAGTACTGGCCAATGCACTTTTAAAAAAATTTGCATGATGCTGGGTAAGTGGTTTAAGTACTTCACTAAAACATGGCCATAGGGCAAGAGAAAATTTCCACTTTACATACCGTGCTGGTAATAGTTTTTCTGATCTCTGTAATGGAGTTCTGAGGGCACAAAACACAATTAAATTAGAAAAAAAGTCATAACAAAACGCTTAGTGCTGCAGTATCATATCTTTGCATGATRGAATTCCTGTAAAAGGGCAACTACTTGGTTTATTTACTTCCAGGAAAAAGATTTTTTCCTGACAAAAGCAAAGCCCAGCCCCACGAAACAATTTTATCTGGTCACTGTGTGGGACTACACAAACAGCTGACAGCTGGATCAAATAAGGCACTGCCACATCCACTTTGTAAATGATACTATGGCTATAGAAGAGATGTTATTAAAAGACAAGAAAAGCATGAGGAGCTAGTTAAATSGATGAGACTTTGTCCCTTGTCCCTTTACCCCAGGTTAACCATTCATCACAAGGTGGAGACACATTGACTTTGCTGGAGCCCATGAGCAGAATGCCATTGATTGCAACACTGCCATGGCATTAAGTTGTATCTCAGAAATATTTCTGAGCAAAAAATGACACAAGGATTATTGACAGACTATCAGAGGCTAAGCAGAACTCTATCTTACTCCACTCAAATTCTAGTCTCTGTTATGTAGATGTTAGGAAAGAAGGAGAATATAGTATAACCAACTGAAAAGGTACATTACTATGTAAATTTTGCTAAATTTTAAGTAGCTACAAAGGTATATTACTATGTTGATTTTGTTATGAAGTTGTTTTGGCCCTCCGAATATTGCCATTGGTATTAATGTTGAAAATACTATAAACAGAAGTGTGTAAGTAAGGACATAAAAGATGTGTCTGAGCTAAACTACATGTTCTCTCAGTAAGAAAAGATTGTGAACACCGTWAAAATGTGAAGACAATGCAAGTTAAGCAAAGCCCCTGCTCCATTCAGGATAGACTCCAGCAAGGCTGTGTAAAATTATTCAAAACCTGTCACTGCCATATTTTCTGAAAAATCCCTTCACCACGATTTTTTCTCCTGGGAAGCTGAGAAGCCTCAGAGAAAAATGAAAACAATAATTATCCGATTGCTTCTCCTGTGTTTTGCTGCTTTGGAATGTGGTTGGAGATTGTTTAACAAACATGTGAATTGTTTTTACTTAATGACCAATCACCGTTGTACTCTGAGGAGTCAGTCACGAGTTTTTAGTTAGTATCTTGTTAGCCTTCTGTAAGTATCCTTTCTCTATTTTTTAGTATAGTTTTAGTAGAATAGAATAGAATAGAATAGAATAGAATAGAATAGAGTAGAATATAATAGAATGGAATAATAAATTAGCCTTCTAAGAAAATGGAGTCAGATTCATTCCTTCCTGCCATGGGGAACCCCTGAAAATACCACTAAAACAAGCCTGATGAAGTCCACTGAAGTATAAAGCTGTGTGTGTTCTTCCTGGTTCTTGCCTTAAATACCCCGTTTTAAATTATTTCCAGTAGTGGATCAGTTTTCCCCTGTAAAGCTGGGCAGCAGCTCATCCTCCCAGGAGCTGGGTCAGCTGCTGGTCAGTGGAGCTTTTCTTATCTTCCTCTTCCCTGCAGTCMCCTGTGCTGGGCCTGCTGCAGATACTGAGCAAAACATTGGCGTGATGCCTCTGCTGGGGAAAGGCAAACACACATGGTGAACTGCTGGCAGCTTCAATAACTGCCAAAGCAAAATCCAGATTCAGGCATTTATTTTTCAAGGCTTTTCATTAGGGTTGATTTTTGTGTTAACCGCCCAGAAAATAAATCTATGGAATAACCAATCAATCATTTCCCTGCTGTACATAACCCAGATGGGAGAGGACATATGTTTGTTCTTCATTTCTCTTTGATCCAGCTTGCTCTTTCCTTCAAAAGCCCACCTTAAAAAGTCAAGTAATAATGAGTGGTTGGACCTTTTATGACTGAGCTTCACATCTGTCACTCCTGCTAATTTTGTGTGACAGTCTTGTTAAAGTTTGACCAGCCTCTGTATGGCTAGTTTTGTTATCAGTGAGAAACTTTAAATCAGGGTTCTCAGAGGGTGGTAGTGTTATTGCATCATGTGTTTATTGCCTAACAGCTTTTCAGGTCTTTTTTTGACAGTACTACCAACAATTTTCATGGTAAAGACATCTTGGTTGTTGGTCTCCCCATTAGAGCAGCAGAGACACCACTAAACAGGCTTTTGAGGGGTTTGGGAACTCCCCAGGGGAGTTGTTCTTTCTGTAGTCACTTAATGTSACATCTGAAAATGTTCAAACTAAAACCTCCAGTGCTCTGTGTCTCAATGTAAAGCTGGCTCAGCCCCTTCTACAGCAGTTTAAAGATTTTTTCAGCCTTAAAGAATTTTGTTTGGGTACAGAAGACCTACATGATACTCAGTCCAATGCCTGTAATCAATATTTGTTTTGGAAAGTTTAGCTGGAAGTTAGATGTTTTGAAGTAGTGTTTAAGAGCTGGCCAGGGCCTGCAGTGCTCAGAATAATCTGGATGGGATTAATGGTCTGAGCACAGGAGAGACATTCAGTCCCAAAGTACCAAAAATCATCATCTGAGCATTGGTTGTGAATAGAGTAATATGTCTTCACAGGTGATCTGGCATTCAAGCCTTGTCGATTTTATCTTCAATTCTAGTTTATATTTAAAATGTCAGCTGAATTTTATTGGTATGCAGGAAACATTTAATCTTACTCCTTTATCACTGAGAGCACATTGCTGGTGATTTAGGGCTTAGTTAGCTTGTAAGAATTGCTCTATGTTGCTGAAGATTATTGGCCATATTCAGTCAGCCTAAATTCTGCCTTACCCTCTAAATCTAGTGTTTCTGACAGGCTTGATCTKGAAAGCTCCTAATTCAATCCCTCTCACCCTGTGAATTACTTTGTCCACAGAAGTAGCTGAAATTTAGCATTTCAAAATATTCTCATTTCTTCTTTAAAACCAGAAGGAGAGAGAGAGAGAGAGAAGTGTGGTAATTTCAGTGTCCTCTGCGGCAGGAAGGAAATGATGCATCTGACTCCATGTTCTTAGAAGGCTAATTTATTATTTTATATACTTATATTAAAGTAAAGAATGCTATACTAAAACTATACTAAAGAATAGAGAAAGGATACAAACAGAAGTTTTAACAAGATAACCATGAAAAACTCGTGACTCTCCAGAGTTTGACACAGCTGGATCATGATTGGTTATTAAGGAAAAACAATTCACATGTTTGTTAAACAATCTCCAACCACATTCCAAAGCAGCAAAACACAGGAGAAGCAATCAGAGAATTATTGTTTTCATTTTTCTCTGAGGTTTCTCAGCTTCCCAGGAGAAGAAATCCTGGTGAAGGGATTTTTCAGAAAATATGATGGTGACAGAGAAGCACAGTATAAATATGTTTCTTGTTATCTGTGTATCCACCATGAATAATTGTGTTCATGTAGTGGTACAAAGAAATCACTTGTGGATCTTCAAAAGAAGCTTTTCTAAGAGGAGTGAGAGGGCTATGACAGATGAAAACAAAAGAAAAAAAATTAAAGGCTTTCTGTTCCAAACCTCTAGAGGTGACCAAGAAAATATGATAACAGTTTGTTTCTTGGAGTATGGGGCAAAATTAGTTTCAGCTAATACATCTCTTCTTAAGAAAGGTTTCTGGGAAATTGTGGATCATCAGAGCTGATTGGTCATGCAGGGTTGGTTTGAAAGTCACCGCTCAGGGGAATTTGTATGCATGAAGGAGACAGAGACAGCATCAGCTACACTGAATGGCTTTTACTGTGATGTGGCTCTCAGAGGTGTTGTCCATTCCTGGAAACAGAAGCAGAATTTCACAGTGGTACCAAGATGCCTGAAAATGAAAAGACTTTGTTGATGTTAGAAAGCATGGTATAGGCAGGATTTAAATTTCCTAGATCACTTGCATATCCCTACATAAATTCAGTTGCAACTAGGTTTCTTTGCAGTACTGAAAAATCACACATGAAAACCCTTACTCCTAATTTTCTAAGATGTTTCAGATGAGCTTGTGTTAGTAATGGACACTCCTTGTTTGTTGGAAGTTGCTAAAGAAAATTTTGTATTGCATAGATAAGTCTGGAAAAAAACACAAGAAAGGCTGCTAAAAGTCAGATGAGGAAAAGCAGTAGGTGTCTGAGTCATCTTCCAGTTTGTCCTCATGTAACCTCAAAAATGCTTCTGGTTTTCTAAGAAAAGGGCTGTGAATATGTCATTGCTCAGTTTGAGGGAGATATTTTAAATCCTAACCAAAATACTTTGTTACTTCCATGAAAAGGTCTGAAAAACACAAAAAGAATATTTTCATTAGAAATGGCATATGATCAAGTTTTAAAATTAGAGATACACTGGAAAAACTTGACTGAAGGGAAAAACATCACAAGATTGATTACAGGGACATAGTGGGACGTAGGCCTGGACCTTCCCTGAGTGCTTGGCCAACCTTCCACCTCCCTCCCATGGCTTGGTTTAATTGCCAAGCAAAACCAGGTGGAATTGGAACTACATAACCTCTTTAAGCTTCCTTCTTTCCCAGACCTGTGGGCTAGGCTGTGGGAAGAATGGCCACAAAGGCTTTTCCTCTTCGTGGCAAACAGCGCAGGGGAGCTTGTGCTGGAAGGGTCACTTCTGGCTAATCTCTTGGTGGACCTTGGAGATTGATAAAGAAGACAGGATTTTGTCTCAAGAACACACAGAGAAATCACACTTCAGCAAGTACTTGAACAGAAATAAGGATTTTCTGGTGAATATTTCTTGCTTCTACTTCTTTTTAGTGGCCAGATTACAGAACTTCATTTTTCTGTTAGCTAGAATCACTCTAAGTGCCTAATTGAAAACCTGGCACTGTAGCAAACCTGAGGAATTGAGGAGACTGTACATTCCGTCCTTTTGCATCTAGTGAAGGAAGAAACAAAAAGGCAAGGTCATAAATGTAAGAAATGCAGGGGAGCATAGACAAGTTTTAAATAAAAGTAGATTCTTATTCACAAATCTGTGAAAGGGAAGAAATTTGATTCAACAAATTGGTGTGCAGCATGGTTTAAAACCAAATGATGTGGTCCAGAACGGAAAGCTTCCATAGTTAAATACTACTTTTGTATAGATTAAAACCTGTCCACTCAGCAGAAATAATGATGAGTTTAGAGCCTGGGAACCATGTCCTTTGCCAAAGAACTGCAAATAGGACTTATTATGCAAAAAGTATTTTTCATAGTCACTCATTCCACTGGCAGTGAACTCCTTCCTCTTTGAATTCCTGTTTGACATTGGTCAGACAAATAATTCAGAACTTAATACATACAGTACAAAAAGATTTATTTAATGAGGAGATAGCAAAAAGAACTACCACAGCTGTATCAGCTTACATAGGTAAATTTTAGTGTACACTTAATGCTGAGATGTGTACCAAATGATTTTTAATACCTCTTTCTCCTCAGGTATGAGTAATTTCAACCACAGTTTATCAGGAGCCCACTCTCTTTGCTGTGAATTGCGCAGTGCAAAAGATAACATGTTATTCCCTCCTGCTGCCTGCGTGCAATTACCTTTACTTATTTGGGATCACTGAAATAATACATTTCATGTGAATCACGGTTCTTTAATTGCTATGCTGCAGTGGGGTAAAGCAGCCCAAATGGAGACCTTTTCTTTGTCTTMTTCTTTTTTTTTTTTTTCCTGGACAGGCAGAGAAAGCAATGACTTAAAATCTGCTGAGGTTGGAGGGGTGCTGCCATTGATTCCAGTGCCTGCTGAAGTAAATAAAAAACAAAACTGTGGAAGTTATGCACCCAATATGGGGGCTCTTTCAAACCTCACTAGGCACCTGTCTGCATCTTTAAATGTCAGAAACTGTTATAAATGTGGTTGTCAGTGAACTGCCCAAGATAGCATGGCAAAAACACAGGGTACTAAATCTCAGTTCCCTTGTATTTCAAGCCAATGCTTTAAAAACATCTCCCTTAATACCTGCAGATTTCAATTAATGTGTATGGATACAGCCAGGAATTTAAGATATTAAAAAAAAAATTGTAATTTAAGCAGTAGTTGGACATGAGGTACAATAAAGTGTACTTCATGATTGAAGAATCACAATATGCAATTTTTCAGACACAGAAGCTTTGCATTGCCTTGGTAACAGGTAACTCTCAATTGCTTTAGCCAATTAAATGACTTCTTAATTTTCAGTTGGTTCCATTGGTAGGTTGAAAGTATGATTTGAAATCAGCTTTATGACTGCACAGCTGAATGTGAAGACAATTGATATTACTTGAAAGAAGTCTGCGAGAAGAAACACTCTATGGATGTGTCTGGTTAAAGAATTTGAGATGATTTCTCCTTTGGTTGTAATCAGAACAATATGAAATCTGTTGCTGAGTGGTGAGAAGGAAAGAGATGCTGCTGAATGTCCTGTAGAAATGCAAGTTTGTTTGGGAACATATTAGGAAGGAGCCTGCTCAGGTTTTCTTTCTGAGTTATAACAGTTTAACAAAATGCTTTGCCTTCTAGATATGCATAACTGTGAGAAGGAAGAAACAGCCAAAACAAGCTGTGTGCTCAGCTCTGGAGGTTAATGAACATATATGTGTACATGTATTCTCCATGTACAGGTGCAGTGTAGCCGTGATATTTTCTGAAAAATCCTTTCCTTAGGATTTTTTCTCCTGAGAAGCTGAGAGGCCTCAGAACCAAAACATAAGCAATGGTTATCTGCTGCTGTGGAATGCAACAGGTGCATCTGTGGTTGGTCTCATGTGGTTGTTTCTAATTAACGGCCAATCACAGCCCAGCTGTCCGGACTGTCTCAGTYAGTCACAAACCTTTGTTATTATTCTTTCTTTTTCTATTCTTAGCCAGCCTTCTGATGAAATCCTTTCTTCTATTCTTTTAGTGTAGTTTAAATATAATTATATATAATAAAACAATAAATCAGCCTTCTGAAACATGGAGTCAACATTCTCCTCTCTTCCCTCACCCTAAGACCCCTGTGAACACCATCACAGTGTTGGGGAACTTGAGGTTAGAAAGCAACTGCTGTAAATTGATCTGGTTTGGGTCAATCCTTTCCCTGCTGCCACCCCCAGAGTGCTGTAAGTCAGCCCCAGCCTGCCCTTTTCCAGCCAGACCCATCCGCGGTGAGGAAATGTGTGCAGCCCTTCGTGGCAGGCTGTGGCGGTACCCAGGCAAGGGCAGGAAAGCAGCAGCTGCGCAAACCATGCCCGGGAGTGCAGGACTCCCGCAGGACACTGCCTGTTCTGGGCCCGAGGCACTCGGAAGCTGCATTCTGGGGAAAACATCATTAGCAGCATTCAGTTAAATAAAAAATCCGCAAAAGTCAAGGAAAATAATAAGGATGGAACTATCGTGTTCTGTACAGCTGAAATGGAAAATCACAGGCTTAATTCATATTTACAACAAACACAAATGTCTAATATATTAGAGTCCCATCCTAAATTTGGAACAGAGGTCGATCTCCCTTGCCAACAAAAAACCTGATTAATGATTAATTAGTGATAAAAGGCAAGGCAGAACCGAGTCCTAGCTCTAAATTAGTAATTTGTTTGACTAAAGCTATAGATTTCACACTRTAGCTGTTGTGGTTTGCACAGCTTTAGAAATTACATATATTCAAAATATTTTCCTGGAATTCAAAGACCTTTTTTCATGTTTGTTTTAAAGCTAATTCCAGTTCTTCTCTGATATAGTAATTAGGGAAAATTGAAATTTTATTAGCTCTATCTCAGATTATATTATCACAGCTCCTTGCCAAGCTAATTACTTAGGTACTATATGTTGTAAATTGATTAAATTAGCAACATATGAAAGAATTTATATTTCTTTTTCCTGAAGTGTGGGGTTGGATRTATTGTAACTATGTCACTGTGTTAAGAACAATAAAATATTCATTGTTTGGGTTTTTAAAAATGTTTTATGAGCTCAATTACTTGAAAAAAATACAAAGGRTTTATTGTAGTAAAGCTTCTACCTCTATTTACATGAGATCTTATTTCCAAGCACAGAGACTTAYCTTATATCATCAATATGCCTTCAATATTGGCCTTAGAGAGCTCTGATGCTCTTTATAATATAGATTAATTGCCTAATATCCAGGGCTGACTTTGAGAGATACCTAGGTATTAGTTTTGCATTCACATCTCAGATTTACTTTCCTAACTTTTCTGCTTATTGGTTAAAAATATTGATGGATACTTCATTGTGCCCTCAAAGATACAGATATTCAAAAGTATATTAGGAAGTTTAAATATATTTTCTACTGTGTATATTCACAGTCTCACTTTAGCTTTTCAATTTGGTAGACTACAGAGTTTTAAAAAACAATAAATAAAAGAAGAAATATTTTGGATATCAATTTTCCTAAAATGAGAAGGTATGATTTATTATTTAAGTTTAAAATAGATAAATACTTTAAATGGCATTCACATTTTTGTTTTTTAAATTTATACACTTTTGCTCACACCTCAGAAATGTGTACAAGCTGCTCTCCCAATTTGGCAAAGCCCTTAAGTACATGTTTAACCTTCAGGATGAGATACTCTCATCTAAGTGTGAGTATTAATAATTGACTGCACCCTCTATAAGAGGCTAAACCACTTACAACCACCCTGCAATTAGTTTCTAATTTGTCTGTGTGTGTTTATGGTAGCAAGTCTGCAAAGTCTGACTGAATGGACAAGAGCTGCTGGAAAGGATTAAATCTCCAAGATGTGCCTTGCCAGGAGTGATGCCCTGTCATCAGCAAGACATGAGTGCAGCAGCTCAGATGTGGTCCTTTGCTTTTCACAGATGAACTGGGAAAAATTCCAGGCTCTCAGTACTTACACACTGATCTGTTTAGCATTAATTTACACTGGCATTGTAGACCTTTTGCTAGTCAGACCTTGGTGTCTAGAGGGATTAATTTTCTATAGAAAACAAACATTTGGTTCAGTCACATTACGTGCAGCTCTGCACTTTTACAAAGAGCAGACGTGGAATATTTCTCTCTGTTCTATTCAGAGAAAACCAAGACTRTTTACATGCTCACACTTCCAAGGCCTTGCTAAAAGCTTGGTTCAAAAGCTTTTTTCTTGCTGTGAGTGCAGCTCATTCTTTCTTGTTGACCCTCTGCTTTTTCTGTTAGTTCTCACTCTGACTGATACATACAGGGAAACCTTTCTACTCAGATAAAACCTTCATGGATCTCTATTTYGGATTTTGGGTGTTATTGTGTTGGCTAATTAGAGTAGGTTCAGCCTTGTGTGAAAATTTTATAATAGAAACAAAATGGATTTAAAATGAGGAAAGTGGGGAGGAGGGTTAGGGGAAGGCAGGGTCTAATCTGACACCCACAAACATCCTACACTGATGCTTATTTGTCCTCCTTCAAACTGCCTCTGAAGCTTCTTGGTTCTAGAGGAGAAATTTACTTTTCACTTTTTTTTTTTTAATAGTCAAATCTAAGACTGCCTGTTACATTTACTATTTTAAGTGCTGCTTATCTCAAGCTGTTAAGCTACCTCATATTCTATAAACACATTTCTTCATCATTGTTTTTTTCTTTTGCACTCATCTCTGTTAATCAACTGCTCCTTATGTAACATAGACTGTAATGAAAATACATGACACAAACTGCTCCAAGCCACAGATCATGAACCTCTCGTCTTGCACTTTCCAGTCAAGAAGCATTTTGTTTAAATTATGTGCATTGTGTTCGTTCTCCCTTCAATTAGAGTAACCAGGTAAGGTAATTGGGCACCTAGCAAATGTGGCAGCTGCAGGCAAATAATCATAGCTCCAGCGCCTGCTCCCATGGCAACTGATGTGTTTACACTCACAAAAGTACACATTTTCTTCCTTCTGCACAGCAGAGAGAAAAAAGGATTTAGAGCTACAAGGAAAGAGCTTACAAGGATAAATGTTTAAGCAAGCAGTTGGAAGGAACACTGCTTGTTGTTTGGAGTGAAAATGTAGGGAGTGAAAATAACAATAAGGAGCTGTTATCAGACAGCAATTAAACATCATCTTCACCTCCTGAACTCAGCGTGAAGAGGCAACTCTCAGAAGCAAATCTCACTCCCTTTAAAGCAATTCCTCAAGAGAGAGGGACACAGGACGGATTCCAGAAGTTAGTGCTTCACTCTGCTTCTGCAGATGTGACTCCAGTGCTACTGCAGAAACACTTTTTTAGAAGTTAAAAACTATTCCTTCAAAGATACCATCTAGAAACACATCATTTTTACCAGCTTTGGCTGCGAGTTCGTACATCTGCTGCATCTATTTGTGTGTTGCCAAGTGGCAGAGAGAGATGTGGGTGGAAGTTTAGGGCCTGAGCTATGTGCATACAGGGAAATGAAGACCTTTTTACCTTTCCTTGCCTTCCCAGCAGCACAGCATCCTCTGCTTCTCCTGCTGTAAATCCAAGGCAGCCAATACATAAATGCTATTTTCACTTTCCTGCCCACACATACTCTAAATTTAAATAGAAGGGAGAMCTGACCATGCTGAGAATTCATAGCAAAGGTGTGTCTGATCATGTGGGTGGTTTTGGAAAAACAGCTATAAAACAAACGCAGATGAAATTGCAGGAAAACTTGTCAGTGGTAGCAGATTTGACCTTGCTGAAGTTCTCATGTGGAAAATGTGGGCATAAGAGAGCCTTAAGCTCTAGAAATATATCTGTCATATTCTTGCAAAAGATGGTGCTCTGAATGAATATCTCATAAATAAACCTTAAGAAATGCCAGTCCTGTATATCTTAGACTTCTCTTTCCTTTCTGTGAGCTGCTCATCCTAATGAACACTTATTCCTTTGCACTGTGGCTCTTGGCTGACTCAGAACAGATTCCGGTCACTAGAGTAAAATACCTGGAAAAAGTAATTTATAAGCACTTCCTTAAGCACGGAAGTCTGGACTGAAGAAATAAGCAGTTAAGAGACTTCTGACATTCTGTAATGAGCTGTGAATCTTAAAAGGAAAAATTGTAACAGTGCAGCTGAAGTTGAATATGTCAGCTCCTCATTACCACGAATTGGTCAAGCTTGGAGAATCATGTCCATGAGGGTTGAACCAAATTTTGTCTGTTTATGGCTGCAGCTTGCCCCAAAGTTATAAAAGAGCCACATCTGTTAGGATCGCAAAGCTCTGCATCCTTACCTGATAAAAAAGGAAGAAATTATATGTCCTCTCCATTTAACTAGCATTTAGCAGGATTTTGAGGGAAGATGTTAAAATGTCTCAGTTTAAGACTGTGATTTATGATGTAAGCAATGAGAGCTGGTGTTGCAATGAGACCCCCTTCACTTGTATGCAAATTCACTCATGCCAGTGGATCTCTGCTGGGACATCGGTCTCTCTCTGCAGAGATTTCATTGCCAGATTGTGTTTTAAACGTTCTGGTTTGTTTCTTTGAATAAAAAGTTCTGTTATAGCCAAACAGATGGAGTACTTCAACAGGATTAAGCACATCAGGATTTAGCTCTGTAGAAATTACCCCTGGCTCTACCATAGGTGGTCTAGGTGATGTGGTGCATGTTCTTTTTTTCCTCTGCCTCTTTATCATATTTTCTATGTACGAAATGTTACCTGTCTACTTAATATTGCTTAGGAATACTACATGCACTTCAAAAGTTTTTGATTTTTTGTGGTCCAGATTATCTATAATTTTGAGATTATGATGATATTACCCAAACTGACTTTTGGATTTAATTTCTGCTATCAAAGACGTTTGGGTGCAACCATTTAGAAGAGCTGTGACAGACTTGCCTTAGTGACTGCTCATAAAATGTCAGTTACATAGAAGTGACATCAAATGAAAACGTTAGATGTGGTACCCCATATAAAGGTAATAGAAGATGTTAATATATATCTACCAAAAGACTTCATTGATGTTTTAATCATTTTCTAAAAAGATTCTTCTGGAACTTAAAAAAAAAAAAGAGCATATTCAGTCATTTCTGCACACTTCAAATACATTATTTCAGTGCAGTCTCAGTGGGAATAGTGTCACTGCAGGAAGATGTACAAAAGAATTTTATGATATTTAGGAAGTCTGAATCTATAACCTTATTTAGGGAAAAACTTATGATGGGCTAATAAAAATCTCTTATTATTCCCTAATATAGGAAGGACACCAGAGTAATATGAAAAAAAGCCCTAGAAACTGTAGACTAATTAGCTCCATCCAAGTGTAAATATTTTGCAAATGGTATGACTTTGCCAGTTTCATTTTGGAACAGAGAAATTGTGGCAAATTTAAAAAGTCTTCATCCAGAGTTTTCTAGATAAAATTTGTATGTAATTTCTATGTAAGTTTTATTTCAAAGAAAAGTATTTTAAAGACAAGTCAACAATGAAAAATGTTACTGGTAATGCATTTTCTTGTTTAAATTTCATATTTCAAATTTCATGTATAAATCATTAGTATGTCACTTTTTGAAGAGTTTTACCTCTGCCCAAATGAGTTCTGTCTTCTTCTTCAATTAGTTAGCCACTTAAGGTAGTCTAAAACAAGCTAGACAAATAAAGGATAGAGGAGCCATTTGATTTTTGAAATCCATTTGGAGACATTTTTACATAAGCTAGCAAAAGCTAAGGTAAGGTTTTTTTTAAGAAGTCAGTATTATGAGTGGTAAGAGGAGGTGATCTTCATGTGCCTGTCTTTGAGGAGTACAGAACAGGAGGGCAAGTTACTGCTGAAGCATTCTGAACATACACTGGAGCTTCCACGAGATCAAATGAAACATGAAGCAGATCAGTGAGAAAAAATTTACAATGTGGCTTTTTTATCTGAACATACTTAATTTATGGAAATACACAGTGGATTTTTGTGAATTTTCAGAATGCCCTTTTTCACAATATGTATTATTTGTGAATCTGCATTGACAAAGAGTGCCAGTGTGGGAGAGGAACCCAAGAAGAAAAACCAAAAGCATAAACCCACTAACAGTTGCACTAATCTCTTTTCAGATGTAGGAACCAGCCTCCTCTCTCCCAGCCCCAGCTCAGTTATTCTAAGCATGTTGGATCAAACAGGACATTTGTGTCATTCCAGACTCAGATTAGCAATACAGGCAGCTCAACAAGTGGTGCATACCTAATTATGTTGTAATTGAATCATACATCAATATCTTGTGCTATCAGTGCTCAATGTAATCCCAGCCAACATTACTCTAATCATTTAAATGACAACAATGAGGATACTATGAAAGCAATAGAATTTCACTGTACGGCTCTGCTCAATGTTCTTGCAAACAAATTTTCCCTATAAATGGATCAAGGAAAGACAGGAGCTCTGCCCTTGGGTAAGGGTATGCAAATCCCCTTCTGGCTCCAAACTGCTCAGGGAGGTGAAAGGATGTGCTCATTTGAGGCAAAGTTAAAGCAAAAAACAACAACCCCCCCCATTTTTCTTTCTCCATCCTCCAGAAGCTGCAGTCCAAGCCTTTATTTCTGTTTTTGTTAGATTCAAAGGTCTTATCAATAGTTTACTAATATTACTGTAGGCAGGCTAATGGGATCCAAGTTGAATTAAGGACTGTATTTAATTTAATTTGTTTACCAAAAAACCTCAAACAGCCATGAAACTTAAGACAGCCCTTCATCAAACTTGTTCCTATTAGAAGTGGCATTTGCCCTATATCTGGAAAAGGCAAAGGACTTTGCAATACTGAACATTGCCTTTCTGAGTCGCTGCTGGAAATGACCTTTCCCAAGCCTTGTATCTCTGTTGCATCCTGAAGTTTTCCTCTTTCTATTATCTTTGAAAGGCTGTTCCCCCTCAGGATAAGTCAGGGTACATCTCCTCTATGGTCAAAAATGTGTGGGTCTATTTCATAGCTCCCCTTTTGACCTTTTCCTCTGAGATGCCACTGGAACTCTGTACTGTAAGACCTCCGTAAGGCTCAGGAGACCAGAAATCCGTGGAAAATGGCTTTCAGAGGAACAGGGGGAGATGACCAGAGCATAGCAGCTGCATTTGGTTGTCTCCATCCCTGGTGAAGGGCCTTGGCAGTCCTTTGAATATATCTGACTTGCTTTGCCTGAGCCTTCACAGATATTCCCTGAGGATCTCCAGCCACAGCAGCCCCTCAGGACACTGCTGGTGAAGAATTTTTGTCTGTCATTCTGCTGGGAAATCCTGCTCACAGTTCCATATGCCGTATTTCTGAGCTCATGGATATCCTGTCCAGCTCAGTTAATATTTGGAATCTGCTTTCTGAGAGAAAGTCTCCAGGCTGGAGTCACTGTCACTGCCATTTGCTGATGCACAGGGACCAGCAAGTGCAGTTGAGGTTAATTGACCACCCAGGCACTGTGGGCTTTGCTTCACTCCACATGAAAGAAAGATGAAAAATAGGCTCAGGCAGTGTCCAGAGCACAGAAAGGAAAGATCCAGTTCTAAAGAGAAGCTTAAAATCTTCATGGGAACATATTGAAATTTTTATACTTTGAAGCATCAGAAGGCATAGGAAAGGTTGTTTCTATCTGAGCTTTCTTCCTCTTCTTTTTTTTTTTTTTTTTTTATTRTAACAGGAGCTAGTGTATTATTAGAAAAACATGAAGGTTTTGTCTTACT
This sequence comes from Cardinalis cardinalis, assembly GCA_014549065.1. Classification (NCBI taxonomy): domain Eukaryota; kingdom Metazoa; phylum Chordata; class Aves; order Passeriformes; family Cardinalidae; genus Cardinalis; species Cardinalis cardinalis. The sequence continues at coordinate 514,947 of JACDOX010000200.1, forward strand.
GGAATGTATCAGCTCAGCTGAGGATATATTTCAGAAAATGGAGCAATTTCATGTGTTGTCAAAGTGTCCTACATTAAGGATTATATACCTTTTTTCACTTTTGTAGAAGCAAATGTRTTTTCCATATTTTGACAGCTAAAGAAAAGGTCTTAAGATTGTTGTTCCAGAAATAATATTAGTACTTTTTTATGAGATGTTCTGTTTGCAACMCAACATTTGACAACCCACAAGGATTGTAAAACTTTCTCTTCACACAACATGGTCTTATGATAAAACTCTTGGTAACTTTGATGCTCTGACCAAAACCACTCCCTCCCTTGCTCCAGAAAGTAATGATGCTTTGATTTTTAGGGAAAAAGTCTTTGCTTTCTGAATAAATATTGCCATGGCATTTACTTGCATTTCACCATCCATACTAGTTTAAAACTGAACTGATACAACTGGATCTGCCTGAGAGAATAACAAGAGCTGCTGTAAATTCTCCCTAAAGTCCTCTGGGTTATAAAGGTGAGAYCTCTGAGGTCTCTCTAGTTATGAAGGTTGTTCAAAGTTCCGCAAATCCCAAAATTTGAAGCTGGTTGACTGCTGCAAACCAATTCATTGTCCCATCTATGCATGTGACTGTTGGGGAATTCTCAGACCCCTCAGGGAAAAAATAAATTAAGCCATTCCCACAGGCACAGCCCTGATACCCGCTGACTCCACAAGCAAATCTCACAACTGCAGCTCACTTCTAACCCTTGCCACAGAGCCACTGCTGCGCTCCTACCTCAGAGGGAGAAATTATCCAAAGCCTGTAATCTTGTTCAGGTGTGCTGGAACTCCTGCTGGCATTAGTGGGAGGTAGTAGGAACCACAGCCGCCTAAGATGACTTTACTCCAGTCACAGGGATAATTTAACCTGTCAACAAAAGGACTGTACCCTGCCTGAGGTCAGGCTGACTGGGCAGGAGAAGGTCTCCAACAGCTCAGCTGCTCTTTCAGTCAAGTGTTGCCCACTTGCTTGGTGCCAGCATTCCAGAGACAGTTCCAGACAAATTCAAATGTCCTGCAGGCAGGTGTTTATTTGAATTTTCATCTCTTCAGCTATATAAGATGCTTTGAATGTCTCTGCAGGCTATTAATAGGCATAGGGATAAAAATAMACCAAAACTATGTGGCTTAAGGAAATGGTTGTTTGCAGGGAAGGCAAGGACTGATTGGCTTTTGACACTGATCACCTTCCTTGTGGCTAAAAACAATTGCTAAAAGGAGGGACACATAGACATGGGAAATATAAGAACATATCTTTGCTTCTCCTGTAACTACTGAAAATATGAGGAAAATTATTGACCAGCCATCCAGAATTTTCTTTTTGTTAAGACAGGCAAAACCAACATTTAAAAAGTGCTATTGTTAAAAATGCTGTTGCTGGTTTGGTGAATAAGATGGGGCACAAAAGGGGTCATCTGGCACCAACTCAGAGTGGAGGTTCTCTCAGATTATCTTTTCCAAGCTCAGAAAGACACTCAAGGCTCTAAGTTGCTCATATTAAGCTCAGCTACTTTCCTGTTGGTCCCTTGGCTTTTATTATCCATTACTTCAGCCCTAMCAGTTCTTGGCTGCCTTTTATTTTGACAGACTGCATTGCTTGGATACTAATACTGTATTTCTTTTGAATTTAATCTGCCAAAATGCAGCAAAGCTGTTTTCTTGAGTACAATTTCTTCCTTTAGCCAATGACATTCGGTCTTTACAACAAGCTGTATAAGTTACAAACATTTTAGAGATWGTAACTTTGTTATGGGCAAGGGACATAAAATAGTCAGGTTTGAAATATTTACAGCTGAAGGGAGTGCAGAATGGGTAATCAGTTTTCTACCAGAATTGGATATAAGATCAAATTATAGAGATGTTAATGGGACCCTTTATGGTGCTAGAAAATTTCCTGCCACTTTCTCAGACCAGACTTTGCTTTCCTTCATGGCAGACTTCTTCCATCTTTGTGTTCTTTCACATTTTCAAAGTGTAAACGATTTACAGATGGCCCTACAAATTCTAAGTTAAATTACACCCAGTGCTGCATTGAGGCATAATACTCAATGCTTTCTATCCATCACCTTTGAATGTACTGCAGTTCCATCCATCCATTTGAGGGCTGAAGCCTTCTGTTCTTGGCATGTTTCTTAGAGGTTTTTGGAGAATTTGATTAAAAGCCAATTTGTTTACTTTTAAGAATGAAATATAGAAATGGTTTTTTTTCCAGTTATTTTGAATGGCAGTGGTTCTTCAGGAATTAAGATTAGAAATGTGAAATTCAACAAGGTCAAGCTAGAGCAGTTTCTTTCATCCTCACTATGCAAATACATTTGAAATTGTTGATAATCATCTGTTGATAATCTGTGCAAATGAAGAGAGATAACACAACTGTATTATAAGTATTTCTTCACCTTGCTTAGTTTATTGATTAATCTTTAAATTATTGCGTCTAAGTAATGGCAAAATGAATTTTCTTTAACAAATGCTCTTTTTCCTTGTCATAACAATTTTTACCCTAAGGARAGAACATTGTATGGAAAGCAAGGAAAAAATGCAACATTCTCAGTTGTGAATGCAACAATTCTAAATGTGATATTTTAATTAAGTCAATTTTTTTCAGAATAAGTGTACTTATCCTTACACTTATGGTTGAAATTTTGGTTGAAATATATTACTTGCTCAAATTATTTTGGAAACTAAATATACAGATGAGCTGGACTGCACTGAAAAAGACCTTGAAAATATAGATATCAGTTCTCCACGATAAGCAAATTTTACAGTTATTAAAATAATCTATCATTATTATTGCTGCTAATGAAATACTGAGATTTCATCAAGTCTTCAAAAAGTAGTCATTTAAAATAATATTGTGTAGCATTTCATTATTACAAAACTGTTCAGACCTCCTGAGGAAGATGGAACACATTTTTCTCTCTTTTGTTTTGATTTTTAAAATTAATTAATAAACGAAGTTGAATTCAACATGGACAAAAAAGTGACCTTGACCAACAAAATCCATTTAATATCTTTGTCCCTTCTATGTGTTCCACCTATCTGGCATTGATTTATAAGGAGAGCTTGCAGAGAGCTGTTGCTAGGGGACAGAGCTTTYGTAGGTCCCCATTAAAGTCATAGTCCTGAAGAAGAAAAGTAATTTACATGTTTCAAGTGCTGCCTACCAAAAAAAAAAAATTAATCAAGCCCAAATAAGTTATAAAAGGGAACAAGGATAATCTGTATAAATAAAAACCTTTGTGCCATGGACAAATAAAGGAGCACAGGTCACATATTCTGATCTAGATGCTAATCCTTTGCAACCTGGCAGACAACCTTGGTGATTTTTTATTTTATTAMATTCCTTCCCAATTTATAACTCATAACCAAGGTCAGAATATCTAGAACGAATTTTACCTACCCTATACATTTACTACTTCCATTTAAGAGAATAACTTTGATGTTAACCAAACTGCCAGTCTCCAGGGTAAAAGCCATAGGAGGGAAGAAAACTGTCAAGACCACATCTCCTTGTTCCCCAAGTAGTCAGATGTTTTCTGAGTTGTTGCCCTGGAGGGGAGTCTGCCTTACTGGGAAGAAGCACCCCTGTGATGGGACTTTTTATAGGTGTTTATGTCCAATTTTTTAGTTCCTCTTGTTTTCTTTCTTTTTTTTTTTTTTTAACTGGCTCCATGTATATAAATGCATCTGACACCTTTCTTTTATTAAGCTTTTTTATATACATTAGAAATGAGATGGAAAATGAGAAAGATATTGAACAAAGTGTTCAGAGGAAAAGGATAATTTTCTTTCWTCAGGGGAAACGGAAATTAATTGTTTGCTTTAATCTTTGTGGAAAAGGTAGATTGTGCTGGATATCTCAACATTAATTTTAACAAGTTGCTCAGAATTCAGGCTGGAGTAGAGAAGAGAATAGTTCAGGGAATATTTATGTAAAATTCTTACATTAAAATTCTCAGGATTTGATGAAATTCATTCCAAGAAATGAGCCAAAGTAATCTCTGAATGATTAGAGATTATCTTCTGGAAGATGCAGACAGGAAAGATCCTAGAAAATGAAGGAAAACAAAACCTTTCATAGCTTTTTCTAAAAGGAGCCAAGRGATTATAAATCAAGCAAGTTCAGTTCCTGGAAACAATATGGAACAAATTATTGAGGTAATTTTAAGTACCTAAAAAATATAAGGGTTGTTACAWCAGGCAACAAGGAACTGTCAAGAAAGAATCATATCAAATTTTTCTGATTACTTTCTTTAAGAATGGTGGCAGCCTGGTGTAGAAGGAGAAAGCAGTAGATATAGATGTAAATTAACTCTGCTAGTGTCCTTAAAAGTTTTTTCAGCAGCAGAATCTTACGAGTTTAGGAAATATGGCGTGCATGTATTTGCCTTTGGGTAGCTATAAAAGTAGTTGAAAACTTCATAATCAGTGAAACCACATCAAACATGGAAGACATGCTGACTAAATCCCCTTAAGCACTTGGTCAAATTCTACTTGGTATATTCATGAAAAACGTGAATAGTGGAATGGAGACTATGCCCTTTAATTTATGGCTTGTGCAAAAATGAGAAGAGTTTTAAGTATTTTGGGGAAAATGCTAAAAATGCTTGTGGCAGGTTGGAGAGTTGCTCAGAAACCTGAAAGTTTGCAGCCAAGTATTTATGAACCAAAGTGAGAAAAAAGAAAGCAAATTAAAATTTGAAACAGGATGTCCTTTCCTTAAAGAAAGCAAAGACTACAGTGGAAAAAGATATAGTAAGAAAGTATTTTTCATTTTACATTCATGAAGCAGAAATTTATACATAAAACATCTAGTTACACTCCTSCTTAACTCCAGAGAAGCCTTGGAGTGTGCATCATCTATGGGAAATGCATTTTTAAGGCAACATGAAGAGAATCTGGCAGTGTGAACGATGGGTTCAGAAAGCACAACCTGGCAGGGACCCGGCTCACTGAGAGGTGCCAGAGGGTGACTTTATCATATGTGGTTGATCTTTTAGTGATCATTTAGTGATCATTGCAATGTCAACAATCACTAAATGTTTTCCAAGGACTGAAGAAATCAATTTGTCTTTTATCACAGATGATGATGATTTTGGATGCAAAAGCTTGGGAAACTTGGGAGGATGGTGAAACATAAGACTGGATAACCTGAAGATACAGAGAGTTTGCTTTTAGGTGAAATTGTCAAGATCAGGGCATGGTAAAAATTAYGAAGGAAGGTCAAGGCCTGTATGATCCTGGTTTTGGTGGGGACATTACTTTAAATGRTCCCTGGGGATCATTTAAATGATCCCTGCTCTTTGAGTGCAGCAACCACAGAACAATGTCTGAAAAGAAGTAAGAGAGGATTCATTGCTACTCATCTGGAAGAACCAATGCTGAAGGAGAGTAAAAATTTTAATCTAAGGAAAAGAGTATGAGCTTTTGAGGTGTGGACTCACATTGTTTTATGAAGGAGCACAATAATCTCTTTTTAATGTGAAACTTGTCAACTTTCAGAACCTATTGGTTCTTGCCACTTCCTGTAATAATTTTGTAATCTCTAAAATCTGTTACACAACTAGAGGATGTTATGCTTTTATCTTAATTATTAAAAGCAAGAATATTTTGAGTTTTCCATTAAAAAGCTCTGATGACAATCAATTTGTTACTTTCTTTACAATTTTCTACATTAAATTCTCATGTGGTAGTTTTGTGACATTTGGAATAACTGAATTAAATTGTAGGAGTGAGATCAGGTTCAGAGTGAGGGGGTGATGGAGAAGAAAGGGGTAAGACAATGTACCCCATATCTGAATGCCAGCTCACAAGCTACTGTTTTGCCTGGTCACAAACAAAAACCAGTAATGAACTGAATGTATTAATTCAATTTATATGATTGAATAATCTCTGGCTGTCAAATTATGTGCTTTGCAAAAGCCTGAATGTGGATTGTCAAACTGTCCATCCAGGAAGAAAAGAGCTTTTTACTTACTATGGGCTAATGAATGTTTGACAATTTAATTATACAGCAGGGGAATTCTGAAGAGGAAGTGGGGAATGGAGGCAAGTCTGCTTATCCACACTGAAGTTTACTGCTTTGAGCTGAACTGAAGACACAGCATATTGCATACAGAACAGGTTTCTCACTCCACACATTCCAAACAGCTTCTTGGGTGGGTACAGAAAGGGGGACTCTGTTCAAATTTGGTCTGAAGCTAAGCTGACCAAATTTGCTTCTATACCTGACACTGGACTCCATAAACCTTTGTGCCTAACTTGTCAGTTATAGTTTCTTTTAAAAACCAATGTTTTTTATTTGCTGTAACTTTATTAATGCTTTGTCTATAGAAATTTTAAGTTAGTTGGTTGGCATCTCACATTTCATCTGTATGGTGTCTTATTTTAAAACCAGGGTCCTGGCTCAGACTTTCTGTGGCCAGAAAGAACATGGTGTGTTTTTCTAGGGCATCCAAAGAGAGAGATGCATCCTCCAGATCCTCGGGATAGCTCAGGAAATGGTTATACAAGAGATCAGGAAGAGGTCTGGTGATCAGCATGACTAGGAAAATTTGGCCTTAAACAGCAGGTTTGAGGAAGTGTAAGCATCTGTAAAATTATGCATCAAATTAATCACTTTAAAGCTTCTCTAGCTTTTTTGCTTCAGTGATGGACTTGTGCAGTGTCAATTTTAAAGGAAGATTTTTTTTTACCACAGGGTAAAATTCACAAATTCTGTATCTCTGACTTCAGATCAACTCTGTTCACAAAGATTGCAAAACAATTATCAATCACTAAATCCTCCTTTACACTGACTTGCACTATTTTTAAACCAGTGATCTAGAGAGGACAGTCTTGCTAAGGTGCTGTTAAATTCCCTTTCACTGCCAAGATTTCCTTCTTGACAAAGAGCAAGGAGCAGAAAAAGTTTGAAACCAAAYATTTAACCCAAATATCCTTAGGCACAAATGCATTCCATTGCCTTTAAAATGGGCATAGTCTTCCTTTGCTTTACAGTTTGAATGGGGAGCATAGAAACACAGTGAACATTAAGCCTTTTTTCCAAATGACAGTATTTTTTGATCATGAAGGACAATGCAGAGACTGAAATCCCTTTCTGTTAAAAACAGGCACACCTCCACACGTCTTGTTAGCACTGATAACTTCCAGATGGCGCTGCTGACTCTCATAGTCTGGCTGTTTCTGGGAATCCACAGCACAAGCTGGAGAAAATGTCTATTGGCACCTGTGGTACAGCTGAGAAAGGTGCTGAGAACACCAGGGAAAAGGATCAGTTCTGCCCTGCATTCCTTTCCTTGAGATTCATGTTTTACTATAGAGTTTTAGATCATAATCAGGTGTTCTAATGTGTTGACAAAACATGAAAGCCCTTTCAAAACCGATTTGGATAACACCATAAAAATAGTGTAATAAAACTTGAAAAATGCTAAGCGCTACTTTGTGATCTGAAAAGACAGGTTCTTTGTTTTAACTTTCTAATTAGACTGCTTCTTCAAATAAAATAACCCTGAAGAAGAGGGTTGTTTTTACTGATTGAGAAGTCAAGTTTTCTAGACAATGGCATCAGAGGATTCAATGCAGTGTATTCTCTCTAGACTTCTTAATGAGAAGTGCCAATTAATATCTGAATTGCCTTTGTCACCTTACAGTCCTTACTGACTACACCCATATTATTAACATTAGAAAAAAGTCACATTCTTCCTTTAGAAATAGAAAGAGAATTGTGCTCTCTAGAACGTACGGAAGTTATTTATATTTTCCTGCAGTGTACCAGCATTCTGCAGTCCTTGTGCAAGTTTTTCTCCAGATGTGCTTTCTAAAGTGTGTGACAGGACTTTGGATGAATTTTTACTTGTACTGTCCCTTAGGAACAGTTCCCCAGCTATCACAAATTCACAGGAGGGTTGAGGTTGAAGAGGCCCCTAGGGGTCCATATTTCCCAAATCCCTGCTCCAGCAGAGCCACCTAAAGCAGGACCAGATCTTTTGCACAGGACCAGATCTTTTGAATATCTCCAAGTGTGGAGACTCTACAACTTCACTGGGCAACCTCTGCCAGTGCTCAGCCACTCTTAGAGTAAAAAAGTGTTTCCTGATGTTCAGTGGGAACCTGTGTGTTTCAGTTTGTGCCCACTGCCTCTGGTCCTGTCACTGGGCACCCCTGAATAAAGGCTGGCTCTGCCTTCTTTGCATCCTCCCCTCCTTTGTGCTATTGGCAAATTTGCTGAGGGTGTGCTTTGTCCCAACATCCAGATCATTAATGAAGATGTTAAATGGGTTGTATTTATTAATAAAGCCTGGGCAAGCAAAACGTACAGATTTTCATTTTAGAAGGGTGCTGCTATAAGGCTGCTAGAAAAAACAGTGATAATTTTGTGTAAATCTGTTCAGGATTCATGAGATGTAATGATGGAGCAGAGGAGACAATTTGCTTTTAATTGAAACCTCTTTTCTCCCAAACTAATTTTGGAGTCTTGTTTGGAATCACTCAGAAATTTGTTGCTCTACACAAAAAAGGGAATCTTGGGAATCAAAAGTGTCCCAAAATGAAGCTAATTATGCAACACTTTTTAATGAGMTCTTTTTGATGAATAACTGGTGCCTCTTGGGCTAGCTGGTAGACATTTTGTATTGAGCTAGACCTTGTTCATGGTTTTCATGAATAGTATTAACTCGTCTTTTTTTCCCCCGGGAAATTCCTATATCTAGTCTTTGTATGATCAGGAAAGAATGAGTTGGAACAACAATTGGTAGTTAGATAGCTCTTCCTCTCATTTCTATAGATTTGTCCTATAAATCATAGTCTAGATAATTAGAGTCTAGACTAAAATACAGTACTATAATCTAGCACTCCTCCAAATTGGATTATCCATGCCTTAATATCATGGACTTTTGCTGTTAACTGGTATAATTGAGAAAATCATTGGCTGTACTTAGGACTGTCTTACCTTTTCTCATTAAATGATCCTTTATAATTTTAGGTTTGGTAATTTTAGAATGTATCTGTTTTCTTCCAATTAAAAAGTGTGAATTTTGAGTATACTGTATTGAAAGAAATAGAAAATAGACACAAAGATTAAGGAACACATATTTTTTTAGAATCCAAGGTGGCTTCCTAAAGACAAACTTCAAAGTTAGTTTGGTCATTTTTTTTCCACAGGACAAGAAGAGACTCTGTCCAACATGAGCATTTGTGTTCAGCTAACTACATAAATGTGCTCATATCCCTTCTCATGGGTTAGACAATGTGATTGAAGTGGTCCTCCTCTCCTTCAATGTTTCACTTTATGACATGAAAAACTTTTAAAGGAAAACCCAGAAAGAAAATCCATTTTAAAGGCATGAGTTTAGGTCCCCAAGATCAAACCTTCCACATTTCATCTGAATTCTGTTTCAAAATATTTTTAAAGATTTTTTTTGAGAGTTTACAATTAAAAAACAGTTTGTGAGTTTGTTTCTTTTGGTCAGCTTCTTGGAAAAAACCAGTTTCTAAACAATATGAATTTGTATGAGTTTTTTTGTTGGCTTTTTGTTAATTTTTTTTGCTTTGTTTTCCTTACTGAACAGAATGAAATCAGCAAAAAGAGTGATTCCCTCTAAATTAATGTGATTTCTTTTTGATTCTTGAGCAGTCTGGTCACACAAAGATAGTTTAGTAGCTAGTAGCATTTGTGGAACAGCATTTTGTGACATCAGGTAGGCCAACAATTTTTAATTAAGGGTGTTAAATCAAATGGTTTGAATCTGTCAACATAAATGATTGAACTTGTGACTGCAATTAAACAGCAATAGTCCAGAATAAGCAAACCATGATATATTGTCAATATAATGGCTTGGTTGTACAAAGATATTGGTAAAAATTAATATTTTGCAACCTTGATTTAAGGATTTTCCCTCCATTTAACTGATTTATCTCCTCATGAATTTTCTTCCAGTGTTATTCTGACTTGATTAATGAAAATATTTACGTCTGAAGTCCCAACTGTAAACAACCTAAACTCATATTAGGATGKGAAAACTAGTTTTTACCAAGGAGATCTGGATATTAACATCATTTAAATTGCTTAGGGATTTTTTTAAGTGAACTTCACCTATGAGCCCTCTGCATTATGAGGTAATTTAACACATGTATGTGGCTCAAGGGGCAGATTTGGCAGCAAGCAATATTAAATTGGTTATTAAAGAAGGTAGTGGGCAATATAATCCACAAGGTTAAAGTGATTTAGTGAAACTTTTCACTAAAATACAAACATGATTTCAAGATTGTAAATAATGTGGAGACTGCTCTTTGTAAACACGTGTCCTCTTCCTTAGCCCAGTGTAAGCAGAACAAGAAAATGATCAAGAGAACCTCAGTCAAAAAGAAAAATGTGGTCACAATGAAAAGAGTGTGTGATGTTGCAGAGCAAGGGCTAGAAATACATAGCTGACCAGGAAATGTAGCTTGATAGTCAATTATTTGCTTTTATAAAAAAAAAGGATAACATGAATATATTTATAATTCAGAAATGAAACTTATGAATTGTAGTTTGATAGTAGTTTGTAGACCAATCTAGCTGGGTGGTTTAAGGAGGTSAAATAAAGGGCTTCCTGGAATTATTGTGTCTTCCTTCTGTGATACAGGGAACAAAGAAAGATATTCCTCATAMAAGTCTGTCCTGAAGAGTTCCTACAGTGCCCTCACTATTCCCAGACATGGTCTTAGGCTCTCACGTCCATTGCTGCCCTTCCTCTTGTACTTCAGCATGAGCAATTCTCATGTAGCTGTGTTCTTTGAATGATAAGAGAAATCCACTAAGTCAGTGTGCTTCACAGTTTGATCAATATCATATGATTTGTAATTATAAAATTCATTTTAAAATATTTTCTGCAGCATTTTGTCATAGCAGTATATTAAATAAATCCAAAAGTATTTGCTGAATATGTGTACTTGATACAAAGTTCAGCATTTCACTTAAAAGTAGACTTTAATTTTTTGGACACAATGCAGTACAGCATGAATGTGTAAATATCCACCAAGAGATTTAATTACCAGAGGAAATAGAAGATAAATCTGGAATTGCAGACTCAGGAAATAGAAAGGATCTCTGAAGTCTGCAGTAATGGCTGTGGAAACAACCTTTCTTTTCCTATTAAATAACAGACTGATGACACTCAGCAGATCTGCTCCCTAATAAACAGCCCCACCTTGGACTACAAGTCACTGAGAACTAAGAGCCTTGGCAGAAACAACAGTAGATGAGGCTGTGCCATTCACAGCCCTTTTGGTAGTGCTGGAACACTAATGGATGCAAAACCATAGCAACAAACTTTGCACTCAACTCCACCAAGCATAACTTACTAGTCAGCCTTTCCAGCATCCTTGGATTGCTCACAGCAGTTGGTTGCTATTTACCAATAGCAGCTCCAAGTGATAAAATCTTGCTTTTAATTAATTTTCAATTAACAAAAATGGACTTAAAAGGAAATGAAAACAGTTAATAATTTAAAAAAGCCCTTGAACTGTACACTGCCACTACAGCTCAAGATGAGCTGTGTGCAGGTATCCATACAGTACAGTTTTCTCTGTTCAAAACTGTGCTGCCACAGTTGGCCAGCCTGTGTCTGAGGTGTGTTGTGTCTGCCTGCCCCAATTCAGTGAGACAGGAATTAGTGTCACAACAGGTGTGACACTCCTCAATCAGATCACAGAGCAACTGGTAGGGGTCTCCACACTCTGCTACTTTGCTCCACTCTTCTTCCTGCTCTSTCTGGCACCAGAACTGATGTTACCACTGCCAAAACTGATGCTCTTTGTCTTCACAGCCGACTGACAGAGCAGAAGCCCCCTGGACTAAGGCTTCTACMTGAGACTGTGCTAACAACTGGCACAGAGCAGCTCTGGAGTGGTGCTCTGGCTAGGAGTGATATGTTGTTATGTGTCAAAAGGAGAAGACTCATGGGGTTGGAAGAGGCAGTCAAAGAGAATTTGTGAATTCAGATCCAGAACTTGAGGTGASTCTGATGGATTGATGATTCCCAGCACATCACACCCCACAGGAAAGTGCACAGTCCAGCAGGATCTATTGGAGTATCAAGCTGAGCAGTATTATCTTCCAAAATGCTTAATGTAGGGAGAAAGTTTCTGTTTTGTTAAAATAATAACAGATTGCAGTAGGATACAGCCAATCTATAGAGACAACGAATCATGAATTGTTAAATATGCAATGAACAGTTCATCCAAACACAGTGAAAAGTAAATCTCTGTAAACAAGACCCTTCAACCTCTCTTTTCATATCTGACAAAATAAAAGCTGAGTATATTGAAGGTCTTCTAACCTTTACCATAATGATATATCAGGTAGCACACATTTGGAAAACTCTTAGTATGTGACACGTTATGAATTTTTTTCTGTGCATTTTGTTTTGTAAGTTGTTTTGTCACAAAGGTTTTGAAGCACGTAGCTGATCTGTCAACTTCAAATGGCTGCTGGCTGCTAGGGATGTAAAATTCTGCTTGTGTATTAAAATTTTTATTTCCTACTCAAAAGTTTGCTCCATCATTTATGCTACTGAAATGGCTATTTAGCATCTGGCTCTTGTGTGAGTTAATGATACAAAAAATAGCTGTTGACATTTAAGTAGCCATAATATGCACTTATTATCAAGCAGAGAGGCAGAAATGTTTATGTTTGTTAATTATACAGAGCTTCCTTGTCAGTTTTTGAAAGATTAATCTCCCCTTAGAAAGGTCCTGTAATATTTCTTATTTTATTACACATTTGTGAGCAGTGTAGCTGAGTTGTGATATTGAGTGCCTTGGAGTATCAAGAGCACCACCACATTTGTGAAAYCTTTTATTAAAAATTTTTAGATATTTTGGCAAATTATCTTGGTATAAATAATGGAACAAACAAGAYTTCAGGTATTATCTGCATCCCTCCAGGCCTGGATCTTTTAGAGATTTACTAAATAAACCTGATAAGCCCTATGTTTGTAGCTGTTGAGTTGCTAGACTACCCTCCATATTGTCTGATGTGTTATCACCACAACAATATAAGATTGTGAAAAGATGTCTCCATCCTTATGCTTCTTACAGAGTCCTCAGCAACAGAAAATTCAAGCAAGACCACTTTAATGGACATAGTTATTTGAATAAAATGTAATGATTTTCCTCTAAAATGATACTCAGCTATATAAAAATTGAGAGACCGTAAGGGTGTGAGCCTCTGGTTATTTTGAAGACAACACCAAGACTTTGAACTTACATCAAGCTTGAAGGACAGGAGTGTTGTGATTTTTCAGGTGCAGTCTGTCCTCATCTTAGAATGCAAACTAAGCATTTGCATACCCAAATATTAATTTTGCAGGTGTATTCTTTCTAGGAGTGATAAAGCAAGAAGTGATGAGACACACTTAAAATAATAATGGACTTAAGCAGACAGTTTGACATTGGACTGAGTGCAGAAGCTTTTCTTGGAGCCCCACATCTCCATTTATTTATTATTTAATCAGCTATACTCAAACTCTGAATAGGAGATTGACTTGTCATATTATCTTGCCTTGAAAATACAACATTTCATTACAAAAGAGACTACTTTCAGGGAATACAGAATTTTTTCTCCTCTACTAATTATACCAGTTCTCCTTCTTCCTCCTTATCTTTCTTGTCCATTTTGAAAGTGGCAGGTAACAAAATGATAGCATACTCTTGAACTAAATTTCTCTACATCACTCCATAAACTCCTCTACTCCATGCATCAATCTCCCTTTACTTGCCTTCATCTCCTCCTCTGATGTCTGAACTTTCATGTGTTTAATTTTCCCAGTCTCTCATTGAGTTGTTCCTCTTGTTCTCTTCTGGGACACTCATTTTCCCCACGGCAGATTGGTCTCTGAATTCAATATAGCTCTTAGAAAGGTGGCTCAGTCAGGATTTTTCCTGTGCAGTGCTCTCACTCTCTGTATCCAGACYTGTCTGTGTGTCTTCGTTCTACCAATCCTATCATTAAGTATTCCTTGTTCATTCTCTATTGTTAATGGAAATTATTTGAGGTTTCTCTACCTTTAGATTTTAATAGGAAGAGAAGACTGAGCAGGCACAGGAGTTTTGTTTTACCCCAGAGGTTCATGACCCACAGTCCACTACTTCTTTGATCAGAAATTAGAGAGGAGGGTGAACCTAGCTACTTTTCCACTGCTTTTCTTCCCTTATTTATTTCTTTAATGTTTGCATCTGTCACAAAAAAAAATCTGCTCTGTGATACCATGAAAACACTATGAAATTTCAGAATGGATTAGCTGCAGCATTGAGCATTTATCATGGTACAAAGAAATGCCAGACAGTTGAATGTGAAACATTACCTCAGTCAGCCAAAAGGATGGACATTGTTTTGTCCTCTGGAAGCCTTCCATTAAGGTTGTTTGTCATTAGCTAGGCTGACTCTAGGAGGATGTTAAAAACATACTTTGTGTCTGCAGAGACTGATTGCTATGTATGTGGATGACATATGTATTGGTGAAAAATCCAGAGTCACCTTTCCCATAATATTTATGATGCTGCTAAATTAATATGTTAATTTCAGGAGATATGATGAATGATAACAAACTGCAAGTTATGAGTTGATAAAGGTTGCATCCAGTCTGACTTATGTTTGCTAAAACTGTAATTCAAATGAGTGTTTCAAATTTGCTTTACCTATTTATAAAATAAATTAGAGGCTAGATTATTAGTGCAAGGTAAATAAGGCTTAAAGATTTGGCAGATTTATCATTTCTAAGTCTTAGTTGGGGGAGTTTCTGTAGGTTATTAAAATGACATGTACTTATTTARTTAAATAATTGTCACTAATGAGTGCTTCACAGTTAGCTTTCTGTGTGTACTGTATTCATAAAGAGGACTCTTTTTCTTTTGTTTGTTTTGGGTAATCCATGAATTACAAGAAAGAACAGTAAAAATGTTCAAACTTGTTTTTTCCCCTAAGAGTTATAGCCCAACCCCCTGAGTATCAATTTTTTTTCAGCTTCTCTGTTAATGATGCATTACTGATCATACAAATATGTGGTCAAGGGATGTTAGAACAAAAAATTTCACTGTAGTAACTGTGAAAAATAATTGCAGTAATAACAAGATAAAACCAACGTCATTCAATGGCAGACTTTGTTTGCAACAGATGAAAAAATGTCTTCATATTTCAAAGAACAGCAAGCCACACATCGGATTAGCTGAACTATTAAGGATTACAGGTTTAACACCTTTTTTTTTTAATTCTTGTCTTGAATTCAGGTCTTTTTGTCATGCACATTTTTCTCAATTTTGACTGGATMTTCGCTATTAAAACCATGTACAAAAAGAAATTCCTGTATACACTTTCTCTAGAGCCATAGCATCTACTTCCCCATGCCTTGTCACACTTCTGTCAAAAGATTTTTAAGCTTATTCAGGTTTTTCACAACTTGGCTAAGTTTGTGCATTTTATTAAACATTTKGTACTGAAAAGTTAAAAACTGCCAACAGCTGAACAGTGCTAAGCAGCATGAACATATAAACAATCTTCATTGTATTAATTTTTAGTTTGGCTAGAATATTTGCTTCATAAAAAGATTTTTAGTCTTTGTCAAAGACTAAAAATCTAAATTTATGCTTCCAAAATTTACCACTTGTTCTGGCAAAAAAATCCCCAAACAAACCATAAATAGATCCTTGTGATTTAGTTATATCTAGTCACTGTGTCATGATTAACCCTTTCTAGGAATTTTTGTTTAATATTAGAGTCAAATTTGTTGCATTTACGGTATCTTTAATAACCCAAACACTTTTCCTTATTGGTATTACATCGGAGCAGGACACTTAACATGGAAGATGAGCTCTTGAGTATCAGCACTGTAAAATTTTTCAAGAAGTTTTACAAATTCTAATAAAAGTTCTCAGCCTGACACATGCAAACCTAGCAAATTATTCTTGACAAGCTTTGTGACAGAAAAGAGAAAGCTGGATTAGCAGTGGTCTCATTTCCAGCTGTTTCCAAAGCAGTAATATTTCAGTACTCTATTTTAAGCAGAACTTAGTATACTGAAAACACAGACATGTGGTTGGTTACTTTTTTCAAGGGCATCAGTGGGTTTAATCATACATGAGCTGCTGAGGACAAGAAATCCATACCATCATCTTGAGTTACCAGACACCGAAGGGGTATCAGATATTTTGTAAAGTCATTGTGTGGGGTACACAAGATGGGCTTCAAGTGGGTGGTGCAGCTGCACTGAGGGTACTTTGAGGCACATTTTGTCAGAAGAGAACTGCTGCCTGAGACACCTGAGCATCACCCAGTATCTGAAACCTGTCTAATATGTAAGATTTTYCTCCATCAATTTTATAACCTCTCTTACTTAAACAATAGCAAAATGTCCCTTGAATCACTGCAGCACTGTGTCCAGAGAACATAATTCTTGTATTGGATTTAACTTCAAAATAAGTGTATTTCTAGCAGCTGAACAACTGTTGGCATGCAGCCTTGTTACATGTGCCTCATGGCTTGGAATTTAATAGCCAGATGCAAAGATTTTTCTATTACTTTTCTCCATTTCAGAAGATCATGCTGACAGTACCAAGGGGTGAGAAATTGATTCACCTGCTCCATTTCTAGTGCATTTATCACTAAGTCTAACCACTAAAATATAGCTTGTGTCTCAGTGTTTTGAAGAACTGGGCATTATATAAAGAGCAAATTCTACCAAGAATCTCTTCTGGCTATGTACAAGGCAAGTTCTAGGGAGGACTTACAAATTTTATATCCTTTTGCTAACATCTATTAATAATTACAATGCCTCCCTTTCCCAGTTTTTACTAGTGGAGTGCCCATTTGCATTTGGATTTTGAAGCACATTTATTTTGTGTTATTCATTATACAGGCTGATCCAGTGGCTCAGCAACATGCTACAATTTTCTTAGTTGATGGTTGTTAATATAGTACCTGGAAAAGGAGAGAACAAAAATAGCTTTGTTTGCTAGTACTGTTTTTATTTATTCCAGGTTCTTGATTTGGTTTGTACATGTATCTTTGCCATTGATAATTTAATAAAGAATTTGCTTTGAGCAGTCAGGTCTAGTGGAAGTTGTTCCTGCCTGGGGAGTCAGATCAGATGACCTTTAAAGGTCCCTTCCCACTCAAAACATTCTATGATTCTATGATAACAGCATTCAGTTTGGGGCTTCTACTACTTTGCTTAGTTAAAAAGAAACTAAGTTTCTGGAATTGGAAACTGAGTACCAGAAGTTAGACAGGGAAGTTGAAGGGGAAAATAACAACTTGGAAGCATTGAATTTTAAAGGCAACATATCGCAAGGTAATATAAAAATCACTCAGAGGATGAGATGTTTGATCAAGAATGCACAATGGAGATAAAAATATAATCTGAGAAGGACAGTGCTTCTAGTCTGTGATCTGTTATTTATAACCAGAAAATATGGTCAGTGCGCAGTCCTCAGTTTCCTAGTAGAAACTACGGTTTCTTTGTTACACAGTAAGGACTAAATTGGGTGTTTTCTTCAAGCTGTGAACAGGGAGCAGCATGTGGCTTGTCTGTTCCAAGAATAAACCCAGAAACTAGACTGTGTTTTGAAGTTCCTAATTTTTCTGTTTTCTTCTTTTTTTTCCCCTTTTTTTTCAAGTGTTCAGAGACTACTTCAGTTTCCCATCTTTTAGGAAAGAGCATGTGTTTTTTTTTCTGTGGTAATGGATGAGGCTGAAAGCAAATGTGCTATTGCCTCTGTAATTCTAAATTCTCTGAAGTGGATGTAATCCTGCCCTGAAGGTGTATCTGTGCATCCAGCTTCTTCAGGCTGGACAGAGGTACAAAGGATAAAAATTTTTTCTCACAAGGCTTCCAGAGTGAGACAAATCATTATAATTGGGAGAAGCATTTTTTTTTAAATACAGAAGGCATTTTTCTCCCTAAAATAAATTGTATTTTATTATTTACAAGCATTATGACATCTCAAAGGCCATCTAGAAGAGTCTTTTAAACTTATATTAAGTTCTATTTTGTCTTTTCCTATCCAAAACTGCAAGCTGGCCAGTTAAGATATCTTTGACAGGTATAACTCCTGTCCAGATTTGTCTTCTTCCTTATTTTAAAGATACACAAACCAAACTTTAACAARGACTTGAATGTCTGTTTTCAGATTGACTTTCATTGAGCATCAAGACAATAATGGAATCATTTTATAGGGATTTTGGTAAGATAGATGCTTCTGGGGTACAAAATTATGTACCATATAATGGAAACTAATGTTGAAGGGAAAATTAGATATAAATGCAAGTTAAAAAGGAGAAAAACTAAAATTCAAATGGAAACACCTCTCTCTTCAACAAATACAAAGAAAAAACTCATTAARAAATTTTAGATGCCTTACCAGAGAATGTCTCACTCTCCAGAAATTTTTCCTTTTGGTTTGCTTCAATGTGTTGTGACTTATATGAAGAAAACAGTAAGAAAGAATAATTTTGTCACTTTTGACACCCAGTTATTACAAGAAAAAGCAGAAGAGGTCCATCTCTGTTTCAGTATAACTACAGAAAAGATCCATGACAAAAGAATCTTGCATTGGGCTAGGGTTTGAAAGCATAAAAGAAGCTGATATGAGTTAAACMGTTATGATGTATTAAACTAAAAAATATTAAAGATTTCACTTTAATTTCTGTTGTAGTTGGAGCTATTTACATCCAGTGGTTTCTGCCCCYACCATTTTCTAGAGAAATGGAACATTAAAAAATATGTGCATAATTTAATGTTAGATTGAAGATGAGAAAGGAGAGGATTGCAAATGAGTTCTTAAAATCCTTTCTTTTAGAATGACTTTGATGCACGCATTAAATCTTGCAGTAAATCTAACCCTCCACTTGACATCAAATGAAATTTTTGCTGTGTACATAATTTCTTTGCTTACCACCACACTAAATCCTTTGTTTCATTTCTTCTTCTGCCTTTCCCTCATCTTTCTAAAATAAGAATATTCTTTTCAAGTATCTCTCATCCTTTACATTTTCATTTGATTTAGCTCAGTTTTCCTTCTCTTATTTAATAGACTACTTCTACCTTTCTTTTCCAGTGAGTTCCTTTTTCTGCTTCAGTTCAATATATCAGGACAGTTTTTTTCTAGTCAAAGTAAAAGAACATTAATGAAGGAGTGATAGAACMCTATATGGCCAATAGCTTTGCTAAATTTTTGCTTTTGGAAGAACTGAATTTGGAAGAAATGGTGTAAAACAGGGGTATAAATATATATATAAAGTTGGGTACTAGGAAGGTACAAATACCATAGCAAAGGCAGTTCTGAAGGCGTGTCATAATCATAAGCTTTTTAAGGTGACTTTCCTTTGAGTTCAAGGCCACTGTTTCAAGCATTGCCATTGGAAGAAAGGCATGTTTCCTCTCTCACAACATGTCTTGAGAACACTTTATTTTTGCTTTACCAACTGCAGGGACAAGTCACAAGAGAAACTTGCAAACACTACAGATTTGAGATTAAAAAATACAACCAAAATTCTCTCTAACTAGGGCTGCCAAAGAAAATAACAGGTCCTGTTGTCTCACTGCCTGGTAAGTGAAAATTCCCTGCTTGAGAGATTCAGAAAGGCTAGCAGCTGGTACCTGGACCTGAATTTGGTTGCAACAGCCAGAGAGAAAGACAGCACTCCAAGGGAAATTTATTATAGCAAAATTCAATCATGGGGCAAAGGAAAGATCACAGGTTTTTTTGTGTTTCCAGATGCATATCTGGAATAGTTGAAGGAGCTGGAGATAAGAGGAGAAAGAAAGAAAAGGAATGCATCCCCTTTTTTAACAGACCAAAAATCAATGTCTATTAATAAGCAGAAATTCAAGACCATGGAAAAGATACAGCAGATAATCAACACAACCAGCAAGGGCTGAGCACTGCTAGATGAATAAGGGCACTGTGTTTGCAGATGGGTTGTTGACTCTTTGATCACAGGAGTCAAAGGTGTGCAGGAGTCAATGTAATCAAGAGTKAAAGCATCTCTTCAAAACCAGTTTTGAAAGCTCCTTTGGGTGCTCTAGACTCAGATGCAGAAGGTGTGCTATGATCTCACTTATCAGCAGCCCTACATCAGAACAAGAGGAAACAATGATAAACTCAGAGGGTGAATGCAGGAGTCTTCAACCTTTCTGAAGAGGTAGATTAGGAATTAGAGAGTTATCATAATTATACTTGCATTAATATGCACTATCCCCTGAAAAGAAAGGACTTTTACTTTTTTTTAATGGGGAAATTATGCCAACAGTATGTTTTGGTTTTATAGTAGGCCTGGGTTTCTTCTTTTTGCTAAAAATGATGGTAAAAGAAAGTCTGTTTATTGAGTTTATAATCTAAATACATGTGTGAATGAGGCAATGATGAGATTACCATCTTTAGGGGGTGGTACAAACTGATCCAGTGGCTAGTCCACAATTAATAAGCAGTCTGTGGCAGAGCTTTACCACAGATTGTTTTTCCTCTCTGAGTATCAAGAAAGTGAGTTTGTAAAGAAACTTCAGGCAAATGTGTGCCTTTGTGGGAGAACAACTTGGTGCAGGAAAAGAAAATTCATAGGCGTAATACCTAAAAACATTGGATAGAAAATATGTTTGCATTTTTCTTTTCAGAGTTTGCTAAACTGGGGAATACCATTCCTAAACCATGATATGGAGCAACCCAAAAAATCAACCCTTGATCAAATATGGTGATTAAGCATGTGGTATTCACAGAGGAACATTCAGTCCTGGTTTAGAGTGGTCCCACACAGTCTTCCTGGGAAGAAGTATTGAACAGTTGTGCTTTTCAGCCCAGAGAAGTGTAAAAGCAATGATAAATGCAAATATATTTATTGGCATGAAAGGTCTTAAATGAGGAGGTCTTAATTTCAATGGGTTTTGACCTTCCAAGGCAACAGGGAAAAAAGAAAGAAAAAACCCCCAAAAGAATGAAACCTGGAGCAGATATCAGCTGGTTATGAACTGCACTTAGAAGGGAAGATAGAACAAAATGAAAGATATTTGGACTTTAGAATATGAGGAATTAAAATTGGGCAAGATCTATCCTAAATGAGATGGCAAGGGAAGAGTTAATGAGAGAACAATAGAAAGAAATAGAAAGCTGTCTGCAGAAAAGATCATGATTGTGGTGACCACTTCAAGACCTTTTATAAATGTGACAAAAAGACAAGGTCTGTTTATGCAGGAGCACATCATGTAGGGGAAAACATATTGCCTGTCTCTGCAAGTTTGTTGGGAATTTGAGCTGAACTAGTGTTACTCTTAGTACTTCAAATATCAAAGATATATGCAATCTGAGAAAAGACTACAGAAGCTATTAACTTGATGTCAGCATGGATAACCAAGCAATTGAAACCTGGTTTGCTTAAGTGACTACCAGGATGCTTATTTCATTATAATGTTTCAAATATATTGTAAAGGCTCACACCCTAAACAAACAGGAGGAATTGTGTAGAATGGTACCAGTGATGTAAAGGAAAGAGAAAATTATAGGGTATGTTTAAACTGAGTTTCCAACTGGAAGATGGTAGGCCAACCAATTACTTCTCAGAGCAGAGGAAAATAAAAAATAAAATTGTTAATAGACTTAACATTCTGGTTTTATGGAGGAGAATTCAATTTTTGCTTTTATTTAATGCATAACATCCTGCCTCTGAATATTATCTGTTGTCTCACAACACATTCAAAATCAATTCTAGTGTTTCCAGTTTATTTGAAACCGTCCTGCAGCTACAAGTTGAAGTTTGGCAACAGCTGCTTTGTGGCAAGATGGCTTTCTGCAATTTCAGTCAGTCAGCTGTACTGTGTTTTTTTTGCATCTTCACTTGCTGGTCAGCTTTCTGTCGCATTTGTRATTATTTTTCTGATCCCTGATTGTGCAATCCCAGAAAAATCTCTTCAGCTTTCTAAGGCATCTGCTGGTGCAGCTAGGCTTCACTCAAGAAAAGCTTAAATCTTCAGCAGAGTTACAGTCCTCAAACAGAAGTTGCCAGTTGTCTGAATGCAGATTTGTTTGATTGCAATCTCTTTGGGTCAGCCCCACTTTTAGAATTCATGAGTTCCTGCAGTGTATTTCTCTAGACATCAGATTTACACTTTACTGTATTCATACCTGTCTTGTTTCTGTTTTGTTGTCAGGAATTCTGAGAGTGGCTGAATATCAGACTAAATTAGCTCCTCTAAAATACTGATTCTGGGGATGGAGGAAGCATTCTATGTTTTTATCAAATTAATGACTTTTTTACACAATAGTTTAATTTTCAACTTGAAAAGTGGAACACAAGCTGTCCACTCAGATAAGCTCCTCATGCCAGGCGTATTGACCACTTATTTCTGTCGCTCATTAGCAGCAGGGTGCAAGATCAGTAAASAATTTTGTTGACTGTGCCATTACTRCAGATTGTTCCATAGCCAGGTGCAAAATGCTGAGGTTTATGACTGACATTTTGTCAGCTGGGCCATTTGCTGCTATTTTGCTACACAGCACAATTTAAGCAAGGATGGAGCAGTACAAGATGCCATTGACTGATGAGATCTACAAAGTCAGACTCATAGCACATGTACACATCCAATAGCTCGTGTTGGAGTTCTTACACTCTGCTAAACATCWGCCATAATATAATGTCAACAGAAAACAGTAACCTAGTGCTTCTTCAGGGTATGGAAAGTGCATGGAGTCGATCTTACCATAAGTGTAAAAAGTCGCGTATTTTAAATGCCTAAGAATGTGGCCTGTGAAACTTTACAAATGAAGAAGCGTTTTCGCTTTGTGACCTATAACCATGTATTGCCCTTTTGTAGAATGAGGAAATGCTGCTTTGTGATGYACTAAGTAGTTAATCACTGCTTCCAATCGATCTTCATAACATTTCTCTAATGCCTTGAATCTCAGATGTTCCTTATGCATGCTCTGCATGCCAAGAAAGTGGTGATTTATAAAAAAATACAGCTCATTTGAGTGTGAAGTCAATAGAAGATCACTCCCTAACCGCCCTACTATGGCAGTAGAGAATGCCAGATTTAATTCCTTAGCACAAACTGCTGTTAGAAAAATCCAGTGCTGTTTGTAATGCCAGACACAGCCACCACACAGTTTGGGTTAGAGAGATGAGCATTGATCTTTCARAAGATTTGCTGTCTGCCCTTGTTTTAACTTTATGTGTGCGCTGCTCTTCTAGACTGAGAAATTCAGCCTAGCCAACTTTGATGTTTCTTTCCCATTGTTACCTGTGGAGAGAAAACAACAGGACTCAGAGAAAATCTGGATTCCTGCTTTATAACAAGCACTTATTCTGGGCCACTTGGCTACAGGATTGATTAGCAGGGCAAGAAAATGAGAAAACAAGAAGCTGTTCTCTTCATCCCCATGTTCAGAGCACTGAAGGGCAAGAGCACAGAGCTCTGCATGGGAGAGAACGTCCAAAATCATCCATGTTCATTTTCTTGTTGCTTCAGTGATGCCACCTGAGGAACTAATATGGCTTCTTTATTCGTTTGGATACTGTCATCTATCAAGATACTCTCTTCACTGTTTACCTTCTAAAACACTGCTGAAAGAAGAAAACACTGAAGGCCAGACTGAAATGGGAATAAATAATGAATAAAGAAGACTTTTTGGAAGCACTTAGCTTTCACTGCTGATAAAAAGGGATCTTTTCTTCATGCAGCAGCAAATTAAAACAAAGAACTTGGTTTTGAGATGGCAAAAATGAGTAGGGTATTTCCAAACCCTTGAGATACAGTGGAAGAAAAAATGAGATTTAGATTTAAAATAGTTTAAAATTTTGCAAAAAGAATACCTAACTAATAAGGTGCTACATAGCTTAAGTCAAAAGTCATCTGACTGAAATTTTAGCTCAATTAAGTTTCATGACAGCCCCATGTACATCCATGCCTCAGAMAATTTAGCTTTTCCATGCTTAATATTTTTTTTGTTAGAAAAAAAGGACAAGTATAATTAATTTTGTATTGTGTTTTGAAGAAGAAATGCAGCAGAGATTAATTCTTTTTTTTATATGGTCTTTGTAAAAATCATACTGAAATGAGCAACTGTCACCTAGAAAGCGGGACAAACTGAAAAATCATACTGAATTCAGTCTTAGATTAGAATTGGAACAACATTATTGAAATTATTCTTTAGACCTACCTTTAAATACTATAGATTCCTGTTTGGTAACAAAAATTTAGTTTAGACTTTTTTAGGTCTGAAAAATCCACATGTAAGCAAAACATCAAGCAAAGTAAATAAGTGTCCTTCGTTTTTCCTATATAATACATTTTTGAGTTATATTCAGAGCAATCAATTAAAGCAATTGATTTTTATACAAGAGCTAAGGTTTGCTGTAGCAAAACCCAGTAGCAAAAAGGTTTTGAATTGAAAACATTTCCTGCTATCATTTTAACACTAATAAGAAAGTAACAAGACCCCATTGATATACATAGTTACAGAGAAATTACAAATAGGTTTTAGGTGAGGGTGAATTTCAATCAACAGTTTCATCAATGTGATGGATATTCTATTAACAGTCTCCTTTTCATCTCACTAGTTTTCCAACAGAAAGAATTTACTGACCCTGCATGTAGTTGGTTGTAATGAGGCTTCATTTATATTTTCGTCACCAAAATACCAGCATGATTAACTTTTAAAATGGAAGGGGAACCAAGGTCATTTCTATCAGTAAAGAAAACCTCTAAAAAGAAACCATTTGACCCCATAAAAGTGACTGCAAATATTCTTTCTTTCTTTCTTT
>JACDOX010000200.1:539872-903119 GCA_014549065.1 Cardinalis cardinalis
CTTCCTTCCTTCCTTCCTTCCTTCCTTCCTTCCTTCCTTCTCTCTCTCTTCCTCTCTTCCTCTCTCTCTCTCTTTCTCTTTCTTTCTCTCTCTCTCTTTCTCTCTTTCTCTCTTTCTCTCTTTCTCTCTTTCTCTCTTTTCTTTGCACAAGACAAGGAGGGATGCAGTGGACAGTTCTGCTCCCAGGCCTGTGAGCTGTGGCTGGGGATGGCCACTGTGATCTCACAGTGATGGATTTTGGCACCAGTGAGAACAGACCTAGTGAAGGATTATGATGTCTCATAGCCATAGAGATGGTCTGGGAAGGGGAACCTTACCCTGACAAGCTGGGAAGGTTTCCTTCCAGGGGGACCTGAGCATCTGTTCCACCTGTCCCCAGGCCAGCCAACAGCCGTGGCCTTTCTCCCTCTGCTTGCTCAACACCCGCAGCTGCAGGCTAATGAGAGGGAGCAGCTCAACACCTCAAGCAAGCCTGTCTGCAACTTCCAGCACCTTCCACGTCTCTCTTGGCAGCACATGGCAGGCGGTGCCAAAGAAGGCACGGGGGACAGCGGCTCTGCTGCCAGGGCAGGGCCGCTGAAGGCGGTGGTGGGCTCGGAGTGCCCCATCTGCCTGGGCACCGTGAGGAAGCCGGCCTTCGTGGCCTACTGCATGCACCAGTTCTGCTTTCGGTGCATCCGGCACTGGGCCCGGGCCAGGGAGGACTGCCCCGTGTGCCGGCAGTCTCTGGAGCAGGTGCTGCACTCTGTGCGAGGCGACGACGACTACGAGCTGTTTGTGGTGGGCCTGCCCACCCGCCTGCGCAGGAGGATGGCCTCCGACAGGTCCCGCAGCCGCTGCCCGCAGCGCCGCTACGACCTGCGCCGGCGGCCGGCCGCCGAGCCACCCGCGCCTGGCCGGAGAGATTCCAGGGAAACCAGGAGCTCCCAGGGGCAGGGAGCAGCTCCAGGGCCATCCAGGATCCCAGCCCAGCCAGGTCCTGCAGCCGGCACGACCCGGGAGCCATCGCGCGGGACTGGCCCTGGTGCTCCTCCAGAAACGCACGATGGCTCAGAGTAGCTGTGGCCTCTCTACTGCTTGCGGTGAATGGAAGGAAATGGGTGACTGTGGCCTCTCTCTCCACCAGCCCAAAAATCTGGACTTCTTGACCCGTTGAGCAAAGCTGCGTATCTTAATCTTAAAAAATTCGGGTAGTTGTCCTACAAAGAGAAAGGCGAACCAACATACCCCTGAATAATTGTCTTAATAAACTATAAAATATCCATGTTCAATATTAATGTCATTAAGATAAGGGAAAATAGAAGGTGTCTATTCAGACCTTGATTTCTACATGTCATAAATCAAAAATCCCATATGCTCCTTTGCAGTATTTAGGCCATGTTGTCCCTTTTAGAACTGAATCGGAACATCAAGGAAAAACACGTTACCAGAAAAACAGGRCTGAAAATACATGTCCGGAAATACACTTTATGTTTGTCTGAATCTGAAAACTAAGTATCATGCATATGATGTCTAATCTGCATTGAACATTTGATTTCCAGTATGACTCAGATAACCACATGATATTTCCTTACTACTGTCTACCAAGAAATTAGAAAATGTCCTTTGTTTTGTACGTTTTCCAGTAATAATAACACCGAGCACTGTGTTTGTTGAGTGTAATTAGTACAGAGTGGAGTTTTACACAGTATTAAGTAGTAATATAATTACAGAGGCAAACTGTCTCCTAACGCGCAGTTAAGTCAAATTTCCTATGCAGAAGACTTTGTATTATGGTTGATACATATTCATAAGCAGGCTCATTTGATGTCATCTCTCAGCTAAAAACAAAAGAAAAACTAACTGCACATCCTTCACTATTACTCAAATTTGCCATGAATCCAAATTGGATATTTGTAGTCTTTTTTCCCTGACTGATAAAACTGTGGCCCTTTTAATCCCATGATTGAAGAGAGATGTCTCTCCATTTTCAATGATTTAAGGTCGTTATACATAGCCAAGCTTAAAAGATTTTGTTTTATGAATAATGTAGCAAGCAGAGATACATTAAAAGAGAGAAACTGGTTAAGCATTTGGAAGATCCATTGCAGCCTGGACAGAATAGATAAACTGCATTAAGGTCAAGAAGTCCCTGGAGCACCTGGGACAGTATTTAGGGCCAGTATCAAAGATACTTCTCCTGCTCTCCAGATATTGTCTAATGCTGCAGTTCCTACTGATGGTTCTGTCCATGTTGTTTTCCCCTCTATCTATCTCTTTTTCTTCTCCAAAAATAAAATAGAAGTGAACAAGAAAAATCCAGGTGAGTTAAGAGATAACTGATGAAAAAAGGGAGACATGTAAGAGGCGAATTAATAACAATAACACGGGAGGGTAACTACAGATTTTTCTATCAGGACAWCTGTTTCCAGAACATAACACAAACTTATTACATAGGCTGGTTTAAGGGGTGATGGTGAAAATGAACAGAATAAAATTCCCTAACATGTTATTGAGAGAGCAGGGTACAACTGGGAGTTACCTTGGCTCTGTTGGTAAATTTATCCTTGGGTTTTTGGAGTATATACACAGTGAATGTGTATGATCAGTGTATGACAGACACATCTATGTTACAGCAGGAATAGACCGAAAATTTGGGTGTATATAAATATGACTGAAGATATTTCTTCTCAGGAGGACAAATCCAATATATAGAGCTCTTTTGCAGTTTGGGAAACTAGCCCCAAAGACAGCAGCTTGGAGGAAGGCATTTTTCTACTTTTAAATTCATAAAATGCTTTAAAGGTAATAAAAATTCTTAGATTTGTAGGACTCCTTTCTTCATGACACCTTGGCCAGAGAATTTTATTCTGCGGGCTTTTGAGCAGCTGAATTCCACACAGCAAATATTTGAAGATTTCTTATTTCAAGATAGAAGTGGCCAAGCAATAATAGGCATTGATTTTACATCTGTTTGGCTATTCAGATCAAAAATGCTTCTGCAATCATCCAGCTAAAGAAGAAGAGCATTAGCAGAAGATGTAACTGCCAACCAGAGTTATTCAGCACTGAGTCAGATCCGTCAAACTCTGCATCAGATCACGAAACTTTATTCTTTGAATTGTTTTACTTTAGTATTTAGGAGAACAGATAGTATCATTACACCACTTAACTTGATTGCATGTGATCCATATTATAGGCTGATTTATAGGCTGTTCAGGGACAGGTGAATCTAAACCCAAGAGCAGGTTCTCAGGCTAAGACACAAATGGAGATTCTTTTCAAAAGCAATTTTTTTTTCTTAGTGAAAACATGGTAGGTAAAATTTAGAAACAAAATAAAACTTCGGAAAAGATACTCTAAAAACAGTAAAATACTTAAAACCAGTAAAAGTAATGAAAAGGATCTTCACAGATCTCACAGAAAAGGTTGTGCATATATAGCCGTGCAAAGAAGTAAAATCAAACACAGATAACTGAGCTGATTAAAATTAACACCAATAATATTGTGACAAGCTTTAATATGGTATCTTCCATTCTTTCTTCAGTCTTTCTGTTACATGCAATGCAGCTATTCCAGCACATGCTCATTTCCCTATCTGTTCATCAGCAGCTCTGCTTTTGGGACAGATATTCTATGGTTGGATCAGTGTTATAGCCCAGCAGGGCACAGCTTGATGCACAACCTGTTTGTGACCCAAACCACAAAGTCTTTGAGCTGGCACATGGTACACACATAACACATAAGAGTCCCAAGAGCTACTAAGAGCTCTTAAAATCTCTCTCCAGAGAGCTAAGTGTTACTTCTCATCAACTGTGTGAGCACAGACTTCTAGGACAGCTATAATTAAAAGTGCAGCAGAAACTTTTTCTTTCAAACTAGATAAAATTTAAGTCCAAATTAATCCTGCATCCTGATCATAATTATCATGAGCTAAGGTAAAATGGTTCCAGGCCAAAGCTCTGCTAAATGCACCTGTCTGCTTTGGGCTTAGCAGGCTGCAATGTCTAAAGACTTTACTCCTTTTTATTGTTTGTATCATCACCAGTGCGTAGCCTGGCACCAAAAACTGACGTGCCACCAAAACAAAAGATAAACATAGGAGTTGACAAAATAGTAAACAAAAATAAATGTGTTGTGTTATTCATGTTAGGAGGAGGGTTGTGGAAGAAAATTGTGTCTCATAAGTCATCTAGTTAGGGGAGAAAAAAAAGGAAGCCTCCAGAAAGAGCCAAGTTCTGTCTTTGATACCCTGTGGGAAGCAGGGCAGTCCAGAGGGCTGGCCAGCAGTGCAGGAGTGTGGGCACATCCTGTGCGACTCTGTCCTTGGGCTGGAGGACAGCCATGAAAGTATTTTAAACAACTTAAACTGTACAGAAAGAGGAGAAATAATAGGAAGTTTTTTCTCACAGACAATATGAGTTATCAGCAGTTAGGTGGGAAATAATACAAACTGCAGTTAGGTGGGGAATAATAACAACTGAAAATACAATCCTAACTTTATACACAAACAGATGATGATAACCTTAAAATGAAATATTACCAGTTAGGAGTCATGGTAGATAATTCTCTGAAAACTGAGTAAACAAATGCAGAAAACTAGTAGAGCCTTTCTGCTGGGTCTTAGGGACAAGGACCACCCTTCAAGAATTAAGAAATTCATCCACTAAACCTGTGCTAAAAAAGACTTGCAAAATTCACTTGTATATTCATTTTAATTGATGATCAACCTAGTTAAAAAAATCTGAAATCACAGTCCATGTTCTGGGTAAATTTTTGAGTAGTTTAAATTCATGTCTGTGTTGCTTAGGAAATTCAGGATAAGTATCAAGGAAAAAAATTTATTTCAGTCTAACCTGATAACATGAGGCAAGGTGAGCCCTGAGGACTCTCACCATGAAAAACTTTGGTTCCAAAATAACAGTRGGATTGAGAGAGATCCATACTGGGGCATATGGTAGGGCACAAACTGATGGAAACTTGTTGTCTCTGTGCCTCTGACAAGGCATGCCAGCCAGAGAGGCATCTTAAATTCTATCCCGTCAATTCTGTCACACAGAGCAGCACAAATTTAAACATATGACCATAATAATTCACTTGGGAAAAAGGAGGGCTTTTTTCTCAAGAAACCTCCCCCATGTTGTGAGCACAACACACACAAACACATTTTGATTGCTCAGTCAAAGTGCAGCCATCTCTTCTTCCATGTGCAGTGTAGGGATCCTCCTGTGTGTACATACTTTGCCCTTGCTCCCTTCCTAACACTGAGCAGAACCTTGGAGTGCCTGGAATTCTACCTACATTACTCTTGGCAGGAAGAACTGGAGTGAAACTTCTGTCCAGTGAACACAAGTTTTTGCCTATAGAGGTAAAAAAATAAATAAACAACTTCACAAAACAATGCAGATTTTAACAGTAACAAAGGCTTCCAGAGTTGAATGTTTTTGCCTTCATAAAAATGTCATTTTTGGCTAAAAATAGACTAGCAAAACAAATAATTCTAACTGATTTCAGAATCTGATCTYCATGAAACAGCAGGATCTCATGGAAGAGTAGTCAAGTCAGAATAAACCTGTTCAGTCCACTCTTGTGCCAAGTGTGTGCACAACACAGCTAAGGACTTCTTCTGGGGCGTGATCCCAGATACATTCCTTTTAGCTAAGGAGAAATATGGATCCCAGTCACAAGGGGATATGCTGGGCATTACATGGGAAAAATAAGTTAAGTACAATCTGATCCTGAGAAAAGCTACCAAAAACTCTAAAAGTGCTGCTAAAAGCAGGTACTACAGAATTTTGGGGAAGGTGTTGAACTGTACTCAGCAGTCAGGGAATCAGTGGGAGATAGACACCAAAATAACACCTGAGCAGGATCCATTAACACAGCAAGTGGGMTTTGTGTGGAACTGGTCCATTGATTGGGAATAGACACAAAACACCACTGCCAGCGCTGTCTTGCTGCCTCCCTTGCCTCTGCTGAGTGGATCCCATRTTCCAGCCTTCACCTGAACCAGGTCTTGATTTTCCAATAGCTGGATGGGCAAGTAGGGAGGAAGGGGGTGATATCAGAGTTGAGGGTCATTAAGGAATATTGAAAACCTTGTTTTATTGCTGGAGCTGACCAATATTTCTGAAAAAGGCAGAGGCAGCTGAAAGTTGGGCTCAAGCACTTATAAGCACAAGTAGCTACAGGCACAGATGGGTAACTACACTATTAAATGGAAAAAATAAAGAGGAAATATTTACTTACCTTAAATCAGAATAAGCCAGACAGCATCAGTCCAAATACCACTCAGAAAAAGCTAGAAGCTAAACCAGACTATCCACGCCAAATATTGATAGAAATGTTACATCTTGCCTTTACCTCTGGGCAGAAGAGAAAACATAAATACAAACTCTTGATAGCCTGTGACAGCCTGACCCCATCAAAGCCAAGTAACACATACAGCAATTGTACTGCAGGCAGAATATTTAGGTCTATTGAAACCTGCATTCAAAACACAGGCCATTACATGCCAGTGGATCACAGAGGTTTTTTGTCAGGCTATGTCTGATCTGTCTATCTATGAGTGCATCCCTTGCAGGGAAAGACAGGAGTGGGTTTGGGGGAGATCCAGCAGATGGCTGTAAACCAGCAAGCTTTTCAAGTTCTGTTCTTCACTTTTTGGGAAAGAACATATGGATACCTTGCCTATGTCAGCTGTGCTTTTGTAATTTTACATGCAATATATTTTGCAAACATTTTTAATAATAAAGATGTAAAGTAATGCATTCCAACCCAGTCTTCACTTTTCTGSCCTTAGTTACTGCTTTGCCCCAGGAGACAAGTTTTGTTGCTAGGAAATCAGTGTGCAATCAAAATCTTCCAAATAAAACTTTACATTTGAAAATAAAACATTCCTGTTAAAAGAGACTTTTTTCCAATTTACTTTATTCAGTACCTGG
The DNA here is from genome assembly GCA_014549065.1 of Cardinalis cardinalis. Taxonomy (NCBI): domain Eukaryota; kingdom Metazoa; phylum Chordata; class Aves; order Passeriformes; family Cardinalidae; genus Cardinalis; species Cardinalis cardinalis. The sequence continues at coordinate 546,796 of JACDOX010000200.1, forward strand.
CCTTCCAGCAAATTACTTTCTACCCTGGTTGGTTATGAGTTCGTTCTAGCATTTCAGACATCCCCACCACTGGTTCTCATGAGTTGGTTCTAGCATTTCAGACATCCCCACCACTCAGCTGCTCATGAGACCTAACAAACACAGAGACTGTGAAAGCCCGCTTGGTCATGGCACATCTCCCTGTAAGAAATTCTTTAGGATGAGAACACACTGAAAAATATGATAAAATGTGGCTTTAAAGTGTTATACCTCTTTCATCTACAGGATTATTCCTCACTGAACATTAATGGTGGCATTATTCCTTCACTGCAGATCCATCTACAATGCCTGAGTCTACCTCTCCCGCATTTTAAARAAYATTTAATTGGAAAATTAAGATAATTCACAACATCATAATCTGCCATAAGACTTTCAGAGTTCTCCAACCTGTAGCTATTTTCCTCTAAAGAGAAAAACACCCAACTGTTATCTTTTAATCAATGTCATTAGAACATGTAAAGTTACTACTCAGTTTAGACTGTGTAATTTTGCACTTTCAGTACTTAAAATTATGATCTTGTGTATTGTTTTGGTGCAAAAGCATTCTAAAATTTCACAAAGAAATAACACAAGAACTTTATAGTCTAAATAAAGAGCACTTCAAATGCTCTTTAAATGGATCTATAAACTCCTTTCTTCATGGACCTGATGCTGAATACACTGTCAAATTCATGTGGGACTAAATGAGAATTTAAGAATACTAAGTAGAAGCCATAGCATATAACTACCTCAAATGAAGTAAGAGTATTATACAGTTTCTCTTGCTGCCAGACAWGAGAGGAACTCACTGAGTTCAGTTCTGCCTTGGAGTTCAGAGCCTTATTTAACTGATTGCAATACCTGCTCAAGGATCATAAAATAATTTGGTAGGGAAAAAACCCCATTCTCCTTATACAGGTTGCTGGTGCGTGGTATCAATAACATGAACATTTCCAACTCTCCATCCTGATCCCCCAGAGGCTGCTCTCCAGCTTCTCTCTCTGCCAGACCCAAACCATCAGGGTGCAAATCATACCCTGTCCTCCTCTGGTTCAGCATGGCCATAGATCTCAACATGGCAGGAGAGTGTTCAAGGCAATTTCTAAACCCCAAATTTTATTTCTGCACTTAGTTTAAGGGAGGCTGTTTTAGAGCTGGTGCATGGCCTCAAATATGACATTGATGAGGAGCTGGACAAAACAAGACAATATTGAGAGGAGAGTGTTTTCATTGACATATAAACATTTCCTTTTCCCAGGATAAATCTTTCAGCTTCTCAGAGATTTGGAGATGACCAMTGGGGATGGCCATGCTGTAAAAGCAGCAAATATAAAGATAAGGCCATAATTATAGATATAAACTGTAGTGCACTGCTCCATGGAAACTGTCAGTAGGTTTCCAAGGCAGCCAAATCAAGAAAAGAACAAGGCTTTAAAAGGGTGCAAAGAACAACAGCTAACAGCTTGATGTGTAAGGAGGTGAATTTTGGAAAGCGCTTAAGCCCAGCTGAAAGTCAATGGCAGTTGTGCTCTTAAATCACCGAGGATGGGCTGAAAAGCCCAGCCAGAAGCACCGGGGCTTGATGTGTGTGACTGATTATTCATTGTCCCACACAGCTGTCCTGTAGCTGCACTCTCATTCCACACTGTGCTCTGCTCTGCAGCTGCTCCCCTTTCTTCTCTGTCCCGCAGATGCTGTGCTTCAGAGGACTGTGATTCCTCCTCATCTTCCTCTCCCCGCCCTTCATACCGATCTGCCCAGCTTTATATCCATCAAACAGCCCAACAACTCTATGGCCTCTCTGACAATCAGGAACATGATGCCAAAGCAGTGTCTGCTCTCAGGGCCAACCACCAAAGAAGGTTTAGGCTGGCAGGTGTGATCCATTTTTATTTCACAGATATTCCAGTCTGAGTTGGCAACAAGAGGGAGAGCCATGCTGATAAACACAGCAATCGTGGTCCCTAAGAAGGGTTCTGAGGAAGTGAAAAACCAGAACTCCTTTTTTTTCTTCCTAAAAGGAACAATTCAAAAGTGGCTTGTTACTTTGGAAGCTGATCCTACCAAACTGAGCTGACCTTGGRCATTGCATTGCTTTCCAAGCTTTCAGCCTTCCCATTTACATTAGAAGCAAGCAAAACATTCCAGTGTGTCAGGGTATTTGACATCTCAGTGGAAGCTGCAAGCAGCCTAAAAGCCCAGGTGTTTTTAGCAAAACAATTGGAAAATGCCAAAGCAATAAGAAATCTTGAGAAAAGTACAAAGACAGAAATTTAGTAAGAAATTAAATCATCTTTGTAAAATCAACATGCACTAGGTGAGATTTATAAGATTTTATACTCTAAACAGAAAACAAGCCCCATAATACAACGGGTTTTTCATGCACACATGTAGAAGCCTATAAACTATATAATAACCAATATATAATCAATTATATGAAGTCTTCTTTTTTACCCACTTTCTGTGTCTGGAAATTTCCAGGCAGTGAAATCTCCTCTGAGATCAAAATGTGATGTCTTTTATGGCAGTTGCTAAAGGAAAGTACAGACCCAATATATTAACTGAAAGCATTTTGAGCATGGATAAGAAAATTTYCCCTTCCACCTTAAACAGAACTGGAGTTTGGTTTTCAGTGCATTTGCCACTCTAGGTCTAGTCTGAAAACAATGAATATAACCACTTTAAAATGAAATACTCTCAAAAACTTTTAAAGAAATAAAAATGTCAAGCATTCCTTTAATTTAGAGTATAACTAAGATTTAAAGCCAGTGATTTATTTAGTTTGATTTATAGTAAAGTCTTACAGCCATACTTTTTTTTATTCTGAAATATAAATATATATTTATGTTCTCTTCTTCAGCTGAAGATTGATCTTCCTCTTCACAAAGTTGTGTGAAGAGAGAATCCTCCTTCAGGACACTGACTCAGTGAAATCCCYAAGAGAGGATTTAACTACAGAGRCACCATGGAGATTATTTTTCTGTTCTCAGATGTGTGTATCTAAACATTTAATACAGAAAGTAGCTAAAATAAAGAGTCCTGACTAGAAATCAGTGTTGGGCAGTGGTTTTTCTTGTTGCTTTTAGTAGTGAGATTTGTTGCTCCAAGCTCTTATATCAAAAGGATTCAACTTATTTTCATAGCAGTATTTACTGAAGCTTTTCTGGAGGAAGGGCTGAGCTTCATACATTGGCTTCACTGTTACTGAGAGGTTTCTGAGGTGAAGTTTTACAAAAAAAGGTCAACAGATACTATTTGGATTTTCATTACTATTAATAATAAAAGAACCAGCACCATAACAACCTGTAGTTAAATTCCATACCTCTAACCCATGATGATTGTGGCAATGGCTTCTATGTCTTTGCAACCTGCTGCCCCTTCAGGTGCAAGATGATCTGACAGCCACATCCACAGCACCAGTGTGAGGAATTCACATTCCTGAATGCCTGAAAACTCCCTACATTCTACAGGATCAGTGAAACAAATATAATTTATTTCATAAACTCAGGTCATTCCTGTCTTTCACAAGGTGGAAACTTTCAGAAGTTGTGTGTCCACMGCAGCTTTTGTTGTGTGGGTGTCAGATTTGCTGAGGAGAGGAGGAGGAGGAAGGAAGTGCAGAGATGTGGAGGAAGGCAGGTTCCCTGTGAGGAAATACTGGAGTTCCATTGGACATGCCATGTGCTACTGATCCCAGGTAGTGGGCAGCAAAGTCCACAGTACTGGAAACTAACAGAATCTTGTCACACATTTTAGATATGAGCCATTGGCCTTCTGTACCTGTCTGAATGAAAAATATTACCAGACTGAGGGCAGGAAAGCATCCAGCCAGCAATGAATGGGGAAAATGGCACTGGGACCACAAGGATGATTTTTCTTCAAAGATGCTGAATGAGATCAGTCTGTTCACATCATGATTGACCACTGGGCTCCAAGGAAAGCAGGTTTAGACCACCAGAAAGACCAGGCTATGGGTTACCATCCCAGGAGACCAGTCAAGTGAGGCAAAGGAGGTGGAGTGATGGGGGAGTGAGCCTGGTGCGATATGGGTGCCTTTATCACTTCTAAGCCACTCTGGAACAAGCTGCACTTTTCATACCTCTATGTTTCTTTTGGGACTTGACTAATCACATCCTAAAGGTCTTAGTACATGAATAATGCCCAGCCTGGCTCTGGATGAAGGTCATACTCCCTGTTTTCACACTTTACCTTGAAGTCTGATAAACTGCAGTGATCAAGTAGAACTTATTTATGAATCTACTTATTATTTAAAGTTATAACTCCCACTAGGCTTTTAGCTCACTATTTGCAATTCCTTGCATCTTCAGAAATTATCTTTGAGATGTGATGAATTTGCCTGGCAAAGAAAATAGTTTTGTCTGAATTTTTAATGCAGTTATTTTGACCCTTTTCTTCAAGCACAGATAAGGCACTTAGAGTTATCTCTTCTGTCAGACATTATCACCTTTTCAGAGAAGTAGTTTTGAGAAGTTATGATAAGTGTTTCAGTTTGCATTTTCTTTAAACTGTTGAATATGAGGTGAGGAAATTAGGCACACTGTTAAATGTATACAGAACTAATTATGTAGAAGCATCATGCAGAAACAAAAATTTGAAAATAGAACACTATATTAGCCATTATAAAAATTAGAGTCACAAAAATCAGAAAATATTGTTGATTTCCAATGTCTCATTTGTTTCAGCTCCCTGGCACCTTAGGCTCATTTTCTGTTGGAATTATGGTCATAATATATCTTTTTTAAAAATTAAAAAAGAGATAAGTAGGGAGGCTTTTATTGTTTTGCTGAGAACATAATTCTCCTTTTTCTTCTCAAACTATTTCAACAATTATCATCTGACTTTTCTCCATATGTATTGAACAAATTATTTTTTTTCACTGTTTCTAGTGCATCTGAAAGACCTGCATCATATTTGTTCTCCTTCATTAAATTCCTCCAAGTGTTGTTGGTTCCTCACTTCTTTCACTCTCACTGTGATCAAAGAATTATGTACATTTGAAACAATATTCCCACTGCAATAAAATCAATTTTTTTCCCAACACACAGCATTTTCATGTGATTCTCTCCCTCTTTGGAAGCATCTAAAGTGCATGCAAGGAAGCAGAAATGGCAATAATGTATCTATAAGAAAGCAAAAGGAATCCAGGGAAGCAATCACTTAAATTTACATTAGTTGTGACAACAAAAAATTAACCACAGGTGAGATATACACTGAGTAAAGAGGCAAAGCCTGTTTACTTGGTATAATGTAAAATCACATTGTGTCACTATCTTAAGAGTAGCTTGGAGCAGGATTTTTTTCCTGTGGCATTTGGGGGTCCCCCAGGATATCTTTGCTCCTGCCTGCCAACCTGATCTGACCCTGCTTATTCCATGGACCTTCCCCACTGGTGGCATATCTGCAGGCAGGATGCTGTGAAAAATTAATTACCTGCTGGAAGAATCAGCTTTGGAAACATGACAGATATAATTCACTTGGAAAACTGGTGGAGAGCTACTGCAGGGTTCAGGGCAGGATCTCAGTTTCATTGCCTACCTTCATCATCATTATGAACTGGAAACCAGGCACTCTGGCTAAGGAATGTATTGGAAGCTAAAAATAAAAAGTATTTCTTTTCTATACATTTAAATGCTCAACAGAATATATTTTGAAATTTTGCAGGTATTTGATCTGTCAGTGTGCAAAGTCCATACGAGATAAAAATGTTGGGCAGCGCAACACAAAAATGGATACTTAAGCACACCAATGGATTTTTCTGGAGATTGCATACATTATAAAAATGATCTTTCAGTTGTTTTATTTGAAGTTGGATCATTTCCATTCTCAGAGGAATAATTAATTTGGAAAACACTTAAATATTCCACCAGCAAATGAAGGKTAATACTTTTTCCATAATTGTCACAATGACAGCTGACTTGAAGTGTTTTACTGATTTCCCTATAAATAACTTTGAGCTGTGGAAGAAATACACTGCATGTAATATATCTTGGCTTATAAAATAATTACACCATACTGGAATGAGGACTGCATCTGCTACAACAGCTTACAAAGACTCATTTGGTGTGCAGGGTCTTCTCTGGAACCTCACCACATTCTTTGGATAAATCCCTGTGGCCTCCAAGGCATCACCTAACTCATGGGCTATATTGCATCTCAGGTGGGCAGGATCTGATGGACCCATCACAACACCGGACTGCTCCCAACACAGATCATGACCTTTTCCTAAGAAGATGTCACCTCAAATGTGCTGTGTATGTGGAGGGACATGGAGAGAGTGAGGGGTTACCAATGCAGAATGGACGAGCTGCAACGTGCGTGTGCAGCAGAAGCAGACAGCTCATATCCTGCAGGGTGCAGCTCCCTGCCAGATGATCCCACTCATGATAGGACACAGATTTTCTGACCCCTGAAGAGACCCATTAGTTAAGRTCCTCCAAGTTACCAGATGAGCCACAAGAACCTCAGCACAGAAGGACCCAATTAATGGAAACCTTCATGGGCTTCCTGAGAGGAACACAACTTCCCTCGTGAAACCACAGTGCTGACTGCATGGTTAACAACTGCTGTGACCCTGGATGCTCTCAACACACACAAATGTGGCTCCTAATCTTGGTAATTTCTACTATTATTACAGGATATTCTGTCTGGTATTTGTCACCCGTGGCACAAAGTAAGAGCCTGAGATATGTGGCTGAAACACTGCAGGATGGGCAGTCAGCAGTACCTGTGGTGCACCAAGGGGAAGTTCCAGACTCTTGAGGGGATTTGATATAAATTGTCTTAGTATTTTAAAAATGCTCACAAACCTCTCCAGCAACAGGCTTGTCCAAAATTTCCATTTACTACAGATTATTGCAGCCTGCTGGCTGGAAAAAAATATAGGTCCTCAATTTCCATATTGTAACAGGAGAAGGAAGAAACTCAAGAACAGGCATCACTGACATGAGCAGCTGCTACTTTGCATGCATTTTTCCTCCTCTACATGATGAATATTATAAGAAAAATATGAAAAAAGTGACTCATAAAAATGAGTCACAAATATGTGCCATGGCATGCATGTTATGACAATGCTGGCCCAGGAAAGACTGATCTTCTGGCCTGCCCTTGCGTTGAAAGCTAGAAATTCTGGCTTTGAAACAAATAAGTAGATCAAAGTACCAAGTCATGATAAAACATATTTTAAWTTTTTTTTTAATTTAGAGAGAAATTGCTAGAAGGGAAAAAATCCTACTGAGTGACTGAAGGAAGACAGACACAGGCTGTGCTGAAAAGCAATATCAGTCATGTAATATTCTGCTGAAATTTCAGTCCTGACTTCATTTATTGCTTTCTTAAAATGACAGTAAGAAAATATTTTGTTTGCTGGTTAATCATCAACMTTTCCATATCTTCTGATTCTGTTCATTGAAACATTTTGCTCCTCCCCATCAATCAAATACCACTTTCCCTATCTTGTACAGATTTATCCTTACCTTACCTTACCCCCAGCTTGTGTTTAGGAAGAAAAGAAATATTTTTCCTAAGTATAAGAAATCCTGGCAAAAGTAGGTAAGGTAACTAGCAAACAAACAAAAAATAAAAGTTTATTKTGCTCAGTAAAGTGACCATCCTCCACTAATATTCTTATTTCCATTCATGCAATGTGTTACCCTGAACACAGGCCAATTGAATTTCAGAATATTTATATTTCTTCTGGAGCTCATGGGACAATTTGTTCTGAATTTTTATGGACTGACTCAGAATGCAACTCAGCAAAGTAAGGACAAAAACTCAGTGCTGTTGATTTTATGCAAAAAGTTAATTAGATGAAAAAGAGGGGTGCTGATTGTTATTCCAGTGGCTTAGAGRTAACGACTGTTTTTTAAAAAAGCTACCTGGTGTGGTCAATGCTGCTGCATTTACCAGCAGAAATTTGGTCTACCCAAGTAATATTCTAGCACATTTTAGTTCACTCACATGTTTCAAATCTGCATTACTGCTCCTTGCTGAACACCAAATCACTGCTGCTCCCACCATAGTCAGAGGAGGTAAATACAGACCACAAATTAAACAGGAAAGGGCACCAATTATACTGGCCCAAGGAGAGCTACAATAGCCAGGAAATGGGGGAAGTAATCTGCTGTTTATATACAATACCTAAAAGTATTTCCCATTTTCCTTGGGCGCTTGAGGGGGTCAAAGATTTTCGTATAGACTTTTGCTGTCCAAACAGTAAAGATGTTTTAAATTTATTTTTACTTTTCWGTTCATTCCCTCAAGGTTCAGCTGCTTCATTGCTGTGAGTGCTATCTGCTGTGTTAATGAGAATTTCTATTAGCATTGGAAAGCTGCACTCAGCAGCACTGTGTCAGCCATTGGCACTGCTCTTGCCTGGATACCCACTGCCTGGAACTTACACCTGTCTGATCTCACTACTTCAACACAGCAGCAGCCGCCCAGTTTGGGCTAGACCCTTAATGCATTTGGCTGAGAGCAGCTTTGCATCTCCAGTGCAGGGTTTGTCTCATTACTTGTTAATTGAATCTCCTTTGCCATAATGTATGACCTAACAGCTATAGCAAATCTCAAACCTCAGCACACACAGGCTTGCTTAATGAACACAGAGTAAACTAAATTGYCTTCTTGTGTTTAATCACCATCAGGAAGTTTTTGGTCCTGTGGTCTAAAGGMAGCTTCCCTGTTGACTTAACTCCCAATTTGTTGTGAGGTACCTCATCCTTTTAGTTAACCTTGCTAATTATGAATGCCCTTATGTGCCTCTTTTCCCCCCTGCAGAGTAGAAATTCCTTTGAACTTGAACATACTGTTGCAGGAAGCAAGGCAAAGAGCAGTGATGTTTCTCCTCTCAGGCACTTTTAGGGTACCTCTAGTCTTTCCCCTGACAGCTTATGCTGGAATCACATTGGGAGGCCAGGATGAAGAAAGTCTTGGAAGAGACTCAGATTCCAAAGCTTCCACTGTCAATTAGTAATTTAAAGAATCTGCTATTCCCTCTGCCCAGAGTTATAAGTCTCAAAAGAGAGGGCTTGACTAGAATTATATCCCTGCAGTTTTGTTAGCACATTGTAAGATTTGCATTTACTTTTGTTCCGGAAGGTTTGTAAACAGGCAAATATTTTGCATCATGTACTCAAATAGAAACATAATCTATATTTTTTGCTATGATTTGAAACATTCAGAATGACAGACCACTCTGTTCACCTTTAAACACGTTGTGTTCTACTTTGTGCTACTTTTCCTCTTCCCTCCTTGACTCTTGTACATACTTGGATGAGGAAAAATTCACTAAATTAACATTTGATAGGCTGGGGTACACCCTAGATTGGGTTTTAGGAGAGATAGATTTTAAAATCCTCTCAGTGTAAATAGAAAATATTTTTAGTTTCAGAGCATACACCAGGGAGATTATTTCCATCTTGTGCTACACTATTTTCAGCAGAACCTTAGTATTGTGGTGCCCCTGGCGCTGACATTAAGTCTACAAAATCTATATTCAGCCTGTGAAAGCCAACTCAAGCTGATAAATAGCTGCAACCACTTACTCAAAAATTAAGTACAGGACGTTATATTGTCTTCAACTTTAACTTCAAAGATTTGATCTGGTTAAGAGCCCTCCCTGTGTGTATTTCTCTTTTCAAAAGTACTTGCACTGTTACATGCAAAAATCCTGAAATGAATTATAGAGTAAGGAAAAATGAGGATCTGTTGAAGAATGTTGTTAAAAACCCCAGCTACACTAGTCTGGCAGCTATCTGTGGTGATAAGAGGAGAGAAAAGGGCTTCCTCCATCACTGGGGTACTTACCCAGGGTGTAGATTCTGGTCTGTGAAGGTCCTCACAGGCCTGCAGGACCCCAGGACCAAGTGGCTACCCTTCCTCAGGCAGCACACCTACTCAGTTTAGCAGAATGCAGGGCAAGGAGCATCATTCAGTAGCCTAAGTGCAGAGGTGTGGAGTTGAGGCAAAAAGAMGCAGACGCTTTCCATCTTACCCAGAGTGAAACATAGATGCAGGTAAATGATGCTATTCCATTTCTTGTTTGAGCAATTACACCCTGCAAGTGGTGACATGTTGGCAATTTATGAAACAAAGAGCAAAACCAGCTTTCCCTGGCATGACCCTACTCCTCCTCTCAAAAGGAATTCAAGTGCCATCTGTCAGCTTTTGTTGTCACAAAGTTGGACAAGTCCAAGGCACAGGAAAAGGGGAAAGAAAACAGAACCCGGAACACCACCTCCTACCTCCATGTCTGCACAGCCTGAACTGTCAGCCGTGGTTAACTGTACTTTACCAAGGAAAGAGCTACCTCAATAAGATATTAAAAGGTTAAATMATTTTTTTAAATTATTAAATCGAGATTTAAATGAAAAAGCAGTGAGTTTGAAGTGTTGCCACCCATGTACAGAAGCCTTAGTATTTTAAATGAAAGAAGTGAAAATTTAGCAAGTACACTTGTCCTTGGCCATTTTCCAAGACATCTCAGCTGTTGCAGTGAATTTAAAATGTGAAATGAATCAAATACATGAGAATAGATCTTTCGTAAGTCATTATTTTCTTCTTTAAATAATGAACAAACGCCAACTTATCCTGGGAAAATGTCCCATTTTCCTTAGAACTTTTAGGAGCCGTTTCCCAGCTGTATCTCCCAGCACAATAGCTTCTAGCTTTCATTTAGGTATATCTGGACCATTCATGTTCTAGATGTAAAAGAAACAAAATAGGAAGCCTTGAGAAAATGAGGCACTTGAACAAGCTGCCTTAAATTGCAGGCTTGCCTGGGTTATTCTCTTCTTTAGGKACTGACTGCTGCTCTTTCTGGGGAACACATAAAAATAAGGATTGGGAAAAGTAGACCACATAAGTTTGGATTTCTCATCGATGAAGTGATAAATTAATGAAGTCTGGAGTGAAGTTATTTAGTTTCTTCTTTAGTTATTTAGTTTATTTTCTCATTCCATGTTTTCCAAAGGATGAAGTGAGCAGCACAATGATCAAGAAAGCTTTGACATCATGGTAAACTCAAACAACTGCTGTGCAGAAGCAAAAGTTAAATCAGAAAAGGAAACAAAACATAAGGTGAAAAAAAGAGGTTTTATATGTACTGCCAGAGAATGCTTTCCAAATAAAATAACATAGCATAAAAAATACTTAGTTTTTAATATGCCCAGGGTTTGGTCCATGTGTATTGTCCAGCATGAAAGTTTATTGAAAACAAGTCCTGTTTAAGTCAAAGAAATGCTCTGAAATTTTTCTCTGAAGGGATAATAAAAATTGTGCATATATTGTACCCTAGGGGCAGTTTCAAACTTCATTCCCAGATTGGTTGTAGAAAATGCCCTTCCTGCTTTACTAAACTAATTTCAACAGGCCCAAAATGTATTTAGATGTGAGGTCATGAGAGCTGGGAGTCTCAGTAGAGAAAATGATAGATCATGGGGTTGTGTTTAAATCAATTGAAAAAACCCAAACCCAAAGCTAACCAAMCAACAAACGAGAAAAGAAGAGATATACTCTTAGAATTTCTTCAGAAATTAAATTTTACAATGTTAAAAATAYGTAATTTTTTGTTGAGCTAAGAAAAGCTTAATTCCAAGATAATTGGTGCTCTAAAATCTCATTTTTTGTCCTTGTTATCATATTTATTAATACAGAGGTTATTCCATTTTTATATATATACACACAAAACGCTAAACACTAATAGGAATTTAACTGATTGCAGTAATATTCCTTCTCTCTTGTATCTTGGCAAAACTATTTTTCTCTTTCATTGCTTCAGCGTCTCTTCATGGTTGCTGCAGTAACAAAGTAATTTTCTGATAAATTCATCAGGAAAAGTGCACTACAGAGAACATGTATAACTCTAAACCTGTCAGACTATCTCAATTGTAGGGCAGTTTTTCTCCTGGGGAAAAAAAGGAAAATTACATAATGTAATTGCACAGAATGACAGATAAGTTATCATAATTTTATGCTACCAAAACCAACTTTCTTAGATATGCCAAGCATCAGGAGATGCTCCCTTATGGACAATATAGATCATCTCAAGCTGTATGAACCACAGTGTCAACTAGGCTGACAAATCAAGATTTCTGGCACACTTGAGCCACTAAAGATTATGGATGAAGGAAAAGTTTTATGATAAAATTCATCTTCCAAGTTGTGGTGAACATTTTGCTAAGCAAATTCAAGTTCCATAGTCTCCTTAATTCAATTATTTTGGGGGTACTCAAAATCTATAGCATACTTGAAGGAGTAATCACTATGGTTAAGCTTAAGATTTATCCTGTAAAATGTGAAACCTACAATACCTGGAACCAATGGCAAATCCTGGATAATGGGAATAAGAAACTGCATTTTAAGCATTTTATATGAACATTCCTTTACTTATTAAGGAAATAAAGGACATGATGGAGAATGCTCAAAGTACTGATTTCTAAACCACCTTCTGTTCCCTCCTCTTCTTCCCCTGATACCGTGAGAGGTTCCTAAAATGTCATTCAGAGTAAATATAGAATTAGTAGTTTTGACTTGCTAAATAAAGAAATACCTACAGAAGCTCATCTTTTCTACAAAAAACCAACATTATCCCTTATTTTGGGATTCTATACAGCTTAGCTGTGTATAAATCTGTCTTTGTAATTTTTCTACATTTGACTGTTTGATTTACAATTGGTAATTCTGAGCCAAAACTTTTTTGTTTAAGATCTGCTGTTCTCAAGAAAAGACCTTCAGTGTAATTCAAGACAAGAACTATTTCTCTCAATATACAATATGGGTGTAAATCTTGAAAAGGCTAAGAATTTAGTAATGTACTGATAATAGATAATTGCACTGAATTTTTTGTCTGCCAAAAAGAGAAGGTAGAGTAAGAAAAGAGTTTATCACAATACTAAGGGAACACTGATTTCATAACATGGAAAAAAAAGAGAGAAATTCAGATGGCTGTAGCCAGGTCAGAAGTCCTCTCTCAAATGTAAAACGACCTTTCTGGCAGTTGTTTGCAAGAGACTGAAAGTTTATTATGAATCTGCATGCATGGAAGATTGGCACCACCATCTTGATGATGAACCAGCTTTTGACATGGTCTTTAACAGAGACCATGGCTAGGTGCCTTGTGGATTTACTCAACAGGAATAGAATTTTCCAGTCAGAGGGAAAAAAACGGTTGTCCCAAATGCTTATTCTGATTTGATAATTTCACAAGGTCTTCTAGTCATATTTCATACCGGTTTTGTGTTTATCCCCAAAGGCATATTTTTTCCATACAAGCTGAGACAGAAAGCTTGTCAACACTGCATGTCTAAGTGGAAAAGCAGATATTAAAATTTCTGACAAGACTTCCTTTATGCCAGTGTCATATTAGTTCTAGACTTCTCTCTGTGAATTGGTTTGTATAGATTTGACAAATTATTAGTTGGAGGAACACAGACATTTTGGTATTAAATTGTGATTTAATACCAAGTCCTTGCCTCAGAAAGATGCATTTTTGCTTCCTCATTAAACAAAGTGTCAATAGTCACAACTAAGATTGTTGCAAATTCCTGAATTTCCACATTTGGTCGAKCTGCATAATTTATTTCAGTTTATTTTAGAAAATACTGTGCTGCAGTGGCAGGCAGTAGGTGGAAACTCTATCAAAGCACTGTTCACTGGTCAATGACCATCTGGACTTCTCAGTAGGCTGAGAACTGGTGGGACTTCTCTCTTGCATCATTTGCATCTTCAGGATTTGGATTCTGGAAAAGATTTTGCTTTGTCTTTGAGAGATGTTCAATGCAACGGAAGTGTGGAAGCACCATGTCCATCTATATGGACATGCTTCCATGGACAAGCAGTGTGAAATACCAGTGGGGCAACTGGTCTTCATTCCAAAGATATGTTGACAGTAGGCAGTTAACTCCATGATGAAAACCTTTCCAACAGTCATCCTCAAATAATAGATGAGGATTCACACCAGGTATAGGACTGGTGCTATGTACAAAGTGTCTTGTACTTGACATGTGCTAGCTTTAATATGACCTCATCACTTCACATCAGCTGCTCTCCGCTAGAAATAACATTGCTGAAAGAAGATAAAGGAGAATGAGTCATGGAATAGTAATTTCAAGAAATACACACCTGTCAGTGTTTGAGGAAGGTTTTGGATGCAAGTATGAATATTTGACTTGCAATGTGGATTTTCAAGACTGATCCATTAACAACTTCTGCATATTCTGATGTACTATTTTGACACTTGTACTGAGCTCTTCAAAAGGCACTCACTCACCTCTTCCATCAGTGTCTATGAGACACAATGTCCCAAAGGTATCTTATAAATAAAGTGTCATCTAAGTGCTGTTCAAATTTGCAAGTCATTAAATGCTTTTGGAGCTCTTCGACACAGAGGCATCAGCTTCTCACCTGCAGGAGAGTTTAGTGGGAAATGAGCTACCCACTATGTCCTGCTCATCAGATTTGAGGAAAGGAAGAGGAGGACTGTAATCAAGACCTGCTCTTGCCACTCCTGCCTACTCCAGTAGACTGATTTACTTCAGCCTTGGAGAGGATTAGCCCTTTTGCAAGCTACATTTTATCAATCTCTAAAATTAGGAGACTGAGTGTAAATCTTGAGTTTTAGCAGAAAGTCTCTAGACATCATGTTTGTGGAGTAAAGCTCAAAACTGTGAAATAAAAACCTCCTAAAGGCTCACAAACCAAAGGCAGCTTGGCTCAATAAATAGCTTTTCGCTGCCTGAGATTAGCAGTACATGTTATAAACTAATGACAAAAGATATTTGCTATGTTATTAGGGAGCACTCCTCTGTGAGAAACGCATTTTTATTTCTGTCCTGCTTCTACTGATATCTCCCAGTTTGTGTTAATGTCATTTTGAGAAACACCATTTTCAGAGAGGCTGTTTCTTGTGGTTGATAATTGTGTGTGGCAGATAYCAGATCCTGACCTGTATTTAGGGCAGTTTTGGAAATACAACTGGTCTGTAAGAGCTGCTGCACTCCAGTGGTGAACAAAATTACTTCTCTCCTAGTTAAGGAATAATTACCCAAATATGGCAAGGAAGAGGCTGGGTAATAATAAACCCCTGGAATTCTTCTACAAGCTACAAAACTATTATTCTGAGATATGCTCTAACTTTTTGTTATTAAAAGTGGGATTCATTTGAATGTCACTTTTCAGATGATAGTGACATACTCAGTGAAAACCTATGTTTAAAATAAAAGGGATATAAGAGAAATGCAAGCATCCTTTTCCAATACCCATAAGTTCTGTCAATACTTGTGCCAGCATAAACACAGCTTCAAATATCATCCACAGACACTTTCTCTGTTACAGTCTCAGTAGGAACCACAGCAAATGGTCCCAGAAGTTACTACAGAAGTTACTACAGAAATTACAGAAAATCTGGGTAGCGTTTGAATTTTTGTATTATCTTGACTATAACCTTGGCTTATTTTGTATTATAAACTATCATCAACTGCACACAGTTTAGCTAAACTGAAAACACAAGTTTGCCATCCAAATTTAGAAGAATGAAGATGAAGGTTAAGAAGGTTAATGAAGTTAACAGGTTGGCAAAATAGAAATGTCTGTACAATATAATCAATGTTGTAGAGCACTCAGGGTTTGAGCTATTTCATATCCCCCATTAAGTGTGACTGTAGAAAAATGTTACCACAACTGTATGCATGGATACTGAGTGATATCACTAAAATTTAGCAATGCTTAGGCATATTTCCACCATCAGGTTTTGATCTATCAGCTATTTTTTAACTTGACTCCTTCTATCACAATGAATGATTAAATTGAGTATTTAATTAGAATTTGGTTTTGATCTTTTGTGATAACGTCACCCAGGATGGAMTCACTCTATATCTAAAACAATGTCCTCAAAATCTCAATAAAGAGGACAAACAGTGTCATGCCAAGCTTTTTCATGACAATCAGAAGTATTGGGATGAACTTCTGAAGCAACAGAGAAAGGAAAATATGAACCGTGACATGGTTATGTCAGCACTCCTAACATTTTAGAACAGATTGAGAAGAATCAAAGAAGAAAATACTGTAGCACATCTTGCAACCTATTTGGCTGTCTGTGCATGCTCATGCAGAGCATTTGCTCATTGTGATAGAGATCTAGAAAATACATCTTCAGAACACCAAACTATTCCATGAGTATTGTGTAAAAGGTGATGCTTGCTTCCCTTCCTTTCTCTTCTCTCCTCTTGGATGTCTTCAGAAGTAAAAGTGCTTCGAAGCACTGGAAAATTAAAGCTTTTGCAGCAACTTTGTTTAAAAATATAGCAATATGTTTTTCAGCACTTAAATATTCACAGGCTCAGGTTTCTAACATATGGCTATTTCTGCAGAGCTTATGTTCTGATGGAGAAGCCCCATATACTTAAAAAACAAATCTGCAAATGAACATGGTTAGCACATCACAGTATGATATGCAGTAACTTCAAATAAAGGGAGGGATGTACACATTGCAGCTGCAGAGCAGGAACAATGAGAAGGGAAAAGAAAAATTGCTTTTAGCCTCTTATTTTTCTTGTACTTATTACTATCATCACWATTTTTGGTTTTGAACTGATTTAATACATGTTCATTGTCCCTCTGTAACCAAATTCAGGGTATTTAATGTTTATTGAATAGACCATATAAATTAAATACACAGATTCTGTAGTACTTTAGTATCTTTTATAAGATCTCTTCAAACTATCAGGATGAATACTCCTGGGTCCAGTCCTTTTTTTTTATAGTCTTGTCTTCTACCCTCTATTCTTGATGATTCTGGGAGATTGAGGATAGAGAACATGAAGGGAATTAATTCTATTTACCTTGTTCTGTAAGCTAAGGAAAAATGTCTTGATCCTTCTTAACATTTGAAATGGACATTTCTATAAAAACCAATTCATACAAATCCCAGTAACCAAATTTACTAATTTGGCCATAGCATATTCACACTTTGAAGAACATAATTGAAAACCAGGAGAATAAAGCTATTTGTTTTTTGTTTAAASAAACAAACAACTACCTCTCAACCTCAGTTGTCTCTTAGGTTTCAGAGAATCAGAGCAGAAAACCAGTAGAACACCAAATTTGTTTCCTAGGTAGATAATTTTCATTCAGCTTGAGAAGCAGCCTGGATATGGAAGACAGCTATTCTTTAGTCAATAAAGTAGTGAGAAGAATCTCAAGAGAAAGCTGAGAAAGAATTACTCCCTATTGCCAAGGCATAAAATCAAATGTGTGTTGTGCTCTTTTTTTTGGAGTTGCAAGTGGTATCTCAAAAGATAGCATCCTCTCTCTCAAAGAAAGGCTTCCTTCATGTTTCCAGTATTTGCTGATTTCTGCTTTTTTCAAATGAAATTGCTGTCTTTGAATATCCAACACAAGAGATTGAATACTGTACTACTAGAAGACTATGCTTTTAAGTCTTCTAAATCTACACTAGAATGTCAGAACAACACTTATTAAAAATGCATATGACACATTTTATTTTTGATTGTAGGTAACTTTTGGCCTTCTGATGTTTAAAAGAAATCTAGCAGAAAACAGAGAAACCACTATAAATATACAAAAAGCTGCCAATGAGCCCAACTTCTTCTTCCAGTCCTTCTCCTTCACTCGTGAAAACAAGTGGAAATCTAACCTTGAGCATGCTGTGTGGCTGGTTTGATTCACCTGCTTCAGGGTTTTCAGGCTGGGGTGATCAGCCCCATTGCTGAGGTCTGGCAAGACCCATTTTTGTTTTGAAAACCATAGTGCACACTTATTATGAAAACCATAATGCATATCCAAAAAATACCAGTGGAGGCAATTAACATTACATTTTTTGTTCAGATGCCTCAGTCACATGTCCCAGACATCTTTAGTTACTGTGCTTCTGGTGGCATCATGGAGCACTTTCAGAGCAGCAGAACTGGGTGACTTTTGGATGACACTAAACCAGGAAATCTGCTTTGAGTTTGTAATTTTCTATAATTACTGGCTCAGTGCCTGGGAACAGACTGGAACTGAGCTAAAGTAATGCCCCCAAGCCTACAGAGCATGGGACACTGGGTTCTTATATCCAGATTCTCTCCTAAAACACTCTWCTGGTTGTTAGCACACATTTGGTCATTTTAGGGCTCTTGCTCAGTTGCCACCTTGCTCCCACAGAAATCTGGAATCACACCATGATTTATTTCTCCTGGTGCAACCAACATCTCTGTGTCAGCTCAGCAGTGCTGGTAAGAGCTCCAGGAGGAAACTGCTTGTGGCACCMCCTGTTTTTCTTGGCAAACTGAAATATAGACCACCAAGAACAGTGAGAGTGAGGAAAGTTCAGGATGTATGACCTGGGAAGAAAGACTGGAATAAGTGTGCTGCTGAGCCTAGAGCAAAGCAAAGCAAACCAGGGAAACTGTCACAATCTTAAATACCTGCAAAAAAAGACTGCTGAGAATATTTAATACAGATATTTTCCTCTGTGTCCATTTTGAATTAGACAAGAAGAATCTGCCAATTTATGGAAAGGGAGATATAGGCTAAACATTAGAATAACTTATAATTGTGATGATAGGGAAGCTTTGGAGAAAACTGCTTGAAGAAATCATTAAATCCTACCCTGGAATCTTCTAAAAATAGGCAAGACAGGTATCTGATGGGTATGCTTTGTCACATTGTGGGGAAAGGTGATGGGCAAGACAACTTTGAAGCTGCTGCCATCCTGTCTGACATCCTGTCTGACAATCAGAAAGACTTCACTTTATAAGAGTGAGTAACTTGGTACCCACTGAGATTTCTGAGGTCATAAAGAATTAGAAAATGGATATTGAATAGCTACGGTGTAGCCATTAGTGTGCTAAATCTTTAGGAGCTCTTTACTCATGATGAAGTCAGTGGGAGGTGTAGCTGTTACTGAGAGCAAGAAGGGCTCTTTGGTTCAGTCAGAGCTTATTTGGGGGCATGGCCATAGCTTGATGAAATTAGCARGTCCCAAAAGCAGTGATTGCAAAAGGAGGGGTACAAGTGATACTCTTCATATGTTGTTCTGGGGAACTGAGAAGCTGAAGGCATCATTCCTGACAACCCAGTAGAATACATGGCATGGGGAGAACYTGGGCTCGATTTGGGTGTGCTTATTCTGCCAGATTATGCTGCATTTCCACTTTATGAGTTTGATTTTTTCTGATGCTTTCCTGTTATATAACTGCATTTTGTGCATCCAAGACCTCAAGTTAATAACTCTTAAACAATCTCCACATGAACATTGCTGGCTATTTATTTATTTATGCTGTTGCTGGTCTCCTGTAGAGGCACAAACTACTTTAGTGCATACAGAAGAGAGTATTCCAAGTAGGAGGTGGTAGAAGCAGGAAAAGAAGCYACATTCATGAATGAATTAAGCAGTCTAAATTATTTACTGAAATATATTACCTGAATTCCTCTATCATGCTATTCCTGAGTAACTGTAATTGTAGCCATCTTGGCTGTGATTGGAGTTTGAATCTTCACAGCTCAAAACGTGAACTTCTGCARTTCAGGAGGAAAGCAAAGCATGAAACCAGCATCTAAGGACAAGCAATTTCCATGGATCAGGGGCAGAATGCATAACTGCATAATTGATGTGTAACTGGAACTGAGCAAGTGATGGATGTCTCAGTGACTCACTAAAAATCCAGAAGGATGTTATAATGACTATTAGAAGAGTGAAGCTGTCCCTAAAATTTCATTTTGTAGGGATGTGTATAGATTCCTTAAAAAAAAAATCTGAAAGAGAATGTTTTTGATGTATTTGTCTTTGTATTTAATACAACACTGTTTAATTTTAGTACACTGGTTTAAAGTGAAGAAATAGGTTTAATCACCTTAATGTGAGAATGACAAAAATGACACTGAAATATCACACTATTTTCACAGAATTTCACTGATATCATTCAGGAGTAAATAATTTCTGGTCTACTTTTAAATTAGAATCAGATGATGTGCTTGACCAATAATTAATTTTTTCCTCTGAAATGAAATATTTTTAAAGGAATTGCTACAATTCTGTGGCCTACACATACTGGTTTTTCTTATCATACTATACAGTGATCCAAACCATCCTATCTAACATATAATTGCACATCATTTATCATTGCCTAAAATGCCTAGTCATCTGCTTATTTCATTCTTAGTTTACTGAGTATTTAATGTTATATATCCCATTATTTATTGCTGCTTATTTTTTTTATGTCTCAGAGAAGCCGGGTAATATGGCCAAAGTCAGATTATCTCCAGTCCTTCCAGAAGGTCATTATAACATTTTGTGCAGAAGACATCACACACAGATCTAGCATACTTAAATACTGTTCACACAAAGACAATCACAGCTAGAGAAAACAAGTGGCTAGAGGAAAATAAAACAGTCTGCAGGAGCTTTGGAAATATTCCAGGTAGCCAGTCATCAGAGAAGCACAGAGTTGAGTATGTATTTATCACATAACTTCAGTCATGGCCCTTGGCTATCAAGTGAATATGTAACATTGATTGTACCTCAAAGGATCTGTAAGTATTAATAGAGAATAGCATTTCTTAATAGGAATTTTCCCTGGTTTCCTGTAGATCTCAGTGAATTTTGGGGTGCTGGCTACTAGTGAAGACAGAATTCAATCCAATTGCTTGTGTATAAGAGTGCTCTCTTGCAGATCAAGCAAAATAAAAATCATATGTATTTATTCCAGAAATAATTGAATAATAGACTCCAAAACCACACGCCATTCAGGAAACATAGGGGAATTTCAAGGATTCTAAAGATTTTAGCTATTCCAGAGTTATATTACAGCTGTTAAAATTGTTAGTACTTACCAAGAGACAATGGAAGAGTACACAGTCACATTATAGGAAAACTTAGTGTCTGCCATACAATTGCTCATCTGTATGTGTATATGGATTGCAAGAACAAAGACAATAAAAAGCCTTTAAATAATTTTATTGTTCAGCAAGAACACAGGCRAAATAAAACTTTTTTTTCTGACAGATATTAGAATAATCTTCAAAATAAAACAGCAAAATGTTCTAGGTCTACATGTGTAATTCCAGCTGGTGACCTGCAAAGATGTATTTAGGGTTACTCAGGAATTTGTCTGATGCACTGAGCACAATTGTCCCAGCTAGAGTTGTCAGATGGGACCAGACAGGTGGGATAAAAAATCTTATGCCAGAGCACTCCTCTGCTTCTAATTAATTTTCTTACAATCATCAAGACACTCCTGGCATGACAAAACCATAATCATAAAAAAATTGTCTACTTTTTTCAGTTGCACATATACAAACATGTGTGCCTATTAACAGGTATGGATTTGCATATATGGGGAGAGATCCATACTTATGTATAATTCATGTAGCTTTTGAGAGGCTTCATCCATCATGTGCAGAGCTTAACAAAGCACAGGCAAGCAGCTGGCATTGATCCCACTGAACAGGTTATCAGAGTAGACCAAATATATTTTCCTAAAGTGAAGTAACATGAATATAAGATGTCCTGCTGAGAGAAGAAAAGATGTATTTCAAAGCCTGGTCTCTAAAAAACCTGCTGATTAGTGCTAAAGAAATCCATTTAACTCAAGGAAACTTCATAAAAGCCTATTGACTRTGCAGAAAAGAAGTGTGTTATTCCATGGGGAAGTAAATGAAAGAAGAAAGTATCTATCCAGACAGCTTCTACAAGATTTCCTTCCCTAAAGGGTCCTTCTGTGTGTAAATTAAACCACTCTTCTTGAAAGTGGTTGACTCAAAGAGAGAGTTGTTTAAAAAAACCAACTTGCTATTATGCATGTACCTCTGGGTCCTGTGTTTGAAAGGTTTATTTTATACAAGGTGCATATAATATTTATTTAATTTATTACACAGTCAAGGAACTTCCTGCAATATTGCTGTCTCACTTAAAAATTAGGGGTCTCTCGAAAAAAGTTGGACACTTTAAATGAAAAACAAGAGAAAGCAACTGACAAAGCTTCAAAGAACATCAAAACCCCATAAATAACAAAAGATGTATAGAATTTATATATATATATATATATATATATATATAAAATAAATGCCTAAACACTTGGACATAAGTATTTTTAATTGTTTTTTCTTCCCTTGTGTGATTTAATTTCTGTATTTTGTAATTTTTTACTTCTATCTTCAAAAAGCTGCTGATTTGTCCAAGGGAAAATATAGATACCTCATGCCATCATCTATCCACTTTTTCTTGATTTTCAAGTTTTTTTGGAAAATATCTGCAATCAAGAGCAGCTTTATTGCTGCCAGGAAGTTTTTCTTGGTGTCACCCTGCATAGTATCACCGACTTCAGCTGTGTTTGCATATTTGTTCTGCCAGAGAGTCTGGTCAAACAATTGCCAAATGCAGGTCTAAGAAAGCAATGTTAAAATCCACATTTGCACAGTTGAGGTCTAAAAATCACAGCCTAATAAAATTTGGACTTTGGTGTTGAGGTCCCTATTTTTCAAAATTTCTGTCACTATTGTTCCCAATGTTTAGTCTCTAGGCAAGCTTTTTGGTTTATTGATTTATATCCTAATAAAATAATGTAAAACATCCTGGAACTATAATTCTCATGTATATTCCTTTGAGGTTCAAATTCTCCTTGTGCTTTGCAGAGAAAGCTGAAGACAATCTGAGATGAGTCTGGGGCATTTTGTGTTCCTGCAAAGATCAGATAAATTTTTTTTTACACTTATGTGAGATAAGAAATTGACTTTAAAGACATGAATAAAGGATTAAGGTAAGAAAAGTGAGTATTCCAGCTTAAAATTTCTATATAAAGATGTCCACMTCCAATGGAAGACTTTTAGGTTCTGCATGCTGGAGGATACTTAAAGATCCCAGTAACTGAGAGGAATTAGAGGTGACTGTAAAAAGACAGAAAATTAATGAAGTCCATGTCTGGTAGTTCGCAGACTGGCAAAGTGAAGGTTTGTGTGATTAGCACTCTCAAACTCTTAATAAATAAAGGAACATTAGTAAACACCTTTTCCTTGGCCTTTTCTGCCCTTTCCTCTCAGTCACTTGTCGGTTTCCAGTCTTGTCTGAGGATTTGGGAAATTCATGTCAATTAAAGCTATTTTTGTCTGAAGTTAGACATTATATACAATGCACCCAAACTGCTAATTATGCAGTTAATTTTCAGATCAGTTGTTTACTAAATGAATTGTTTGACCTCTAGCAAAGACATTTTCTGCAGAGCTGTCAAATGAAAACATTTTAGCTAAGATACATTGTATGTGGTCTTCAACTTTGTGCATTAGATTCTGCCGTGACTTCTGGACAAATGTTCATTTTAGTCAGTGGATTTGAGCTGGCTATGGAATACAGCTCAGTTTCATGGCATTGTTCATAAATGAAAATAAAAAGCCCAACCCCAAACTCCAGGATTATTTGTAGCCTCACAACAATCTAACAGTAAAACTGACAACACAGAAACGAGAAGAAACTGATGCCATAAAACTGGTGCTGAGTTTCTACCATTACCATTTCATTTGAAAGCAAAATAGTAATAAACAGAAAATAAAGGAATCTACAGCAAACCAGCAGGGAAGGATGTTAAAATATTCCTCATCAATCTGTTAGAAGGGCAAGACTGGACTGGAACTGCTATGACTCAAAACTTTATTAAAAAAATTACTGCTATTGTTTTTCTCTAGAGAAGAGGAGAAATAGAAAAAACTTACTTATGATAGATGTAGAACAGCACTGACTTCAAATTATAGTTTTAGGAAAGGTCCTCTGGAGGGTCATCCACTGTCCATGATAAACCTGTGCTGCTCATAGGCAAGTCTCCTCCTCCTTTCAAATTTTGTTTTGGAAACTTATCCATGTTCCATCAAACCCCTCAGGTTGGCAAAGTGTTGCAGGGTGCCAGGAGTGGGGAGGACCCTTCTGTGTCTTGGCTCCCTGAGGTCTGGCAGGGAGACAACTGCTGAGGAGAGGTACAAAGAACATCTCTTGATGAAAGAATTTGATTCACCTGATTTGGGCACTTCTTTCACATCATTAAATCCTTCCTATATGACAAATTTGCATTTTTCCATAGTTGCATTTTACCTGTCCATTCTTCTCGCTCTTTATTTTCCTCCTCCTCCCAGTGTTGATTCATATTTTTTTTTTTTACTGGTTCCTTGATCTCTTCATTCCTCATTTATTGTCATAACTGTTACTCTCAGTGAAACCTATACCATGTTATCATGGTACACAAAAGAGATTCAGGTATGGGCTGACCTTTTATTTATAAGGATAGAAACAAAACTATGCAAAAGTTAAACACCTCTTCCACTTGAAGGAGGATCAGGTAACATCTGGTAGCACAGATTTTTC
This sequence comes from Cardinalis cardinalis, assembly GCA_014549065.1. NCBI lineage: Eukaryota > Metazoa > Chordata > Aves > Passeriformes > Cardinalidae > Cardinalis > Cardinalis cardinalis. Next base: position 571,178 of record JACDOX010000200.1, read on the forward strand.
ATGCTGTAAGTGTTTACACTGGAGATGGGAAAGACAGACAGGACCTCAATGCTAACACACCCAATTTGTACCATTCAGAAACAGCAAAGGGCCCAGATTTGCCTGCAAGACAGAACTGCCTTGATTAAAGAGAAGTTTATCACAGATAAAACCTTGTAGCTGCTTGCCACCCAGTCTCCATCTTCCACATACATACCAAGGAGGAAGGCACTCGAGAAGAGGCCAGAGTTTGTGAGGAAAAGATGCCTTATCTGTCCCAGTGCTTCTGGCTGCTTTCATATCTCTGTGGAGCAAACTAAGACAAACAGAATTGACTCCCAGAATTTTACACTTGAGCAGCACTTGGATGCAGGAAGGAGTTTCTTTGACACATGTGGCAATGCATTGCTCCCAAACCCATGGGGCGCTGGCTTAGCTCACCGCTGACTGACAGGTGCAGGACTGGCTTTTTCTGAGACATGGCCTTTATGTAAACACAAAACTTCAGTTCTGCATAGATCAGCCCTCTGCAGAACTTTAGATATTATATTCATTCAAGTTTATTTCTTTTACCTTTTCCAGTGAAGCCAATTATTTGGCTGTGTGAACAGTCAATTAGCTGATGCTTATTCTTTCTCTTTCTGGAACTGACAATCACCTTTTTGAAAGTACACAGTGGGAAATGACCCATGATGACACTGTCATAAGCAAAAGTGCCAAATGTGCCTTTAATGAGTTACACCTCCAGTGCTGAATGCACAGGGCTCACACTTCCAGTCTTAGCACAATTTAACAATGGCAGAAGAAGAAATAATAACCTTCTTCTATCCTGATTGACAACTCCTCATTTACAGGACAAAATGCATCAGGGTGACCACACTTTACAATACCTTTTCTCTCTTTATTTCTTGTTTTTGTGCCTATTAACCCAGCATTTCATTTTTGGAATTCAGGAGCATGTGAGAGAGACACAGAAATCTGAAGTCTAATTAATTTCAAGTGAACAAGGAACACATCCTATAACCTCCTTTTAGAGGCTTTTAGAGGCTTTTTTTCTTTCTCCTTTTAAGGTCTTCTACCATTTCAYATTAAAATTAAGATTCTAGGTGAAACAGGAAGTTTTTAAAATGTGGATTCCTTGGCTGGGCACAGTTTTCATTTAGAGTTTTTGCTGCACCTGTAGTGGTCATGACCACCCTGAACTACCACAGTGGCCTCTCTGGCAACTGCTCATGTGGTTTGCAGGGCATGGCAGCAGGATGTGGGACAAAAAAGCAGTGACAAAAGCCATTTCCCACCATTCTCCCCCTCTCCCCATTGAACTATAGTGTTATGTAGTGCCTTCATTTTTGTGGATTTTTTTCTGGCTCTGCTAGATGCTGGAGCACTGTTAAGCTGTTGGCTACCTGAAGGCAGCTCAATGTGCCCGAGGCAAGATGTGCACTGTCAACTTATCAGCATGGAGGGTATGTGAAAGAACACAAACTTCAAAGAAAGAAAAACTTCAGAAAACATCTACAAGCCTGTACAGAAGATCTGAGCAATGTCAGAGAGGATTCAGTCTGGCTGCAGAGATGCTAATGCTCCTAAGAGGCAAAGTTCAGAGATCCTTCCTATCTCAACCTAGAAGCAGAATGAAATGAAGAAAATTATATACTTTAAAGTATTCATTTTCTTAAGGATAAATATTAAGGCCTTTCTTGGACTCTGTATGCATGAACAATGCAGAGAAAGGGTCAGGTCTATGTTGACAAAGCTTGTCACCATGATATTTTATGAAAAATCCCTTTGCCAACATTTCTTCTCCTGGGAAGCTGGGAAGCTTCAGCTTCTCCCTGTTTTGCTGCTTTGGAATGTGATTTGGAGAATTGTTTACCCAGCATGTAAATTGTTTTAATTTAATGACCAATCCCAGTCGAGCTGTGTTGGGACTCTGGTCTGTCACAGATTTTTATTACTCATTCTTTTCCAGCCTTCTGATGTATTCTTTCTCTTTCTATAGTATACTTTTAGTATATAATTTTCTTTTAATAAAACATAATATCGTAAAATAATAAATCAGCCTTCTGAGAACTTGGAGTCAAATCCTCATCGCTCACCTAGTCCTGGGGACCCTCAAAACACCACAACAATTGGTGACAACAAAAGCTATTTCAATACCCAACACGCTCTGGATATCTGGCATCTCATGTCCCTATTGACCTTATTGGCAGCTGATGCTCAGCTGGAATTTCAAGAGAATACAGACCCAGCTGTCTTTTCACCCCTCACCACCATTTTTTCCCAGCAGGAAGCCACGACAGACTGTCTTGTCCTCCTGTCATGGTCACAGGACATCAGCACACAGAGTTTGGATGGAGGCTGTGGGGACAGACGAAGAGTTAAAGCCTTTTTGGGTATTTCATACGTGAAGAGTTTTTTTCTGTGGACAAAGGGTACCCCTGGGGGTAGATAAAGTGGATGAAAAACTTGGCCTTGATCTTGGTAGTTTTCTAAGCAGAAACCTTAAGGGTGAAGTCAGAACTCCCTATTTTTGTCTGGAGAACAAGGGAGATAGGGAGCAGGGGAACAACTTTTTTAAAACACAAGTACTTTTAAAATAGTGCAAGTGCATTGATTGGAGCCAAAACTCTTATTCTGAGTATCTAAAAAAAAAATTATAAAAGCTGGTTCTTTCTAGCCAGTTTGGATGCATGAATCTTTATTTTGTGGTATTTATAAAAAGTAGGAACTTTTGAGATTACTGTTTTGACATTTATTCATGTTCTTCCATAATCCACATTGCTGCTCTAGCCTTTGGGTATTTATGGGTGACACCTGAGCAGTCAGCCAGTCAGTTGACCTCCATCCCTACTTGCTAGCGAAGTAGATTTTAAATCCTCTGGAAAGCCTTCACACAGGTGGCTGCAACTTGATGTAGGCAGATCAAACACTCCCTCTGGTTTGAAAGTGTTCAATGGCCTTTGTAAACTCCATAGCATGGGCATACCAAAAATACTTACAATAATTTGGCTTCTTCTAAATGATTTCTCATTTCTTTATTTTTCCTGAAGTTTTACTCAACTGTATTTATATATATTTAGACTACATATGTGGCTTTCTAAACTGTAAATGTTTTTTTCATTTTTCTTGGGTTTTTTGTTTTTTTAGTTGTGGTTTTTTACTTACTTAGCAATTGCAAGCACACTGCAAGAGGACAGACCAAGGCATGAAGGACGAGGGAAGAAAAGATGTTTGCTCTGATGCAGCTGACAGTGGTGCAATTAAACTGCCAGGAAAGAAAACCAACGTGCTTTACTTGTCCAAAGAGTGGTTTCAAGCCAAGCACATTTTGTACTGCACATTCAAGGAAGTAATTAGCATATCTGGCATTGTAATAGCCCAGCTGATGGGCAACAAGATATTAGTCACTGCAAATAGCTGCAGTTTGTGACTAAAGTAAATTACACGGATGCTTGTTTGACACCATTTATTTGAGGAGAAGGAGCACGCAAATGCATCCAAATAAATTAGAACGCAAAATTACATTTGTGCCTTCCTTTTGAGAACAGGATTAAATTTATTGTCATAAATTTTACATGCTTGCCTCACGTTGGCTGGTGCATTTTTAAGACTAAATGGGCTGGAGACAGTGGGCAATCAGAGATCCTCTAGCCTGTGCATTAGCACGTTGGCTCTAAGAGCAGCAGAGGTGGGGATTGTTCTAGCTGAGTCCATTATTTGCAGTAGTGATGTAGACAAATACAGTAACATCAGATATAACTTTCTTTGTGTAGGACTCTGTGCTCCTCAGGTGGGTCAAAAACCAATTAATCTGAATCAGGTAATCATGAAAATGCAGGTATAATACAAAGCACAGTGCAGAGCAATGCCAAGGTAAGGAAGGAAATTGTTGCAAGGAAGTACACTCAGGCCCAAAATGTCAATGTCAGATGGGAAATAAGTCAGCCTCTGTTCTCACACTGCATAGCCTGAGATCAAGGATAACCACATTACTTGTTTTTCTGACAGAAGCAAAACAAAACACAACAAAAGCCAAACCTTAGAAAGGAAATTTAGTCCTCTTTCCAAGTATGCTTTCCACAAAACTTCCACTGGGGTAGTTATTTGGATCTGCAGAAAGGCTGTGTGTCCCTGCACACTCAAGCACTATCACATGCTCAGCTGACACAGTATGAATGGCAGATCTGATACAATAAGTGTGTGTCAGCTCACATGTGACAGCAAGTTCAGAATTCAATTATCCMTAACCACTCACTAGATGAGTCTTTGCAAAAGTAAGGTCACAGCTGCACAGCAGGTCTCTGTGCATTTGGGATGGTAACCAAAGCTCTTTGCTAAACTGGACTGTTAGTACCTTGACATTGGTCTGAGGTTGTAAAACCTGCACATCACCTTTTACAAGATGCTCATCTTAGATAAAACTCACCATGGACTAAGTGGCAGAAAGGACCTGTCAAACATGGCAAGGCAGGGATTTCTTTTTTCACCTAGAAAAACATCTGATTTTAGGCACACAGTGAAATGTCAGCTGTGATTATCAAGATTACTACCCTAGGCAGGTATCCATAGGCCAATTGTGGAAAACAGATAAAGCAGCATATTACCTGCATCTATTATTGATTGCATGAGAAACTCTGGGTATACAAGGGGCTTTCAAGAGGACATCCAATAGGGATATGTTTACTTTTCTTAAAAGCCTCAAAAGGCACCAAATCAGTTTAGCTCTTTGTCAGAGGACTCATTTTCATTGTATTGACCAAATCAAATTGAACTTCAGTAGTTTTAGATACAGTGTTCTTGGAGGACTCATCCATTGGGAATCTCTCTGTACAGCCCTTGCAGGCACAAATGTTGGCATCTTTGGTGGAGAAACACAGAMATAGAACTGCAGACTTGCAGGTGGAATTGCAGTTTATATGTGAGGAGGAACCACATGGGAAATTTAATTCTCTTCAGGGGAAAAATTCTCTTCAGAAAGGATTGCRCTCTCTTTTATTTCTCAAGAACTTCTTCCATCCTGCTGCTTTTATTTTGATTCTTGTTTGGCTCTTGGCTGCAGTTTATGCTTTTATAGATTGGCAGTGGGAATACTGAATGCTTCCAAATTCTCACTACTGCAAATGATCTCATTGTTCATTCAAGAATTAATCCTGCATCTGGAATACAGTTAGACTCCTATTGCTAGCCCAGGTAACCACTGTGAACTGAACTATCCAGATTTTTATTATTGACACATACAAAAGTAAGATCATGACCTGATGTGAATATTAGCACATGCACAGCTGTGGATGGTGCTTCTGTCCAAGGTCTCTCCTGACAGAGCTTGACTTGACTGGAAGATGAGGGCTGGGATTCTGAAATAAGTGATTTGGGTGCTGCCACTGGGGCCTGTTCATATTCAATTTGCTTTCCCCACTGCTTTGTTCCTGGCCCTCTCTGGGACATCCTCTCTGGGTTAAAAAAACTCTTTTTTACTGCAGAGATGAGGGAACATTTGATACATATAGAAATGTCTGTACAAACTGCAATATAAGAGTGAGGCAGGCTCCAGGAGTACTTTGCTTTCCCTATTTATATATTTTTTGAGCCTTTACAATGACTTTAAAACTTTTTTAAAGTAATAAATGGGCAAATCTTAGTTTTACTTTTTTTTTTGTGGTTTAGATGCCGCATTACCAAAATGTTTGTTGCATGTGGCTAGTGTTAAATTGTGCTGCATCAAGGTTTATGGGTTTGCATTGCGCTTCTTTTGAGGTTGCCTTTTTCTGGTTTGGTTGTCTAAGAAGATGATTTCATAATTTGAAATCTACTTTACTTTCACATATAGTTCTGGGGCAACATAGCATGTGAAATTCRTCAGTGACACAAATTAACTTCATCCACATTTGGCTGTTCAGGAGACTTCAGTGCAGGAGGAAATATACCAGAGAGACCTAGCAGTGTCCCAAGGTTTGGATACGAGGGAAGATACAGCAAAGGGAGAGGGAAATTCTTCCATTTGCTGTGACAAAATACTATTTTTCTTTTAAATATAAAAAGGTGTGCAGCAGGATGAGGTTTATGAAGCTGATGCAGCTGAGACAAGCAGAGGGGGACTGAGGGGRTTTGAAGGGTACCAGATATTCTCAGGGATGAGCAAAAATATTTGTCCATGAAGATGGGTAGGACAGGGGATGAATACATAAACTTGAGGTCTGTTCACACTCCCTACAGTTCAGGGATCTTAATTTGACCTTTCATAGAAAGAAGAGGCTACCTTGCAAATTCTTGCCCATCATCTCTTCAGTAATCCACACAGGAAATCCTTAGCTTTGGTGGCCAAATAACTTCAAAGGTGAAGGAAACTACAGACTTTTCACACGTGTAAATCCCATGCTCTCAATTCCAATAGTCCCAAATTCACAGGACCATCTAAAAACAGAAGTGGTACTTACTTATGGGTTATGTCAACATCTACATGTGCCTGAATTTTTAGCCTTCCACGTATGCTACAGTTTCACTTTTCAAATTTTCAGCTGTCAGATTCAGCTGCATATTTTTCAATTTTTTTGACTTGACACCTAGTACATTCTTGTGGGGTCAAAGGCTGAAATTTTGGGGGAAAAAACCCTGAATGCCTCAGAATAAGTGCTGTAGGTTTCCTAAGAAACAKGAGATATCAGGCAATTCCCTGGTCAAAGGGACCAGGTCTGTGTTTTCATTTGTCCCTTATACAGACAAAAGCCCTATCCAAGATTAAAACCAAGGCTTTTCTAATCTTGGTAGGCAATAAATAAATCTGTGGATTTGAAAACCCTTTATAGATTGTACACAGCAGCCAGTATGCCAGTGCCCCTCAGCAACAAGAACTGAACAGTGTTACCTTGGTCATAATCATCACAGAGGGCAATGGGATTGTTCCAGAAACAGGACTGTGAACTGCAATGAATCCACCTGCATATTCAGGAGCTCTTTGGATGCAGGGAGTAATAACACTCTTCTCCCTGGGAAATATCTACCTTTGTATGCAGAGACATGGTCTGTCTGTCTATCTATCTATCTATCTATCTATCTATCTATCTATCTATCTATCTTATCTCATTTGTTTCTTTGGAATGCATACTTATATTTGAATCAAAATGCTTGCAATTTGAATGGATGTTCCAGAGGGAGATGCCTTATTGATGTATTAAATCTAAATAATACAAAGTGACACTGAGTAATTTGTCTGACTGCKGTCACCAAGCATTGCTTCTGAAGATAGAAGATAAAACTGCTTGAGATTTTCAGTTTCCTAGGTAAACAGCTGAAGGAAATGTGTCTGTGTTCCTCTGATCTTGCCCCAGGGCATTTGGATTAATACTGACATCACCAAGCCCTGTGCCAGTGGACCAAAAGAAGAATAGCACATTCTGGTGACTAATTCAATACCAACAGGAGCAAGCAGCTTGAATTCAACATAGAAAAATATTTTTAGTGAATCTCTCATGAGTCTAGGAGTGAAACTAGCCCTTGGCAAGTGTCATCACTCACCAGACAATCAGCTGGAACTTTGAAAGCGTTTGAAGATATGAAACAATATATTCTTACCCTTTAGCATTTCACCTTGCACAATCAGTTTAAAGATAGCTCCATTTTTAAATTCAACTTCTTTGGACAAACCAGTTATTTAGACATATCTGGCAATCTGTGGTGCTGATTTGAGCATAGAATTTTATAAACAAAGCCAAGAAACATGAGCTGTGGTACACTTAGAGAATTAAAGCCAATGACTTTCACTGCAATTTAGTATGTTCCCTTTGCTCCCCTTTCCCTTCCTTTACCTCTTTTTGTCAACTTTCCATCAATCTAGTTAGGATGGAAGTAGCTTTTAAAACGAGCAGATACTGATGGGCAAGGCAGAGAGTCACCCTTGCAACTGAAAATTGTGTTGGTGGGACACAAGCTGTTCTGGTGGGACTCTGTTCTTGCAGTAGCAGAGGAGCTGGATGCAGCCAGTTGCTTTGAGGACAGGACATGCTCTTGCTTACACAGTGGAGAAAGTCAGAGCAGAATGCCACAGTATCTTCTACAACTGCTCTGTTATGTGTGGAGTCATTCAGAGCAGAGTGGGGTGGTTTTCATGTCAAGTTCTTGTTCTCCATGCAGGTGGCAAGGTAGAGCAGGTAGGGAAAAGGCTCAGCTTGGCTTTTTCAAAGTATCATTTCAAATGGAAATGACCTGGTTGTGAGAAGATAATAACTTGTTGTGAGAAAATAATAACTTTTTATGAGAAGAGTCACATGAGCTTTCCTTTCTGAAGCAAAAGACAGACCCCATGAAGACAATGAAATGTCACAGATCCCACTGCTCCAGGCTGATCCTGGACTTTGCAAGTTCTGTCTCTGGAGGGAGAAGTGAGGCTCAATCCAGCCCCCTAAATGTCCCCCATGAAGGGGGGAGTACAGGAGCTGTTTGGTGCAGAGGTGGCATGCCTAGAAGGGAACAATACAACTTTTCCTTTCAATCCCACACCTTGCTGAAGTATGAAGTAAGAAATTTATATTCTTTGGCAAATGGGAAAGAATCTAGGTGTGAGTTTCCTAGTTACATATATAGTTCTTGAGGTAGGAGAAAAAATAGACTCAAAAAGATTTTAATTTCTTAATATGCTGACTAAGCTATTTATATAGCATGCACTTATGAAACATTACTTGCAGATGTTCAATTAGTTTTCTGAAAGCTTTGCTTGGTATCATTTTACTTGAGTATGCAGCCTGCATTTGTCTGCATAATAGAACTTAAATATGCAAAATTCAATAAGAATTCAATGTAAAGAACTTAAATATGCAAAATTCAATAAGAATTCAATGTAAATATTTAAATCTAATTTTTACTAGCTGACAAGCACACACATAAATATTATCAGACTACAATGTCAGTCAAAATTACACATAATTCAGTGCACTTGCAAAATAATCAGAGTTTATATGAGCTTGTGAGCGCTTTATGCAATTAAATGGATGTGAAAATTAGCTTGCATTACCATGCTGTAGGCAGATTAATACAATCCTCCAGCTAAGACCCCGTGTGGCACCATGGCTGGGCAGTGTCAGCTTTCCTTCACTCATTTGAAAGAATTAGAAACCAAGCTCTACTGCTGCTCAGATAAATGGTTTTGTATGCCTGAATGGCATTTGTTTTCCTGCTAGAGATATTTGTTTTAAACCACTTTAAAATCAGGCCAAGGGAATAATGGGAGCAAGCTGAAAGCAGCCAAACATGGTGTAGTTTGACAATATATTTTGTTTTCTTTTTCTTATCTCCCTGGATTTCTTCCTTCTGTCTCACCTCAAAGGCTGCTTCTCTGAGACCTCCTGAATAGAGGTTGAATTTATGGTTATGCTGATCTCGTTAAGAGCCTTTGTGCCACAGCTAGGGCACATGACTCACTTTCTGCTGCCAACAAAAACATTTGTGAGATGAGAATGATCCCTCGTGTTATTGCAGTGGACAGGTCTTTTGAATACAAAAGTGACTTCATGGAGCTTGGGAAGAAGATAAGCAAATGTTTCTTCTGATGCTTGCCACTGTTTCATGCTTGTGTGACAGGTTCAGTTCCCAACCTTTAACCTTAGTGGATTGAATTTATCAGGTTTCGGGCATAAAGAACTGATCAGTAGTTTAGGAATAAAATTTTATTAATAAAAAAGAGACATACATTTCCAGGAGCACCTACCTTCAACTTTTAGCCAATGGCCACAACTCCTAACCAAAGTTTTGCTCCAACTTCTTCCAGTAAAGAGGGCAGCTGATTCCCTGTCCCAGTGTGCTGCCTGGAGGCGATGCTCTCCAGCCAGGMGTTTCCTTAGCAGTTAGAACACCTGGCACTGTCTAAACCTCAGAATGTTTAAGTCAGAGGCACAAGCTACAACAGGAAAGCAAAGAATTTCTTGATGCTGTCCCTCTGGATGCCTCCCAAGTTTTTGAGGTTGGCTGCTGTGCTGGTCAGGCCGTGACTTTAAGAACCTGGGCATGKATACTTCTTTGTTTGGCTGTAATTTGTTAATGGTGAGGAAGGTGCTGAGTGGCCAGAATGGTTATCCAGCTTGCTTCAGACTTGGTATCACAGGGATTTTGAGCAGGATGTTTCCTTAACAAAAACTGTTTAATGACTATATGATTTAGAGATGTCCAAAACTGATAGTTATGACTTGGTTTTAACCAGATGGATTTAGCAAACACATTCTAAAGACCTAGGCTAAAGGCCAGAGAAACTTATTGGGCAGGTTCTTTGTGGACTGAATGGGCTCAGAGTTCAGAAATAAAAAGTTGAAAAGTCAAGAATTCCCAAATGTAAATTCCATTCTGTTAATTTCATCTATAATTAAGTAAAAAACCATTATTGTATTTTAATCTTTTTTGGGATTTTTTTTTTATACCAACAAAATTAATATTCAATGAGTGAAACACTATCAATTCTGCATAAAACATGTCTGCACAATCCCACAATTGTTGGGACTTTACAAATATTTTATATTTATATAATATCACATATAGCATTTAGTATGTAAAGTCTCAGATATTGACTTGGTTCCTGAAAGTCAGTGAGCATRTCATGACAGAAACCCTCATAACAGAAAATCTTCAGTTACTGCAGTTTTGATCCTCAAATGCTCTGGGCTTGAAATTATGTTAGAGTTGGGACACAAAACAAACTCTTGTCAGTCTCACTCTTTGGAGCAAGGCAATTGTGTTGACCATTTTTCTTGAGAAACAGCACTAGAGCAAAGAGAATTTGTACAGAACAGCTATGAAAGAAATTAAAATGGGAAACTGTGGCTGGTAACYTTAACTGGAAATGCACTCCATGGGATGTATAACACAGACACAGAGAGAATTGCTATTTTTTGAAGGCTGAGGACATAAGAAATATATTCTGGAGATGGCAAAAAAAAATCACCTGAGTGTGAGTATACTCATCACTTCAGCAGAAGAGTTTAGGCTGATTGCTGCATTTTGAAATTCCAGGGGGGAGAGTAATAGATCAGTTTAAGCATGGTGGGTATGTTAAGCAAAATCAATGCTTGTGAAAATCAGAGCACTTGCACTGCTCCCAAAATGCCACAATTCAGAATGTGACRAGCAATGAAGATTTCTGTCTTTATTATGCCACAGACTTAAAGGTTTTAAAATGTTTTGTGTTACTGTAACCAGCATTGTGATCAACTGAGCTGCCTCCAAGCAGCGCAGGGGAGGGAGTTCATTCAGGACCTTTTGTTCTGAAAATATGTGTGTCTGTCTTCTGAGTTGAAAAACAGATTCTGTTATCTACAGCAGAAGCAGTAGGAAGGCATTTATTCAACTTTCAGACTGACATATAAACAATATTGTGTGAAAAATCATATTTCTGTCTCCATATCTGAACTAATGTGTTTTAGCATGATAGGAAGTTACTACAGATATATTTTTAAACAATTTGCTACCTCCTTATGCATCACAGCTTTTCCTTTGGGAGACTCTCACATATTCCCTGCAAAGTACAAATCCAAGAAGAGGAATGGGAGTTTTATGGTCTAGAAGATGAGAGATCTGGATTCTGACCCCTGATTTTCTCTSTATCACTTTTAAAAGTGTGGTATATTTTTGTAGTGACTGAAAGATAGCGCTGTTYTATGTGTGCAAGAATACTCAGTAATTTGCAAGATTTTATCGTGCTTGCTTTTTACTGGCTTTTGTTTGCCTTTCTTCTCCTCTCTTCCTGACAAATCTGCTTCCTTCCTCTTGCACCATTTTAAGCTGCACATTGCTCAGCTTGTCTGTGGGCTAGTAAATTTAATTATTGTAAGGAATGAAGATATATTCAGGAGTGACTGAAGCAAAAGGATTAGGACTTCATGCAGAAATTGTATTTCACAGACTGCAGTGAAATCTTAAAGATGATTGTGTTGCTTGTATGTGAATTACAAACAAGTTTTCAAAATAAACTGTAATATTCATAACCCTCAGAACCCATCACTCTAATGAAAATCAGCATTTTATATGTGAGAGGGAGAATATTAAGATTAAAGGCAGTGGCAAAGTGGAATGACATTACCCTTGCTAGAGAAAGACAAACAGTTTTCCGAAGAAAACAGAATCCTTTAATCATAGATGTGGACCAAGTTTTTGAATTGAAACAGAGAACAGCATTTTATTTAATATCTTAGCAAAAACTTGACTTGGGATAAATTAATGTTCATCCATTAGAGATCAGAAACAGGATGGGAACCTCACACATATATATATATATATATATATATATAACTAATTTCTCTTCAGGAGAATTACATATCTCTGCCAAAAGTCAGTTGCTTGTGTGCTGCTTTTTCCACCCAGTGTTTGTACTATGGAACTTAAGCATCTGGTAGAATGGAAATAGATCACATTCAGCTGATGCTGAACATTTTCAGCTTAGTTTTCCTCTTCAAACAGTTCTTGTAAGTGCCAGCAAAAATCTGCCATGCTTGAGCTTATCTACCCTGAATAATCATTGCTTCACAAGGTGTTGTCAGTAACACCAATTCAGTTTGAACATAAATCCTATTCAAATCTGGCCATTCTTTTCCATTTAATGGTGGTAAAGTTCTTGTCTATTTGATCTATATGATTGTGCAACTAGAAGCAAAGATGGAAATTAGGCTTGTGTGTCTTTAGTGAGGTACTTCAATATTCTTAAATACTTTAAAAATATTAAATTGAATAGTTAATCCATTATTTAAAACATGGTCTAATGACTTTGAAGATTACAGTAAACAATATCATAGCAGGAAATGGAAGATAATGTGGAGAGAATTACACAAAGTAATAATGGAGCCGCTTGATTTAATTGTTTTCACTCAAGGGCATTCTCTCTTGAACCTTGCAAATCTGGTCGCAAAAGTTTCCTTTGCTTCTTCAAGGTGTAGAATTTTAAAGTAACACGTTCATGAGAAGAAAAGACCTTGGATGTAGACAGGGTTGCTCAGCTCAGGGGCATTGTAATCCACAGATCTTTGTAGACCTTTGAAAAGTGTTCCTTTTTAAAAATGACAGAAAAAAGTGAATAATTTTAATCACTTTATTTCTTGTTCAAAATACATATGAAACAATTAGAATAAAATTATTTCAAATTAACTCTTTGATTTTTCTTGTCTTTTTTAAATATAAAATTATCACAAACTGTACACTTCATAACATTTTTGAGGTTTCATTGTTACATATTTTTTTCAGAACTGACAAATAGATTCACACTTTCTAGAGAATACATTGTAAAAATACTGAAATGTGTTACAGCTCTCAAAGGCTAGTGCAAAAAACCCATTTACTATCAGTAGTACAATTTATGTTGTCAAGTTTCACAAATGGCCATTTAGCGCATATAAAAAGCCAGTAACACAAGTTCAAAAAGTTTTGTTTTCTTGTCTCTATAACGCAGAAGCCAAGGATATTGACTTGAACAATGTCTAGGTATCAAATCACAGACTTCATTTAAAAAGTCACATCATGAACACTGAATAAAGGGTACTAAAACAGTCAGGTATTTAATATTAGATCTTGGTCAGCCAACACCACATAGCAAGAAGAGACAAAATCTTAGAAGAACTCTGCAGTTCTTTGTAAGCTACATAGACTTGGCAACATTTCTGATCTAATCATAAATATTATTTTAAAGGTAGGAGTTCTGTTAGAGTTTGGGCCAGTTAGGACCTAATCCAGAGCCCTGACTGTCACAGCAAATCCTGACAGACATTGTGTTGGGTGCTTTCATTTAAGATATTAAGATATTAAGTGTTTAAATACTAAGTGGGTTTTTTCAGCTGTCAATATTTCCTGTGGCCAGGAACTCCATTTTAACTTCCTACCTTTTGAAGCATACACTCTGGAGAATGCCTTCCCCACAAACAAGCATATTCCAGGAAAAGAGGATGTTCTGTGCTGAAGCAAAGATGTGGCTGATTTCTGTTCTCCTCCCCCTGGTTCAGCGCTCACGAGGAGCCCACTGAAGCCAGTCAGCTCAAATGCAGCATGGACTACAAGCTCATGGAAAGGAAGGAGAAGCTTTTTGGGACTCCCCTTGTGGTTGGTGGCTGGAGCAGCACTTGGATGGTTCAGAGGAGCTGGTGCTGCAGTCCTGCTGCCCGGGGTGGTGGGTGCTGGGCAGAGCAGGGCAAGGAGGAGATGCCATCTGGCTTTGCCCGCTCCCATCCCAGCCAACAGGGCTGTACTGCCATGGAGGGAGCTGAGGTTAACWGGTTAATATTGTTAACACAATATTTCACATGGTTTTCTGAATAAGCACCCTCGTGATCTCCCCCAGAAAGTGGAGAAAGTGCAAGTCAGAAGTGCCTCTCCAAATCAGCTTGCCAGTTTCTAGGATATAAAACAACCCATATCCCGTCCTTAGACACGTGCATTTAAGTCCAACATATCCTACAGAAACCTAAATACAGAAGCATAGAAAGAATTTAGACCTACGCTTGGAAGAAAAAGAAACAAGGAACAATACTATATATATATATCTAGGCTTTTTCCTTCTTTTGAGAAATAGTTTTCTATTTATTTAACAAAATTAAACTTTATTCAATATTTTTTCCATAGAAATATAGACTGAAAAGAAGTGCTTTATATCTGATGTGCAACAGGACTATCTAAAAATTCCATATCAAAGGTTTAGTCTATACACACACCCTCTGAGCTTCAGAACAAAATGGCATTCTGTGGAAACCTGCAGGCCACCTTTAAAAAGGAAAAATCCGTAAAAACACATCACCTCCATATTTGACTACATACACCAGACATTTTTGTTTACCAAGTCAGGCAGCTGAGGCTCATCTTTCCTACCAGTATTGGTAAAATCAGCATTTGCAATAGTAGCTCATACCCCAGAGATGTGCTGAAGACTTCTAATACAGTCTGAGCTGTCAGAAAGTGGCAAAAATCCATGGTGGGTGTAAGAGAAATCATTCTGCTTGCCTTGAGACTGGGCTCATTTCTTTGGATGCTTTGGCACATCCTCACGTGTAACTTGATGCGGAGTGCACCGAAATCAACAGCAGTAGACCTGCTGGATTTCACTGTTGGGCTGGCCAAGTACAGAGTGCTTTCAGAGGAAATTACATATTAAAAAGACCTGCAGAGTGACTTTGCTGGATCCATTTAATGGTTTATTGTCATGGTATTAAGAAAATATTTTTGTTTTAATCAATACAAGAACTATTGGCAAATAAAGTAGCAAGTGATTAACCCAAAAGAAAGCTCCTTTTGAAGGCATGCTAGAATTCTTGTATATTTGGAATAGGGTGATAAATAGATTTTTTTAGTGATCCAAAATATTGAAATGAATGTTTACTGTTTATACTTACACCTTAAGAGGCTGAATTGAATCACTTTTWTTGTGCTATATTATTCCAGTAACTATTAAAACTACATTAGATTCATTTATCATTTTGTGTTTTTCTTCGGATAGCCCAAAAAAGGAGGTGGAATATTCTAATTCTAGTCAGAAAAAGTCACATATACAGGAAAATGCCTTTTGCCAACATCTTGTATTTTGCTGCCACAGATTTTTTTTGCTGAAASGCCTTTTTACTTCTTTTTTTGCATCAGAATTATTTTCAGTGCATGAGTAGATTGGTACTTTAGTACCATTTTTTGCCCTGCTACAGATTAAATTAGAATGTTCTGTCTTGAGAAAAAGTCATTTTTTAACAACAGTACATGAAAAAAAGGAAAGAAAAATTTAAAAGCTATGTTGATATAATTTGAATGAAATCTCTTTTCTCAGCACAGATTGCTCATCATCAAGCCCTCTTTGGGTAGAACTGCTCTTTGACTTCAAAGACTGCTCTGTGCCCGGAGGGCAGGCAGAATAAGAGCCAGGATTTGAGAGGTTAATCCTCAGAGCTTCTCTGAAACCTGGCTGTGACCTACAATTGTTTGTCTGCTACTGGCAAGTAGCTAAAGTGCAATAGTGCCTGCCAGGCTCCCTTTCAGAGGAACACAGAAAAGGTCCARCTGTGCAGATTTCAGCTGCTGGCTAAGATAAAGCTACACTTTCTCATTAGTGACTCTGATTCCATAGCCCAAAGTTACCTTTGTGGACTTAGAACTGAAAGGTTCTAGCTTTAAATAAATTAATCAGGTTCTTGTGCTATAAGGATAATTAAGATCATTAAACACTTATAATACATGAGGCTTGAAAGGAATAGATGTAAGAGTGTGATGTGCTCTTTGGAGAGTCCCCAAAGTCTCCTTTTTCATTTTCTATGGTAGCCAAATCTCCATTTACATGAAGAAGAAAGACACACCCATTCACACATACCCATTTGACAAAAATAATTACAGCTGGCAATTCTCTGTCTTGTTCAGCTATGCAGTCATTTCCCTCGTAACTAGTATTACACAATTAAGCCTCAGAAAACCATGGTGAGGGGAGGAATGGTCCTCTGTTGATCACTCTGATTTTTAATAAGAGTCAGCCACTCCCAGGGTGAAACATTCACAGTACACCCACTACTATGCGACAATCTGGGACAAAGGAGTAAGAATTGATTATTCTGCTGAACCTCCATGAATAGGAAGAACAGAAGGAGACAGAATTTGGCTGAAACCTCAGTTCCAGGACCCTATTCATGGACAAAGACCTGTGGGATATTGAGGGAGAAATACACCATAATTATGACTACATATTTTTGAGTCATCAGAGAATTAGCACCTGCAGCAGCCCAATGACTTCTCCACCATTTTGTGGTATTAGTTGAGGCTTGACTTGAGAACAAAACCAATACCTTGTGTACCACAGCAGCACTTCCAGAGCTGTTTCCTATTGGTTATTCAAGCACTCGTTGTCAGGAGCTTTGGTAATGTGAAGARGTGACATTATATAAAAATGCTTTTTCACCTGTTGGAGATCTTCCAACCTATGTCAGGTGCAAATAAGTAGGAGGCCATGACAGCATCCAGAGAGGAATGTGTCTGAGCACATGAGGAAAATGTCCTTTTTTTGCCTCAATTGTCCTGCAAGAAAAAGACCAGGGGGATAGGATGTGCCATGAGCAGCTACCAGTCCTCTTTGCACTGTGAATCCTCTGAGAGCAAGAACTGTGGGGCAGAGAGTTGTTTTTATTTTAAGAACAGACTCAGGTTCTGGAATTGGCTCCCACTACCCTTGTGAGCTTGCAAATGGCTGTACAAGATATGAAGTGGAGGAATCACGTCAAAAATCCCTTTCTGTTTGGAATATTTGTTACTCATTTATTTTTCTCTATTGAACAGACTCTTCAACCCCTTTTTATATTTTCCACTTTGCCTTTTAACAGAAACCTTTTGCTTTCTGGAGGTTTTGTTTATTTGTTTGTTTGTTTAATTTTCCAGAGGGCTCTCTTCATACTCTATAGGCTTTTCCCCTCCTCTCTTGTCTCCTGTTATGGCTCAGATGTCATAACAAAATTTTAAATATCTTCTTCTTCAGTCCTCTTCACTTTTGATCCTATTATCAGTCTCAACTCATAGCACATTGAAAAAAAACAACTTGATTATTTTCCTCTCTCCTCTTGCAGACTACTTTCATGGATATGTATCTGCTTCACAAAAACATCCAACAGCCTACAATTTCTCCTGAAATTAACCTAAAAAGTGTCCCAAAAAACCCCCAGATTCCTTTTTGTCAGTGCTAATCTTAAGTGCCTAAAATTCTGATCTGTGATGTTGATGAATGAATTCTATACCTGCAGGAAAATATTGCTTTGCAATCARAAACAAATCTTTTCTTTTTAAACTAAGAGATCCCAAGGTATTAGGTCTTATATCTATACCATTATTCTACACAGGAAAGTAGTWTTGAGCATGTTCTAGAGCTTTACTTATTGTACAGAAAGTTTTTATTCCCCACTCTTGTTTAAATTTTACTTTATTTTCCTCATGGATGGATGCATGGATAGATTTACTTTACTTCAGGGTCTTGAATTTGTAAGGTATGAAAATATCCCAAACTGTTTAAAAGCAATCTCTCAAAGACACTTAAATGCTCGTATTTTGAAAGTGAGGAAAATTGTATAAAAGGTAGGATGCTGCCATGAAAACATGTTTCTGGCACTCTTTTCTAATCAATGGCTTTGTGAACCCTGAAGTTGTGATGAAATAGCACTGCCCTCATCCTTTCCTTGGTCTGTCTTCAGTCCTTTTTTTATGTCAGGCTTCCTGACTTCACCTTTCTAGGGGAGAGGCAAGATTTCACGATTCTTTAATTTTTGCTGGGCTTTGGGACGCTGTGTCTGACTTCACTGTGCCAACGCAGGCAGTCAGAATGGACGAGCAGCTTTTCTTTTAGAGAGTCTGTGCGTACTCCACTTCATTAAAAATAGAATGGTATTTAAATATTTAATCTTAAATATGCAAACTTGAATATTTCAAATAAATGGAATTGAAAATAACAGTCTATATGCATGTTTGTTCTGTCTCAAGCTTTCCCACCCATTCATGGGAGAGCAAMCAAGCCTTTTTTCTCTGTGAACTACAGTACCAGCTTGCATCCCCAGCCTGCTCAGACATAAATCTTGTGTGCTCTGAATCAGATCTCTTGATCTTTCCTGTGCCTTTTTCCCTATGCCTGCTTGGGATTTCTCCATTTTAGATGAGATGCATTTTTCAGACTGGCTACAGCATCAGCAGACTCTCCCAGGCCACCTAGATGGACATTAACATTTTATACAACTCATTTGCTCCTGAGAGACACTCTCCTGTCAAACATTTTCTGCCTGTTTTTCTCTAAAGTAGATTTTTTGAACTCACCTAGCTCAGGACCAACAGTCAACTCAACATATTGTATTCATAAATTATTACTGAACAGCTCCACTTTCATCACAGCAGCTCTGTGCCTTCCTGCAGATCCAACTTCCAGAACATACTGCCTTGATTTATTTTTCAGGGAGTCATCATTCCTTTTCCACAGGAGGCAGCTTTGGTGTTCTGGCCACTTATTTAAGCTGCATTTATATGTATTGGTTACATTTTGACAATGTTGGTACTGAGGATCTTCAGCAGCATTGACATGGCTCAACAACAAAGGCTCAGCCACAGAATATGTAAGAAATGTCCTCCCTTGGATCAGCAAGGCACAAACACTTGCCTTTAATATCAACAAAGTGACTAGTCCCCATGATGGCACAGTACCAAATTGATTTTTCCTGTTCTGCAAATTTAACATGCTTTGCGTCCTTCCAGGGGACTGGGCCCCATGGAACACAAGAATCACAGTCTACACTTGGGTGGAAAAAAACTCTCCTGGCAATAGCAGAGGCATTCTCCTCTCTGAGCCTGTAAGGAGGTTTCCCAGCAACAGCAACATTGTAGAGGTGCTATCAGATAAAACATCAAATCACAGCCCTGAGCACCTGCTATCATCAAGCATCCCTTAGCACTCAGCACAAGATTGAAGGTGTTAGTTCCATTTTCCTGGCCAGATTGCCCTGTGAGATTCAAATCCCACCTGCAGCTTCACTTTCTCTTAGATTTCTAGCTCCTGGTTTCCTTCATGCTGTTAAAAACCTGCCATTTTCCAGGGTTAAGGAAAAGTGCCTTGTGCAGGAGATATTTATTCATCTAGATGAGTAAACAAAAGACACTTTTAGAAGTTAAGGTATTATTTGCCTTGGAAAAGGCAAATGGCTGCGATCAGCACCTCAATAAACTCCTATGCTTAATGCTGATGCTGCTTCAGGAATGTGCTTCTTTTGTCCTGTTTTACAGCAGAGAAAGAAAGGACAAGTGGTAAAACTACTGGAATTATTATCAGTTTCAGGAGGAAGGTTTCAATTTCAGGGCATTTGCAGATGCATGGAACAGCTTTGTGTCTACTGCCACATTTTCCTTCATCTTTCCTAGCTCTGGGTCTGCTCTGTGCCATAATTTAGCTGTTTTCAGAGAGCTCAGTTTAGACTGGCAGGACTCAGAAGCTAAAGGAAAGTGAATATTGTGTTAAACTGAATCTCTGCTGTGGTGTGAATGAGAGAGAAAATGTCCCATCAAAACCTGCATTAATATTTCTCATATATATGGTATATTTTATCCATATTTTGGATGGTCCAACACATATTACATAAGCTTTGCCCAAAAGTCACCTCACTGATTAACATATACATCATATTTTAACAGCTATCAAATTTTAAAACCTGTTTATTTGTAGAAATAATGTCATCTGAACTTCTCAGGTCAAGGAACTGTCACTCAGTACAGATTCGTCAAGTGTTTATCATGAACTGAAATGTATTTCTGATTAGCTGTGAGTGTTCTGTTGCAAGAGAAGTGCTAAATAATAGTGATTGTACATCCAGCAAGTGCAAGTACTTGTATGTGCAAACATAGGTTTCTGCATGCTCAATTAAGGTGATTTTCAAATTTGGCAGGCACATTTATGGATTTCTGAAAAATGTTGCATTTTCAGCAGAAGAACTCTATTACTGAGTTCTGAAATACCCTTCTTTTGAATGTTTGCTCACTCAAAAWATACAGACAAATGATTTCAGATGTATAAAGCCTGTTAAATTAATGGAGCATAATAAAAAGTACATACAAAAGTTTATAAAAAAGAGATAGCAAAATAATCTCGTAACTAGACTATCATGTATAGGTTGCACATCATCATGTTAAAAAATTTTAAAGGGATTGCATTGAATACAATTAAAAAGCTGAGAAAAAGGAGAAAAGGATGGATCAAATGAGTCTTTTAACTAAACTTTTTTCTTAATATTTCTCCAAAAATGCATCCACAGAAGGAAATTAGGTAACTGCTTTTTCCCTTGAAAAAATCAACCCAATGAAAACATTTATTGGTAGCTCAATATTTTCTTCAAAGACACTGGAAGTGGTGGTAATTCTTTAGAGAAAAATGTATAATTTTGTTACTTAATCAAAAGTAGTCCAAAGAATTGCATTTATTGAAGAAGAAATTTTGCAAGGGAAGTTGCTGGCCACTTTATCTCTGGCCAATATTCATATCCCTAAGACCAGCATAGACAGAAGGTGGTGAGGAAAGAGCTGATTGCTGCTGGGAGGGTGAGGGTAAGGGCCATGTCAGCAGGACTGTAAAATGCTGGGGTCCAAAGCTGAGGTCATGGAGTGCAGAATGTGACTTAAATCTTTGTGAGTTTGTGTTCACCTATGCAGTATGAGAGTATAAAGAAAGCCAGGCCATGCAAATACAATTCTTAAGTATTGGTGCTGTTTCCAGTAAACTGCTTCAAGCAAAACAACTCAGGCCTTTAGAAAAGGAAGATTTTCTAGCTGTTATAAAAGTACTACAGTATATTTTAAACCAGCCTTTTGCCACATTTGTTGTTTCCCAAATTAGGGTAATGCATGAGATATGGGAGAAATGTGGATAAGCAGGAAAAAAAGTCAGGATGGGAGCAGAGAACTTGCAACTTCTCCAATTTTCCAAATTAAAATATTTAGAATTCCTTAAAAATATATGCATCAAGTAACATATTCCTTGACTTAAACTGTGCTAAGCTCTTCCTTGGTGCTTTTGTGATGTCACTGGGAGTAGCTTGTGAACGAGGCTCTAAAGCCAAGGGATGCGTTATGCTAAATACATATCCTGTCTTTTGAGATGGCTAAGGAAACAATGGAGAAAAAAGTATCTTTTTTACTAGTTCTATTAATCACTGCTATGAGAATAAAGATAAATACTTAAGGGATCATTTTTGAAGCTAGATGTCCAGATGATTTTGCAGCCTGATTTCTCCTAGATGCAGAGCACCCATCAATCCGGTTTAGACACACAAGTCATTCACTGTTGTTATTAACAATACCAAAAATAACACAACAAGGGGGCACAAGCCGAGCCTTTGGTATTTGACAACAATTAAAATTTAAGAAAATGAATCTTGAAATACCTTATTACCTATGATGAAACACACAGGATACTCAGAGAACAGTAGAATAGGTAAAAATATGTTGCTCATTGCTGAACACTTATGCTACATTTGATCATGAATTTGTTCGCTTTTTGGATATTAGGTGCAAAAAAGTGCAAAGAATATTTAATTAACTGTTACAGTACCACATTACAAAAAGTATTCTCTAGGCCACAAAGGCCACTGTTGATATAATTTATATTAAGATAAATGTATACATAAAATAGTTTTTCAATCTCCATACGTATATATACATATATATCTGTTTCTATATCAGCCTTGCAGAATCATGTTGAAAATTATCTAGGCCACAGAATTTTGTTAGGATAACAATGATGGGAAGGGAAAAAAACCTCACAGAGGAGAGTTTGTTCTCCTATTAAAAAAATTACTCATCCAGAGCAAAAGGAGGAATGAAATTCTGCAAGGCTGCTCTGTATTTATGGTGATGAAAATACAATCTTAAGCAGGGAGGATCAGAGTTCAGCATTACCAATCCTCTCTGGGAGAAACCATTTCTGCCTAGAGGCCATGAATAACAACCTGAAACAGTCATTCAAAAACTTGGGCTGGAGCCTTTGCTTTTTTCCCTTTTTTCTTTCTTTTATTTTCTTTTCTTCCCCTTATTTGTAAAGACTGTCTGAGAGATTGAGTTCTATATTTATTTRCTTGCTTGCTGTGTTCATAGGCACAGGAAGCAAGGTATAAAAGTGCCTCCTTTTTTGACTTAGATACACCTGTAATGTTAAGACCAGCCCTGCTAGCTTTTCTGGACCAGTTTAAGACACCTAAAGGTATTTTTGTCTGTCTTCGAGATCAGTCAGAGGCATAGAGGGACTGGATCTTCAGGAACATATTTTGTGTCAGCCAGGCTAAACCAACTAAAAATGGTTCTTTGGAAGTTTGCCAAAACGGCCTTTTCCCTTCACATCCAGATGAATTCTCAAAATTTCTTTCATTATCATAAATTAATCTAACTTTGTTGTTTTTCTCCTGCATGACACTTCTGTAAAAATGCTGTTTTGGAAAACACTGTCCCCTCTGTTTTCTTTATATATATTGCAAAGATACAAAAAATGCCATCCCCTAACTTTTTCTAATTACAMTCCAGCTTTCAAAACCTCAGACACAATCATGCTATCTGTGCTACACTCTTCACAGAAAGAAAAAAGAAAGAAACTATCTGATTTATCTGATTGAGGTAAACTCAGTGTTTAGAGATAAATCCACAAAATAATATGTAGTTCTCTTCTAGTTTTTAAAGTATCTGACTACAGCAAATAGATTTTTGCATTTGCTGTCACTGTGTATTCTAATAAATGAGTTTACTTGCTTGTAAAATAGTCACATTTCGATTTGTCTCTCCATAGACTGACAGAAAGCACATCTCAAATTCATATTTAGCATATGTGTCTAGAGGCATCCAGCCAGCA
Source organism: Cardinalis cardinalis (assembly GCA_014549065.1). NCBI lineage: Eukaryota > Metazoa > Chordata > Aves > Passeriformes > Cardinalidae > Cardinalis > Cardinalis cardinalis. The sequence continues at coordinate 594,486 of JACDOX010000200.1, forward strand.
ACCAGAAACTAAATTCCATGTGTGCTGCGCACTCAGTCAAAATAACTTCAAAGAAATCTAAGTCTGTCACATTAAATCAAGAATCACAGAAGTGCTGTGGGTAACTGCAATATTTGGTCAATTTTGTGAAGAGATAAATCACATTAAATCGATTCCTTTACGTCTGAGCATTCTCTCCTCTGCAGTTTGACTTGTGTAGAGATGCAGCTGTCATCATGAGTGCTGGAAGGTTATAACTGCATAGATCCAGTTCTCATACCTATTTCAGAAGGGCTGGAATAAAACCCATTGAAGTCAGTGGATCTGCCTCATTGCCTCCAGTGGGCTTTAAATCAGCCCTTCCTCCCTGCCCAAGGAATGAACTGATTCTCCAGCTACCCAAAACATGACAACAGTTGGTTTTTTTCATGCAACATTCAGTTTGAAGCGCTATCTTGTGAAGTCATAGAGACTTTAGTGCAATTTAGAAGGAATTTACCACATGAGCCGTATATGACTATTTATTCAAAAGAATTAGGTGTTAAAAGGCGCAGTAGTTTTGAATTACTTAAGGGATCTTTTTTTCTGGTTTCTTTGCCTCTGAAAAGATAGAGGCCCCATCAAACCACTGCTTGAATATGACCCTGGATGTATGCCAGAGATAAAACAGGTGAATGAATTTGCACAAGGAAGGGTTATATCTGACTCGAGTCAACTTCATTCACACTTTAACAAATTATTATAAACTGTCACATAAGACTTAGAATAGGAAAGATGCATTTTGATAAAAAAATATGGATACAGTTCATCTGCAGAATGCAAACCTTCTGTTGATGTAGATATGAGCTAGGGAGGAGCTTTGGACACTGAGCAGCATGGATCCATTCTGGCTCCTAGGGTGTAAGTGGTGGTTTGGGTGAGGAACAGGATCCCTGGCTGTCAAAACTGGTTGCTCGGCCAGGTAGCTGGAAGAAAAGTGTTATTTTTATAAATATAATCACATCTGTCTGTGCATCACACTCATTTCAGAGAATGAGAGACTCTCTCAAAAAAGAATCCAGATCACATCCAGACCCTTTCTAGTCTCTGGATCAAAGTCTCTGGTGTCAAAGTCTCCAGCAGAACTAATAATGGAAAGAAGATTTCTGAAGTGACCTTCTAAAAATGCCCCTGACTCGTTTCACAGGAATGGGTTTATTTCACCAACACCTCTGGCACCTCTGTCTCCTAACTTACATAGACCAGACAGAGACATGAACCTCTAAAAGACATTTCTGTGCTGCATTGACTCAGTTTCCTTGCCCCCACAGTCTTCTTGGTGATTTACTGAAGCCTTGATATGCTTTTGCTACCTCTCACAGGACATGTTGTGCGGCCATGTGCTACAGACTGGGGGAAATCACACGGCCTCAGGCAGCAAATAATTTTTCTACAGATTGCTTTTGTGATGGGCTATACAGTGCCTCTGTGCCCCTGCTGCTTCCTAAGGCTTCAATATGTGTCTTTCTGRGTCCAGAGCTGTGAGGATTTTTGTGTGCAGAGCACCAACAATGGGTGGCCACAACAGATCTCAGAGGGAGTCCAAGCCCAAGGACTTGTAGATATAATCACCCCTACGTTTGAAAAAGCTTCCAGTAAGCATCTGTTGAATAACTCTGGAGGGAGCTGCTGGTATGTTGCCACAATTTAGCCTAATTTGCAGGCCAGTTACAGATTAATGTTTTAGCAACAGCAGCTTATGCTAAAGATTTCTGAATAGGAAATGATTGCTTTTGAAATTTTTGCAAATGATCTCTTCTAAGTAGCTGCAAGCTCTTTATCTCTGGGAATTTAAAATGCCTGGCAATCTTACAATGTCATCAGAGCATCATGGAAACTGTTGAAATGGCCCTTTAAAATGATAGATAAACCCATACAACTAGATTTAGTCTGTGCTAATTATCTTCTACCTGCTCTATAGGTACTGCACTGATTTTCATGATTCTCAGAAGCCCATAAATGTGGGGTGCAAAACCATCCAATATCAAGGAGAAAATTTTGCTACTTCTTACCTCTACTAGTGGGTGCCAGTGAGTTATTGGTTTACGTGGGTAAGCCAACATTTCATTCCAGTGATCTCTTCCAAGGCCCTCGGCATCAATTCCTGTCCGGCACACTCCAATGACCTCATTGTGCCCTACTCTGAGAATTGCAGAGTGAGAAAGAATTTATTTTTAATAAAAAATAGTTTTAATAACATCTGATATACAATCCTCTTTACTGGCTTAGTGTGGCACAGAATACGTGACCAAAGTTTTCATGTCATTTATTACAGATATTAGTTGTAATGGTGGTATAGTAATATTAAATTCTGTAATGGTAACATCAAAACCTCCAGCCATGACCAGAGTGATTCTAGCAGCTATAAAAATAGCAATGAAAACATAATCCTTGCCATTAAAAGGTTACAACCCAAGAGACACAAGGACAGAAAAGGATCATAATACACAAAGTTATCTGAAGGAAAACATGCTTGAATTTTGTGAGAGAGGAAGGTGAAGGAAAATGGTGGGGAATACATTTCCTGCTGCAAATGCTTCAGACATAACTTCAAAAATTATTTCTTAGCTCTAGCTGTTGTGATCTTTGGAAGTTCAGTCAAAATTGTGAAAGGTAAGAGTCATAGTTGCAATAGGCTATACCTTAATACTTTGTGCTCCTCACAGTGCCACAACCTGGTTGAGGAACATCAGAAAGTAATTTTCTGTACCTTGACTCTGTGTACCTTAGAATATTGCTTTCCAATTTCCCCTTAGCAAGTGTTGGGAAGGGAAGAGCTGAGGAGGACTGGAAGTGTGCAAGCTGCTGTGCTCCTTCCCTGCTGATGGCACCACGGTGCCGCTCTCACGTCTGACTGAGAAAGTCTTCCTGGCAGAGCTTGGAGAACAACCAGAAATCTGATGGCAAGGGAAAACAATCTGAAGGGTGATATTACTAAACTGGACTTTCACTGTTTGTTTGCCCTGCAATCTCAGGAGCTCATTACTAATAGCACTTGAATGAAGCAGACTTGGCTTGGGCAGGATCCTGTCAGCCACAGTCTTGATCAACCTGCAGTCCTTGAGCCACTCTAAGCAAAAGTCTTTTCCTGTCAGTTCTCAGTGAAGCCATAGATAATTAGCCTAAGACATGTTATCAGTGAGTGCTGAACCCAAAGGTTCCATATTGAAGGTTACACATTGAAAGGTTATTTTACTGAATCAATCAAAGAAATAATTAACAACTTAGTTCAATGGCATAATTTACATTTAATTCCTTTTTAGTCATTGTAATTTTCTTTAGTTTCAACTACCTGCTATTTAAATAGAAATTAGGGGTGTGAGGGACTTTTTTAAGCTGGAAGACAGAGCTGATTTATAAAGTTTGTACATAGTCCAGCCCCCAGAAACCAACAGGAAGTATGTCAGGCCTAGTGGCCTGAAAGAAAATTGAGCCATATTTCTTCCTCATCTCAGTCATTTAAGACACAGATAAAAAGCCATGTGCTTTAAAAGGTGTGGAAGCTTTAAACTTCTTCATGAAAAGGCCCCAAGGCTTTATCTTTTGTGATGCTGAAGCTGCTCGTAAGCTCAAGGCAGAAAGCAGTCGCTTGCAGTGATCAGGAATTGTCTCTGGTCAGAAAGTGAACTGTGCTTACCTGTCATAATCCATCACTGCAATGGAGAGGCTGACCTGGTCCACGTTCTCTGGAGGGATATCAAAGATGATGGCCTCATTATAAAYAGGATTCAGTGTGTTCTTCTTTGTGGTTGTTTTCCTCTTTTTCAGCCTCCGTCCCTCGCACATCAGCGACACTTTGACGTACGGATCTGAGTAACAGATAATCAGTTCATGCTTTAGGGCTGAAAGCCATTCAAATGGTAGCGTAAGAACAATATTTCTGGTAGAAATGTTACAATGCTAAGGTAAAAGGTTGCAAAGATTTGAGGGACCCTGGAAATCTGCTTTCATCATGCTGAAAATGCAAAGGGAAGGTACACCCCCTCCGAACAGACACACTGTCTGCCTGTCCATCCAACCAGGGTCTGTATTCATTCTCTGCTACTTCCATCCCACAGCCATGTTAGACACACAAAACCCAAGGAGATCTTACTCATCCCCTTCCTGAACAGACTCTGCCTTTTTAAAAAGAAGTAGATTCACCTGATGCACCAGTTATATCCATCGCTTTGAGATTCCGACATTTGATGACTGTCAAAGTCATTCTCCCAGCAGTAGGCAAATAACAAAGGGAAAACATGATCTCACCCAAATCTATGCTTTCCTGAAAAAGAATAGCAATTATTAGAAACCTGATTATGCTACCCAAATTCAGTTCAGATCATGCAAAACTGTATTTTTTTTAACATGGAGAGAGGCTTCTTTTGCAGCCTCAGATGCTTCTGAAGAAGCCACAAGCAATTTTCAAAAATTAGTTCTGTAAAGTATGGGAGGAGTAACAACAAAATAATAGTTTAGAGACAAGATCTTCAATTACTAAACTGAGAAATTGAAACAAAATCAGAGACGAAAATGTCTGGATTCCTGATATTTTTGTGTTGAATTCACACAAATGAAAATTCAAATGTCAAGTTCTGCTCTTGAGAACACTCATAGTCCATCAGCCCAAATAGAAAGAAATTGGATGGAATATTTAGATCATGCACATTTACGTGCCCTTTAGACACTGGAATTTATGTAGGAGAATAATTTCTGCACAGATATATGTATAAAAAGCTAGTACTGTCAAAGTGCCTCTAAAAGAAGAACATGCTCATAAAAGTTGCTCTCTTTACTGCTCTCAATGTGCTTTACGAGGTTGTTCTGTTTCAGAAGGAAAACAAAGGAGTARCACCTACAGCTTTTCTGGCTCAACAACAACTTTTTGGAGGATAATTTACCCAGAAGGATGGATAGGTTCCATATGAATTTTAATAATCCTCACGAAGAGACAGGTTCTATATTGAGACCATGTGCTAAGTACTCATGAAATAAGATGTTGCCATACAGTTTAGATGCTACAATACTTGAGGTGTGTAACCCAAGGGAGTTTCTACCAGTTCTTATTTTTTCCTTTTCTCAGTTATTCAATTATCCTAGCACTGCAAAAGTTTAAGTTTTGAGATTTTTTAATGTTCTAAATTGTTCCTGTTCAGTATTTTAAGTATTTTAAGTAAATTTTAAGTAGACCTTTGCTACCTCTGCACCCTCCAAAGAATTGCATATTAAGAATTTAGGATATGAGTTTGTAAGGGGCATCTAAGGAAGCCACTCTGTAAGGCAGCCATTCTCAAGCATGCTCATGTGATCTCAAAGGACTTTTATTTTTGGACTAATACTAAAATCTTATTTTTAACATCTCAGCTTCAGTATTTTATCTGTCTAACCTACAGTTAACCTGGGAGCACAAATTTGTTTGAGAGCTGCTGGATTTACTGTACAGCTGTTCTAGCATCAGAAGGCAAACATAATATATTTTTAAATGAAACATATTAAAATAATGATTGCCGTGTAGATGACAAATATATTGTTTACTGTAACAAGACAAGACTGGGCTACTTGTTCACATTCTTCAGCTGCTGTGAGCAGTTTTATTGACTTCCTTCAGGCTAATACTCTGTCTAAATTGAAACAAGTATTTCACATCTTTCTTGAGTAAAGATGAACTTAATCACATGCTTCGGGGTGTGAGTTTTTTTGTATTTTGTTTTGTTATTGTTTTTTTCCCCCTGCATTGAAGACTAGATGGAAGAATACAGTTTTGGAATAGTTTTAAAGTCTCTGTTGCAGAGGTAATAAAAATATTGACTTTTGTGCAGGTTGGTCGATTYACAAGTTCAGTCATTTTGCTGGGATTTTGTTTTGACAATTACTAGTTTGATAAGCATGTGAACATGCACTGTGGGCAAATTTCATGCTTGTCAGAATTTCAGATTTCCCAGAATTTCAAAATGATGGGGCTCATTCAGTTCACACAGGACAAATACAACTATTTGACCTCTCCCTTTCTTTGCCGCAAAGAGTGCAGAATTTTGTGCAAGAGACTAAATTACCAAACCCAATTTTCTATTTCAGAGAACAAATAAAACTTGAACAATCAAATGGGTAATTCTTCCCACATATTTGTTACAGTGGCAAGCGATGTATTAAATTTTACAGTTTGACACGTCTGAACACAGTTTCAAGCAGAGCTTCTCCTACTGGCATTACTTTCTGAATTTAGTGTCTGATGGTTGTTTCTCATGTCCATATATCAAACAGATCACACTGTTTTGTTTGAAAAGAAAATAGAGTTCCCTGAGTTTTAGTGCTTCAAATTACCTCAGGTCTGTGTAGAGAAAGGTGATGAAGATGGGTTGGATCATGAAACATCATGGGTAGCTCATAAAAAGATCTAATTTTTTCTTCTTCAGAGAGATGGTTTGTGTAGATGAATAGAGAAAAAATAATTTTTGAAGATGGGAGTATAAGCCTGAGTATTCTACTATTTCTTTTTGAAGAGGAACGGGTAGACACTCAACGGTTTGCGTGAGCTCAGCTGATAAAGCAGAATACYGACTTCGTACTAATATTTTAAAATACTTTAAAAGTAGCATTGCTCAAAATGCTTGCCAAACTCACTCTGTTGTTACTCTGCATTTTTGAGGGGCAGAGAAAARCAGTTTCTGCTCTAAGGATCTGCCAAGACTGGTGATCTTTATTCATACAGGAGTATGACTGTGTGAAGTTCTAAATGTTCTTTGAAAGAATTAAGATTAAAATTATACCTATATAATTATAGTATAGGAAGCTGAGTATTGCAAAAAATGTCTGAGATATCTCCATTTTCACACACACAATTTTATTGTTAATTTGAGCACTAGAGATTCATAAATTTGGAGCTGAAAACACAGATTCAGCCCTAGATTATAAATATAGTAACTCTTTGTTTTGTTATGTTTTTTTTAAACTTCTCATGACAGTCTTTGTTAATCACATTGATTATCATGAGTAACATTTTTAAATTCCCTAGATCCTTAAACAYTATTAATTTTAGTTGAGATTTAAATATAGCATTCAATTTAATTTAGAATCTCAGTGCTATGGAAAACTGCTATGTTTTTTCACTTTATAATTCACTAGATAATTAAGTTGACACAAGTAGTCTGACAGGAGCCCTTCAGTACAAGCAAACCTGGAAAACCAAGGCACAGACTGCCTCCAACAATCACATCTGCATCACAGTGTGCCCCAAACAAAACACAACTCACAAGACAATCCAATCATTGTGATTTGTGCATATTTTAAAATAATCCTCAGATTGCCTTACATTTATCACATGAAAATTGCACGACTTAAGTCCCATGACATTTCATCTCTTTCATAGACCTATTTTGATTTTTTCTTCTTGAACTAAATTTGAGTTTCAATTAACAGCTAGCTTTATGGATCCTTGTAAGGATTGCCTCCCACTGGCTTCCAATAACAGGTACAGAAAAACCAGCATCCAGCACAGCTGCACTTATGCAAATGGAAGCTTCTGTTGACACCTCATATCTCTCCTTCACTTGTTTCCCTGTGAAATATTTCCCTTCTGTACCCATCAGCCACCACATAGCACTAAGGACCTGAAACAGTGGCCAGCACTCTACCAGCTTCAGTTGCTTTCAAAGCTTCTCTTTTACCTCTATCCCATCCGTTTTCTGGTCTGGTGGGTTTAGAACAAAATAAAACAAAGAAAAAAATGGTCTGACATGCACATATCAGTTATTCTGATGAACTTTGTGGGTTTTGAGCTACAGAATGCAGATTTTTAAAATTAGCATAATTCTCATCCCACATCAGTAACCATGTGAATGAATGTGCTAATAATATTTTTCCATTACTTCTATTAGGATGGATCCATTAGGATCCTTCCACATTCTCTGCTTTGTGGGCTCCTGGGAAATTAGTCCAGGAGTTGGCACAGTCAGAAATAAAAAAATTCTTATTTTATTCTATTTGTTATCATACCCAATGGACTCGAGTGCTCTCATTTCCACACATATGCCTGTAAAAATTGCAGCATTTCTACAGAGGCTGTGCTCCCCACTCAAAATATGGATAAAAGGGAAGGGATATGAAGAGGAGTTTGGAGAACTTATAGGGGAGCATCAATTAAACTGATTGAAGTGTTTGAACTGTTGTTGCTGGAAAAAGCTTTGCTGCCACTTGCTCCAATTAATTTTCTCAGTAGTCTCCACAAAATTCAATAAGAGAGACAACTTTTAACTAGGAAGCCCCACAAGTTCAGTGGGGAAGGTGGCTATAGATCCTTCCATATTCAGGGTGGTTCTACTCAGGTATCAGCCCCCATAACTCTGAAACTGAACAGGAAAACTGTTTATTCCCTATACTGATACTTTCTATAACTTTCATGGTCTCCCTCCTCTGTGCCAACATCTTAACTGATTTCCTATGACAGCAGGGGTGAAAATCTTATAGGGACCTGATATATGAAAAAAGGTGTCATTACTGAGTCACAAGTGAACTTTAGACCATTTTTTCACTGATGTTTGTTTCCTCTTCTTTTCCATTAGTTTTTCAAGTTTTGAAATTCGAACAAAATCTTAAAATAGCAACTTCTCTGTATTCTTACAATGAACTATATAAATGCTACTGGAGCTGGAGAATTTACATGATTTTGTTGTTACTGGTCTGTCATTAATTTCCATGGTTAAAATAACAAATATCTGCATAATTAGTAGTACAGTAAAAATTAGATTAACTCAAAAAATTACTTGTTGCTAATTTATTTATCATTCATACTATCATAACCCATAGTAACAATTCAGTTCTTAATCTCAATTTTAATATCTGGAACTACTTTCCTATTAATTGTAATTGGAATGATGCTTTAAAGACTGCATGTAAGAATAGCACAACAAAAATACTAATGGCAGCATGAATTCCATTTGTACTTGATTTCTAACCAAATTTATTGCAAATTTCATTCTCAGTTTTCCTGCTATATTTTGAGCAAGCCACTATAATAAATAATAATAGTAATTTTCTAACTGCCTAAGAAGATATTCAAGCATTTGCTTTTCTAGACTTTTGGCTGTTTCCGTTAGTAAYACTGAAAACTGTTCTTCTGTATAGTATGTAAATTTAAAGAAAATTTAAATTTAAAGAAAAATGCGTTGGCAGAGTTAGACCTTTGGATTACTCAAGTATTGCAGGAGGATAATTCCTCCATAGCACAGATTTCTCTTWCTCTGTTTAGAAACATATTATATCTATTTCTCCTTTTCAATAAAAAACTACTGACATTAAGCTTCAAGAAACAGGGATTAAATATAACAATAAATGTTGGGAGTTGGATGGAAGGGGAAAGAAGACATGCCCCTGAGAAAATTAGCTAAGAATGTATTAAGGCATTCCTGCTTTTAAGGCATATAGCAAGAGTTCAAAGGGTGATAGTAAAGAGCAGAAGAGAAATCTACCAGTCTGTTCTTTCATGTATGCATTTAGAATCCAATGGTACCCTTGCTATCACAGAAATTATTAAAAGTTCYGTGAGGCTCAGACTGCAGAGCTAATTCTACCACCTCCCGAGGGGATTTTCCTTTGGAAACCTTGGCCCCACCGCTAATATTTATTTTCATCTCCTGTTATTCTTTGCATATCAAACCCAGCTCTTTCCTTCCTCTCAGCACCAGCTCCTGATTGAGCTGTTGCCCTGGGAAATGAATCAATTAAGTTTGTGTTTGTTCTTGCCTCTGTGGAAGACGCTATGGAAGCAGTGGGGCCTGTTGCTCTATAATGACTGTGTCGTCTGCTTGTGGGGGGCTGATGCTTGGCTGAGCCTGTCACCCTGGGTGCTCTGGCTAAGCTCTGCTGCTGGTTGCAGCCCTGATGGTAGAGAGAGAATTCCTTGAGGCTGCAGAATGCCCTGGAAGCCTCCTGGGTGCTCCTTATGCTGCTCTCTTTGTACAGAGCCATCTGTCTTGTGCACCGGGGGGTTGTTACTCCTCGCCAGGCAGCAAGGAAGCCCATTCCTGCCTCAGAACAGCTGAGAGCAGAGGTGCTTCTGTGAACCAACTGTGACAGGAGAATGAACCAAATTGTCCGTGGCCCCTCATAGAAGGATGCTTTTCTGGAGCTAGAGTGCAGTATCCGCAAAGAGRCTTTGCAGTTGCAGAGATGTTAAAATCCCTTGAGGAAACCATGCCCTTCATTCACCTAGTATTTATTACTTTTAGGATAGAGTGAAAGTAGCAGTTTACCTCTAGAAAGTCAAGATATTAAAATAATTTGTCATTTCAAATGAAAAGAAACATTAAATAATAAAAATAGAAACCTTCCCTGCCTTCAGTAACTGGACAGAAACCCACCCTTTCTCCATTGCCTCTTCTAGTTATCAGTCAGACCTAAAGCAGCTCCAAACATAAATTAAGGTCTCCAAAAGGTTTAAGTGAAGGTCTCCAAAAGGTTTGAAGAATGATCCAGAGTATTCTCCCACCTGCTCAGCAGCAGCACTGGACACATAGATCCCTTTTATCACTGGCCCTGAGCAGAAATGCAAGTGCCAGCAGTTCTTGGCTTAGAAGGGGCTGCTCCCATTTGCAGAGATGATCAATGTTCCTACACTGGCAAGCCCTGAGTCTTTTAAGGACTTTTAAGAACCTGTTTAAGGTTTTTTAAGGACTTTGGGAACCTGTTTAAGGTTCTGTTGAACCTTTCAGGTACATTTCCAGAGACATTCACAGGTCTAAGTGCATTCTGATGAAGATGGGTAGCTGTAGGGCTTGGCCCACCACATTGCTGGTGACAAAACATTTCCTCATAGTGCTGCTCTTTGAACACAAGGAAAAAGGACAATCCTTAAAATGTGGCCTCAAGGCTGGGCTACAAAAGCCACCTCTGCCAGCTCTTTACCACAACTGCCTTACTCAGGGAAAGATGTAAAGCTTTGTCCACTTACAAAACAGGGGAGATGGAGAAAACAAAGCAAAGATTATGCTCTGGGTGAAATTCAGAGGTGGGCTTCATTCTTGTTGGATGAGGAGATCAGAAGAATCTATTTCCATAACAGAGGACAGCAGCCAGCAGAATTACCTGTGTTATTTCCTACTCTGGTAGGAGTTTGATATAAATGAATTGAGACAAATGTTATTGGCCTACTTATTTAAAAAGATATGTATTTAAGCACTTCTGTCTTTCCCAGAGATGCTAATAATTATATTCCAATTGCTTTAGAAACAGCAGTTGTGCACCATGGACATCACATGAAGACTGTGTCYTTACAAAATCTGCTTTTATATTCCACTTCACAAATGAGCAAACTGCAGCGCTGAAATGCCTGGTGTTGGGGAACTAAATAATAATCAAGTTCCATCTGTCTACAGGAGATAATTCAAGAGGGTACATACAAGTACATGACAATTTGATGACTAAGATCCCCAAGAGACTACCGCTGTTGGAAATGGGAATGGCTTTCTTCTAAATTCTGAACTTTATCTTTTTTTGCCAATTGCAGGGTTTCCTATAATTGGTTATTCTAACAGACTTCACAGGATACCTTCAGAAAAAAAAAGCTTTCTGACAGTCACTTGYCAAATTTTTTTAGGCAACAGCATTAGAGGTATTTTCCAAAGCAGGTGATAATTTTTAAATGTATTATAGTAACCTAATAAACGTTTCTATGTAGAAATTGTTGGATCACAAGCAGAGGATTTCTTGCCTAGAAAATTTTAAGACACTGAATGTTAGAAGTGCTTGTTAGCAACTCCAAATAGAGAATTTCCTTTTTTTGAAGTATGCAGTGTATTTTGATAGTAACAAAACCTCAGAAATGTATGCAAAGCTTACAAGCACCTGGCAAAACCAGAAGTCTCATGTGTTGATTAAAAAATTCATTTGATATTACTTGTTTGCCTCCAATATTATGAATTACTTTTCTTGAGTGTAGTGAGAATTACAGCATTCCAATATAATGAACAACCTTCACAGGTAGTCCAAAGCTGACTTTTGATTTTTTTCCCTTTTTTTTTTAATTAATCAGGTGAACAGAAGCAAATGATGGATTATTAATTGAAAATTCAATCATCTCTTCAAGCAAAATTTGGGGATATATCAGATATGCAAGATAATTTTCCTACGCTACTGATTATGCTCTAAATTTACATTAATAATCTGACTTTAAGAAAGGAATATACTTTAGCACTTAAAACAGGTACATGTTATATATTATAAAACATGGTATGCTTTCAATATACAAACCACAGCAACACAGAAATACAACAGAGAAACAAAGGTATGAATGAAGAAATGGAAGTAAAAACCCAAACTACAAAATGAGAATAAATATCAGCATCTGAAAGCAATGAGAATAAAAATGCGTGTGTGTGTGGGGACCAATCCTGCACTTCCATAGAATAATTTCAAGTTATCATTAGGAGCAAATAAAGTCTATTAAAACTGTAGATTCACACAGAGTCATTTGGTTTAGAGCCAAAAAGATTCAGTGCAACCCAACAGTCTGATTTTCCCAGACTGTATTTCCTGTACCAAATAAAAACTCCTTATGGTTGGACAAGCAAATCTTTTTAAAATTATGGTAGCTACTGACAAAGAGTTGTTGCATAACAAAGAATCTCCCGGTCTCCTGTGGCAATTTCCTTCACAGGCAAAATGCTGCAATTCATCTTTTTGGTAAATCTCTCTAGTAGTGCTTAAGACAGCAGAGTTTGGTATCATAATAATAGATTCTTTTCACACTGATAATAGGAATTGTTTTTACCCTCATTTTAACTTCTGAGTAGAAAATTCTTGACTGTGGAAGAGATGTAAAAGATCCACAGCTGAGGAGAGGCTGCTTCCATTTTTTTTTTAAGTTTTGGACTAATTCTTTGATCTATCCCTTCTATTATTTTCCACATCTATCATTTAGCAACAGCACGAGCAGACCACTGGGTGTAGGAATCACATCTGAACAGACACAAAAAACTTCTCAGAACATACAACAAAACAGAGCAAAGGTGAAGAAGTAAAAAGCATGAGAGAAATATATTTCCAGAATGGCATCTTGGTTCCTGGGCTCTAGTGGATGAGTATGGCCTTTTCCACTCACACAGCCTGCTTATTTGCAAGGATTTTTTATGAACACCAAAGCACATTTGCTTGGATTACAATGATTTTCCACCAATTGTAGAACCAGCTGGGTCTTTCTTTTTCAAGGTTTATCAAAGTTCARTTGACTCTGGCCAACAGTTGTCATTTAACTGCTAGTTAGTGACTTTGGTAAACTTTATATCTGGTGTTTAAGACAGTGAATCCTCACTGATTAACATCTCACACAGTGCTTATTCCTTTGAATATTTGGCTCTCTCAACTAACAGTTTCTGAAATGACAAAACTAGAAGCCTGTATCCCYATTTCATAAAACAGCTCAAGTAAAACACAAGGCAGCACATTGCGCATACAGTTACTGGACATCTTCTGGGAAGGCCTAATTTTTCCAGGAAAAAAAAATCAATTGCCAATTTCTTACATAATTTTCTGAGAGTAGGGTAAGGTTTGTGAAAGCTGATGAGGTTACTCAGCACTAGAAGATATCTCAATTTTATGTGCCTATTGTTGATGGTTTAGATGGAGACAACCTTTTCACACACATGTAGCACTTTAAACTATACTGGCTGAAAAGCTGACATCCAAAAACCTCATGATCTCTTTTAAGCTTGACACAGAGGAAAACACCAGCAGAATGAGTTAGGCACTAAAACTGCATGCCTTAACCCTTAGTGAGGAAAAAACTTGAATCAGGATCCAGTTCCAAGTTTAGCAAACATTTTCATCCACATGTGTATTAGTGTCAACCCCAAATGCATTTCCATCTGCTCAAAACCAGTCATGAACTGTCCAGAGATTATTATTTGCTGAAAACATTCTAGTTATCAGTTAAAAATCTCACAGACACACCTGCTACCAGTGACCAGTGCTTTAAAGTAATTACTAAGGTATTAAACACAATATCAAAGCTAGAAGAAATTTTTTTAAAATGGTTATGTGGACTATTATTCCAAGACCTTAAACACATTCAGTTTTAAGCTTGAAAACACAATTCTTAAATTTGCCTTAAATCTGAGCTTGGTCAAACTAAGCATACATAGAAACACATTTCTGGAGGTGTGCTGGAGGCTGTTCAGAGCAGTTTGGTAGGCCCAGCAGTCGAATTAAATAGCTGCTGTTGTGAATACACATTTGAAAACTGACTTCACTGTTCAACACTGTCTGGTATTTCTCTTTCCTCAGGGATCACAGTGCTCATGCTCAAACTGGTCAGGACATATCAGTGCTCCTTATCCCTCTAATCATGCAGAGCTGGACCTGTTTAGCAGGTATGAACATCAGGAAAGCCTTTGGTGAAAAAGGCATGGGAAGTCTCTGGCTGCAGAGAAGGGACAGTGTGAAGCTTCTGTCACTGATGATGTGTAGCCCTGGTCTGTCCTCCATTCACCCCCGTGTGGAAATCCAGCCCGTGCTGAAACCTTGGGATGAGTCACACTGTTTGGATACACCCACAGAACCAAGGATGGCAAAACTTCTGTATAAATAGCATGCTAGTTGAAAAGAAGCTGAAACCAAAACCAAAACAAACAAAAAAAGCACCCTACACCTCACTATTTTAACTGTTTGGGTTTTTTTTTCCCTTCAAATCCCCATCAGGGAGGATGAGTTTGGAATTCAAGGTTAATAAAGCAATATCTGGAGACTGGTGTTCTCTGGTAGCCCGCCATTCATCCTGTCACCCATGCAGAGACCTCCTTTTCTTGCTTGCAACAATAAAAAAAAATAATTTCTATTTCCTAATTCTTCTTGCTTGTGCCTCTTGAGTTTTCCTAGCAACCATCAGCAATGCAGATACAACTACTGGGGGCCCTAAGTACAGTGCAGTCAGCAAAGAACATTTTATACTTCAAGCATTTTCAGCCTCTTTTCCTTACCAAGGTTTCTAACCTATGAAAATTTCCTAACAAGAGCAGGATAGGATGGGCCCTTTTTCTTAATAGATGATCACTTTGCAGGACAAAGTGTTTTGTTAACAGCAAAATGTTATTAGTTCTGGCTAAGCAATGACTTTCATGATGTAGCATTTAATTAATAAATGTGATTTATATACACACAGTGAGCCATAAAGAT
Organism: Cardinalis cardinalis; assembly: GCA_014549065.1. Taxonomy (NCBI): domain Eukaryota; kingdom Metazoa; phylum Chordata; class Aves; order Passeriformes; family Cardinalidae; genus Cardinalis; species Cardinalis cardinalis. Next base: position 609,645 of record JACDOX010000200.1, read on the forward strand.
GACAGCATGCTCCCAGAAGATTTTTTGGTAATTAAATTTTATATCTTCCCAAGCATTATTCTCTGTGCTCAAAGGAAAATATTGACAGCTCCTCTTTTTAAATGTTTTTTATTTTGGACTCTGCTGATAAACAGGGTACACTGCCAAAAACTACAAAAGAGAAATGAAAATATGATGTTAATGCTTTTGTAACATTACTTACTGTGGTGGCACAGTGGATGTCTTTCCATACATTGGCTTCCCTGGAGAGATCTGAGACTTCAAAAAGGTTATCAAGAATAACTTCCCCAATCATGTCATGTCTAGAAAATCTGTCAAAATCATAAACACTGAAATGCAATTTCCTGTTGCTGAGTTGATCATAGGCTACAGGAAACTGAAAGGTTTCATCAAAGACTGGATTTAATGTCTTTCTGTGAACTCGTGTCTGAAACTTCTTTTTCCTATCTGGAAGCAGATAAATCTTAACGTAGGGGTCGGATGTTCCTGTGAAGTCTTTAGCAGGCAGATCTAAGGCTTTGACAATTGTGACAGCCAGCAGTTCATTCTCATAATCGTACCGGAGAGTGAAGTTAAGTTTTCCACAGGTTTTCACATCTTCTTGTTGCCCGTCAGAATCCACCGACTTCTGTTTGTAGAGTTCTGGTTTTATTCTCCCAATGCTGGTTGTGGTCTCTCCCCTCTGCAAAACTGGGTCTGTCCCCATGTTAAAGTCAACACTGGACACTTGCATCTGCCTTGGCAAGTGCCTCCTGAAGGAATTGTGCCTGCACACACACACACACACACACACACAGACACAGACACACAGACACACACAACAAGCCATGGTTATCTCTGGGAAAAGACCATCTCTCAATAGAAAATATAAGAACAAACTCATGAAAAGACTAAAAGAATCAAAAAATAGTCCTCTCCCCATCCCCTTCAGTGTTTCACAAGTGTTCAAGCATCCTTGAGAGGAAATGATCATTTAGAATTAATTTCTTGGCCCAGGAGACACCTACTGTCCCAGAAATAAATATATTTATAACTTTGCTTTCAGACTGTGCAGTTGAAACTAAATTCATGTTCTTTCACAGAACAAGTTGACAGTTCCAACATTGCATGATCCCACTTTGCTAAGGCCTGAATAAAGTACGGTCAAACAGAAAAAAAAAAAAGCACTTGCACAATTTTCATCAGTACTCTCTGCTTTTTTTGGAGGCATTCCATGGTGGTTTTCCAATTAAATATTTACCAGCCTTCACACTGATGACTGTAAAAGGCACCTGAAAGGGAAATGCAGAGCTGTGTCTAGAGATTTTTAGCATAGTGCTTTGCCATCCTACAACATTTTATATACACTTGCTTGGTATCTGCTACACGGAAGTGCAGGCTGCTTTCTCCAGAAGCACTGGGAATATTTTGTTCTGCTTGCAAAGCATTTCAGAGTTTTGCCAACAATTTTCTGCCACTGCTTTTTCTTTTTTTTTCCCTTTTGTTCTCACAGTCTGCCATGCAGTGTGTTAAAAAGCTGATTCCTGTGCCGCTAGTAGGAAACAGTATGTTAAATTCCTCGCAATTCTGAGTACAATGTTGCATAAACACATGTACTTATGGGCTTATCTTGGCTCATGAATCTGAATGGAAAGTTGTGCTGCTCCTACTAAGAGTGGAATCAAACCCCTGGCGTGCCATACAACCTTAGAGTAGCATAAAAACGCTGGACAAAAAGCTTCACAGCATTTATCAGCAGCAGATGCCATTCTGACTACACTATCCAGTTTATTTTTTAGGCATTTTCACATTTTCTTGGTACTTCCCTACCCCAACAATCTGTGCTGCAGAAGCTTACCACCTCCTCCTGTGAGCACACTTAGTTGCCATTAAAGAACAATCTGATTGTCAGAATTTCCTCTGCTTTTTTGCAATCAATTGCTTATTAATGCCACATGTAGCCTTGCCTTATTGCTTGGTTTCCCTGTGGCGCTGTGTTCTGAAAACAAGAGGTGTCAGCTGTGTGTTTCTTTCTTTAAAACAGAAATGCAAATTGTCCATTTGAAAACAACCAGGACTCATTTAATAGATATTATTTGTATTTTTGCTGTAAGTGAAGAGGTTGCAGAAGGCAAGAAGCACAAACCTGCCGCAGTTCAGCTGAGCAGAGACACTAGAGGGTAATCTGCAGCTATTAAATAATAGACAAGAACCTTTCCCTTTTCAGCTGTTTTAGTCCTGCTAGGTGCAGGGAGCAGTCCTAGCTCAACACAAGAACAGGGCAGGGAGAGCTACATAGTCTAGACTTGAAGTAGCTCAAAAAACCCCAGGTGTTTGGATGTCAAATTTAGATGAGCTCTGCACCCCTCTTGTAACACACTTGCCTTTCCTTTACAGATAGACGAGTGGAAAGATTTTCTTCTCTCTTAGATGTGAAAACTCCCTGAATCCATAGTGTCTAATTTCCACATTGGAATGGAGTGAGGAATGAAAAGGCCCTGACTGGTCAGAAAAGGAGAATATTGTCCTCAGGGAGTTGCACAGCTGTTCTTGTGCTTTTRCCTCCAAGAAGCACAAGAGCTCGTGGGTGTGCCAAACATGGGGAAGGGGCTGAACTCCACCCAAAATGCAGCACAATAAATTCCTGAGCAGGCAGCAGTTCAGGGACTATCTTTTTAGTGTCTTTGACTCCTAATGGCATCCAGGCAGGCCTGTGTTACTGCTGCTTCTGTCAGTGCTCAGGAAACCTGTGCAGAGAGGCCTTCCTGAGTGCCCCTCACACCTGCAGCTCTTCTATTGAGATGCCCAGATGATCACAGGGTCATAGAATAGTTTGAGTCAGAGAGAATGTTATAGATGATCCAGTTCCAATCCCCCTGCCATGAGGGATCATGTTCAAACCCTGTTGTACATAAGCAGTGGCTAAAACTGCCTTTGAAGGGGAAACAGTGAAGCTGGTTATACATCAGTTTGACCAGAAACAGGTACATGACAAATTCTCTTCAAATTCTCTTGCATTTTTGACAACCTGGGTTAACGCAAGCAAAAGCAATATATGACACCCCAAATCTATGATTTCTGAGGTGTGAGCTTTCTTTTAAATTTTCAGACTTCATGCATTTCAGATTCTCTACTGAATTGTTGTGAGATGTCACTAAGCAAAAGAAAGCATTTGTATGGCTGTTCCCTGTGGGAATCAGCAGCACTTTTGCTCTAGTAAGCCAAAGTCCTAATTACACAGTGCCTAGTATCTGCTCTGAGTCACAGCATTTCACCAAGACAGCTAATTGGTCTGCTAATTATTAAGATGTTTCATTGTTGTCATGGCAACATATTTATCTTCCTTTGTTCTGCAGTAACAAAGGGATTAATGACTGTGATAATGAAATACAAGGATGTCAGAAAACCAGGTTGTTAAAATGTGGCGGAGCTACCAACAGGTGCAAATCCAGGTATGTCAACCTTTACTGACTCTTACAAGCAGCACTCCTACAGTAGGCTTGCCTTCCATAACAGAACAGATGCATTTTGAGCATTAGCAAATCTGTATGTAAATGTAATATAAAACTGTATTTCCATGGGCATAATGACACTATGAAGCTGACTTGTGACTCAGTGAGACTGCCACATCTGTGACAAAAGGGAGGGATAGGATGATGGTTTATGACATGACTTGAGATTTATTAGGGTGACTTGGGTCTAGCTTGCCTAGATGGCATTTGAGAAATCTTTTGGCCCAAATCCAGAAAAGAACATGATTACTGGTGGTATTTAGACAGAACAAAAGCTTCTCCTTGCAACCACTAAAATCAACAGATTTGTTTGTTTTTCTTTAACCTTAACAAACCCAAGCACCGCACTTTTGCCTTTGTGTCTCTTGGGAACTGACTGGCTCAACATGTTCCTCTCCAGCTGACACTCAAGAGCAAAAAGCACCTTCTTGGAAAGTACAGGTGAATTTTTGAAGAATGGATTTCCATAGAAGCAATAAACTATATTGCAAAATACTATCACAAAGTATGGGAGAGGGTGGTTCTCAAAAACACAGAGCAAAATTATTTGCAAATGAGCAGCACTGCTGCAGTTCTTCTGCCGTAGTGGTTAATTGGCATCAAGGACTAAAGAGCTTTTAAGAAACAGGTCTTTTCTTATTATCAGGGACTATGAAAAATATGTAGGTATTACTAAACAGAAATGCATCATTTCCCCATACTAACATGTCTCTCTGCCAATGTACAGTCTAAAAAATGTGATCAGGCACATTTGATTGTTGCTCTGATCAGCTTATTAAAATCCTCATGCTTCAATTACAATTGCTTAATATGGATTAATTTATTTTATTAAGAGCTGATGGCTGCAGGAAGCCATCACAGAACTGGTTACAACCCTTTAATTTGCCCTGTCTCAGGTGAGCTGAGTGCACAGGAGACAATCCAGACAGCAGATATTCCTCTCAGACCCTTTGCCAATGGCATACATTTAGGAGAGGGTGCGTCTGAATCCCTCAGGACTCCTGAGGACGGCAGAGCAGCGCTGCATTTAAAGTGGTGCAAGAGAAGTTGTGCTACCTCTGCATCTGCCTTTGCTTCCTTTTTATTTAGAAGCCCTCAGTCAAGGACACCAGCACCAGATTTCAGTCATTTTGCTGGTACATTGTTGCCAGCTGGGCTTAACACAGGAAAAAAGGAGTAATTCAGAAACCTGGTCTAAATGTCCAGCCTCATTCTCATAAATGATATTCTTGACAGCAGCAATTAATATGGGCTGTTAGGTTAGGACTCCCTTAAGGCAGGCAGGCTGTAGATACAATGTGTTATCAAACAGAAAGATCACAATTTCTGGGTAATTTTTTAGGCACATGTCATTCTAAACAAGTTTTGTAAAAGAATGTAGAATTTTTCACCAAACTTTAAAAGAAGGTGATGTTTCCAAACATCCTGCTACTGATTGGCTGTGGTGGGACAATCAGTTACTCAAAGCATAGGAACTGTCCCTTTCAGAGGAGATTTAACCCTGATAATTCTGAGAAGATAAAAAGAAACCTCCCTTACAAGGTTGCAGAAGGACTGGTATTGATAGGAGGCTTTGCTTATGTAAAACTGTCCTTGGCTTCACAAATATTTTGTATTCATTTAGATCCCAGTCCAAATCACTCTAGAGACCTGTGAGAATATTTTCACTGCCTGAAGTAGATCTGGAACATATCCCTGGAACTTCTTGCTTCCCCTATAGTACAGCTGGGACTATTCAAGTCCATTTGCCAGCCAGCTATTTCTTCTGTCTATTCAGGAGGTCAGACAGTCTGAAAACTTGGATTTGATGGATAAACTCTTTCAGTTAATATCCTTTTAGGCAGCAGTGAGCTGGATAATGGTCTTGCCATGCTAAACTGTTCCAATTGTTGTTCCTCTGTGTTTAGTGCAACAGTTACAAGTTCAGAATTATCCGAGTGTGGTGGGAATGTTCCTCAGTGTTTGGATGCTGCGCTCCTGTTCTGAGCAGATGGATACAGTAGCAGGAACCAGGCATAGCCAGGGTAATGTGGCTTAAAGCCAGCTGGACAGTCTCATAATTCAGGAGATGCTAAAGTCAGTCAGTCAGACCTCCTCTGGCTGGAGTGCTCTCATTTTGGGGGCTTCATGTGCCCTCCTGCTGGCTGGTCTGTGAGGTTGGAATAGCTGAGAAAAAGCACTTGAGCACTCACTGCCACAACGAGTGCACTGAGCTGGCAAAACATTGTCTTTAGAGCTCCCAGGAGGCCAGCAAAGTATGTGCTCACTCAGTGTAAAGCATGTGCCCACTCAGTGTAAAGCATGTGTCTTCTCCTCCTTTTGCCTCTAATTATTGTGAATGTGAGCCCTTTTTTTGTGTGTGTTTGTTTCTTTGGGTTTAGTGGGTTTTCTCATGTGGTTGGTTTTGGGATTTTTTTTTGGTAGTATGTATTTCCTTAGGAAACAGCACTTTGAGAAAAACGCTACTTCCTACACAGTACCTGTACTTTAACTTGTGGCATTACACAGTATTTCAGGTGCCTCTTTTTCTAGCCTCAATTTTCCCAATCTTTGCTTATAAAACAATTCCCTTTTTATTTCAGGATTTGATCTTTGCCGTTCATTGTTTGTTTCCATGCATTAAATTTCCTGACAATGTTTGAAGAAAATCCCATTTGAATTTATAGGTCCCTGCACGTCTTGGCTGCTTTTCAATATAAAGTGGCACCTAATGGAAAATTAAAGTTTGTGTCCTCCACATTAATACTAAAGAAACCACTAAGGAATGCTGGATGCTTTTTATTTATTTATAGACCTATATGGAATTTGTGCAGCTTTAAGATCAATCCATAAGGATCTGTATTTTTAGACTGGAATTTTAATTCCTTCATAATCAGCAAACCATGTCTTCAGGAAATGTGCCATCAACAATGAGTCTATCATTCATCTGGTTGAAAGAGAAACTTTCATCTCCAAAAACAACTGATAGATCTATAAAAAAYATCTCTGTGAAAATCTAGACTCACAGTTCTTTAAAAAACCACTAAAATATGTTTTCCTGTAATCAAAACCCAAAAGGGAAATGCTTAAAGTGGCAACAGCTATCTTTACAAAGTAGTAGAAGATGTAGATTTCACTTCCATATGTTAAAATGATTGTGTAACTGAAGGTACACTAAATGTTTCAGAATATTCTGTCCAAAGAACAGTGCAGCTTCACATTCACATGACTGATGTTTTACCCATAACTTCTAAGAAACCTGTGAATAATCCAGCAATCCTGGAAATTTTCAGCAGTGTTCCTGCTCTACTTATTCCTGGGAAAGGTGCCACAGGTGGGGGTGCCTCTGACCTACCTTGATGAGGACGTGGGCTCTGTGATCTGCCTCTGCATCCGAGCGTGTCTGATCAGGTGCTCCTTCAGCGCGTTCTGCACCTCTGCTGGGATATCAGGGGAAGTGTGGCTGATTTTCAGCGCTGCTTCAAGCACCTTGGTCGTAGCTTTCCCATTTTCTTTGACTTCCTTTTTCTCGCTGTTCTCCAAAACCTCCGTGGGGGCGCTGGAGTTGCTCTGTGGGACATTGCTGGCGCTGGAGGTGAGGGGTTTGCTCCTCCAGCAGGGCCAGCACAGCTTCCAAAAGACAAAAAGCGAGACCACCAGCAAGGCGAGCCCGCAGAAACTGACAACCACTGCTAAGAGACTGACTGAGACATCTGCAAGGAAAGCATCATGACAGACAAACATGCAGAGAAAAAAAAAATTAAAAATTACACAGGCAAGAAGACAGAAGCGTTTCTATCATTATGTCTGTGTAGAGCTCTTAAGTCCTATTAAAGATTGTGAGTTGTTGAGTTGGTTTTTTTTTTCTTTTTCCTTTTGATATCCAAGCCTGTACCTTTAAGATTTTATTATTTTATTTTWAAAAATTTTCTTATTTTCTTTATTATTTCTTTGTTGTTTTCTAATATTTGCTTCACAAACATTCCCTTAGTTGTTCAGGCCAAGGGCCAGCATGTGTTCCGCTCACCACATACTCAGACATCCTTCTCAGGAATTTTCCTTCTCAGGAATTTTCCCTCTCAGGTAGTAAGGAAACAACCCCAAAACCTCCCAGCCACTGTTGGCTAAGGATGTTGAGATCAGTAAATGAAAGAAATATTGACCTGGTTTGCTAAAGCAAAATTATTGTAATCAAACAACAAATATCCTCACTGAGATTTAAAGCAAACACATGAGAATTCTGTTCTCAAATCTAGATTTCCAACTTTGCGAGCAAACACCTATATAGACARCCTTCTCCTGGTGGGTAATGTACACATCCCTTTGCTCACTGGCTTCAGATGGAGGACAGAGATGCTGAAAATGTCACCAACTTTATTTCAGCCAGAGGTTGTTGCTGCTTAGTTCTTTAGAACATATATTTAGAACATCAAGAACACGTTGATGGAAAAGTTAAGTCACAGTCAACATTTTCTATTAGTACAGAGAAGACAGATTACATCTAAACTGCTAAAGGCTGATGCACAAATTTCTTTGAGATTTGCCAAACTTCTGACTCTGTGTGCCAGCTGCTTCAGAAACCCAACGTTTAGATGTGAAAAGGAACAAGATAAAGTCTGTCATAAATAAGAGATTTCTGTGGTTAAATCACCAGCTCTGGACTAAGGCTGTGTCAGACCAAGATAGCACAGATATATCAGTATCTAAAATTCTGCTGTGGAAATGCAGCTGGCTTCAGAGAATGCAGTGAAACGCCCCGAGCTGTACAGAGATCATGCTGTACACTGAGCTACTCTGGCTGCCCTGTGTTTGACTTTTGCTGCCAAAACTGCTTAGAATATCCAATAGCTTGGCCAGAGATAGGAGAACAGATTTCATAGCAACAAAATTCCATGGACACACACGAGTTTTACAAGATGGTGGATCACCAGGACTGCCAGTTGAGCCCTAATGAGGAGTTTTATTCTATGTGACATGCTTCCATTTGATTTTTCCAGTATCCTGTAATATTATAACCCAAAAATTCCTTTCCTTTTCAAAACAGCCTTTTATATGCCTTAAAATTATTCACTAAGCCCTGCTTAAATATCCCTCAAGTAATGGCTGCTGCTGTCAACAAGTTTTGACAGTTTAACAGCTAATACTTTGTATCCATAACTCCAGGCTACAGGCTACTAAACTGAACCACTGGAAAAGTGCAAAGAGAGTTTGAGCATATTTTTATAGATTTTCATGTGATGGTATGATAAAGGTATGGATTAGCTCCATGAAACATTATGTACCCCACTAGTGCTTATGAGAATTGAAGATGGAAAGGTGAAGCAGAATGATGGAGATAGCTGAAGGTGAAAATTTGGGAATGTTTTCCTTATTAATATATGATACCCAGATGCATCTCTCAGTAACAAACACTGAACTTACAGACCAGTCCTCATGAAAAATGTGTGAGAAAAGCAAAAATGTATAGTAAATGTTGTAGTCTGGAGATTATACCCTTCCAGCCAAGTCCTAGCCATGGATCAGGAATTACAATAGGTAAATGATCATTCTTAGTGGGTGGTTTAGATGTGCCCTTCTGTTTCAGCAGATGACAGGCATTAACAGCAAAGAGAGAGGCTCTTGCATGACCTCAGTTTCAGGGAATGATCTGTAGTGGGTTGATTGACAGATGCCAGAGGCCCATCAAAGCTGCTCTATCAGCCCCCTCCTCAGATGGACAGGGGAAAAAATATAACAAAAATATCTTGTGGGTCAAGATAAGGGCAGGGAGACATCACTCAGCATTTACCGTCATGGGCGAAACAGACTTAACTTGGGGAAATAAATTTATTACCAATCAAATCAATTAAACCAAACAATAAAACACTTTTCTGCACTCCTCCCTTCTTCTGGGGCTCAACTTCACTCCTGCTTCCTCTGCCTCCCCCCTGCAGCAGCACAGGGGGAGGGGCAATGAGGCTGCATCAGCTCATCACACATTGTCTCTGCTGCTCCATCCTCTTCAGGACTCCTCACACTCCTGCCCTGCTGCTCTCCTGCAGTGTGTGGTTCCTGGCATGGGAGCCAGTCCCGCACAAACTCCAGTGGGAATCCTTCCCACACACTGCCCCAGGGTGTCCCTTCTGCTGGGAGCAGGCCTTGGGGAGCACTCTGCTCCAACACGAGCCCACTGCGGGGTCAGCAGTCATTGTAGATATTTTTTCCCCAAACGAGGGGGAGAGAATGATGCATCTGACTCCACCTTATCAGAAGGCTAATTAATTACTTTATTATACTATATTATTCAATATTATATTACATTATATTACATTACATCTAAACTGAATCTGCCAAGCACTCAACTGCACACAACTGCCCAGAATCCCATGACTGTCAGCCGACAGTCCCAATACACACACACACACATGATAGGCCCTGATAGGCCAAGGAAACAAAACACCATCACTGTGGGTAAACACTCTCCATATTGCATTCTACTTTGGCACAGACACAGGCACAGCAAATGATAAGAATCATTTTTCCTTTCTCTGAGGTTCAGAGAATGTGAAACCCAAAAATATTCTTGGGAAGAATTGTGCCTTGCTTTTCTCTGTGAAGAGAAATGTGGCAACAAGGAGTCTTGGCTGCAAACCTGCTCCAGTGAGGGATCCTCTCTCTTTCCACAGGTCCACAGATCCTGCCAGGGGTCTTCTGCAGGGTGGGCTCCTCACAGGATCRTGGCCTCCTTTGGGAATTCACCTGCTTTGGGATTGGGATGGGCTGCAGCAGTGAAGACCTGCAGCGGGAGACACCTCACTCTCACACCTGGAGTGTCGCCATGATATTTTCTGAAAAATCTTTTCCTTAGGATTTTTCCTCATGAGAAGCTGAGAGGCCTCAGGAACAAAATGTAAACAATGGTTATCTGCTGCTGTGGAATGCAACAGGTGCATCTGTGATTGGTCTCATGTGGTTGTTTCTAATTAATGGCCAATCACAGTCCAGCCGTCCGGACTGTCTCAGTCAGTCACAAGCCTTTGTTATCATTCTTGCTTTTCTATTCTTAGCTAGCCTTCTGATGAAATCCTTTCTTCTATTCTTTTAGTATAGTTTTAATATAATCTATATCATAAAAGAATAAATCAGCCTTCTGAAACATGGAGTCAGATCCTCGTCTCTTCCCTCATCCTCAGACCCCTGCGAACACCACTACTGGAGCTCCCTCTCCTCTCCTTCTTCACAGACCTTGGTGTCTGCAGGGTTGTAACTCACAAATTCTCACTCCCCTCCTCCAACTGCTGATGCACAGCAGATTTTTTTTTCTCCCTTCTTAAAAACCTTTTCCTGCAACCCCTGTGTGTGTGAGGCTCAGCCTAGGCCATCCTGGAGCCAGCTGGCCTTGGCTCTGTGGGGGAAGATTCCAGAAGCTTCTCACAGAAAGCCCCTCCTGCTACTAAAACGTGGCCAGGCAAACCCAATGCACAGTCAAAAGCAAATTTACTATATTCATACAGAGGCAGGCCTCACTGAAGAACCTTCTTTGATACATTGAACCAGACCAATTGTCAGGCAACCTGGCCAAATTTTTTTTTCTGTTCTCAAAGTGTGACAAAAAGTGGAACTCACAAAAATGTTGATGGTCTGCCAGAAATAAATAAAAATTAAGAAAGACAAAAAGAGAAGAAAACGAAAAATAAATTCAATTTTGGGTGATTTGCAATATTGCCAGCTCAGTTTAGGGACAGTTGGCATAATTAGGTTATATTTTGAGAGGAAGACTTTTAGAACTGAAAATTGTAGGGTTTTTTTTCCATTTGGAAAATGTTGAAGGAGGATGTTTTAACAACTTTGAAACTGCTGGAAACATTTCAAAATCAGAAATATGAAAATTGATCCCTTCCAGCAGAGCTTCAATTTGATGAATAGATACTATCAGCTGAAAAACATTGCATCAAAGCATTTCTAGCCAATTCTAATTTAAGTTTTTCACTGCAAGACATTTTTCAAGCCTTCAAATAACTTCTTGTCTCCTTTCAACACCTACTCCTGTACTTCAACTTTCTCTAAGCTGTTTTTCTGGATTTCCATTAAGCTACTTCAAAGTTGAAAAAGCTCCCAAAATCCTTATAGAAAATATGTTTTATATCTGTAAAATAATCCCATGAAACATCTAAAGTCTTTCAGTGAAGATAAGGAACTAATTCTATAAACAGTTGTAGTCTCAATTTTTTGCTAGTTTATTAATAAATTAAACGGCCTCACACATTGAATTTCATAGTGCAACAAATACAGGAAATATTTGAATTGCAAGAAAAATTACCAAAAAATAGTTAATTACAAAAAACTACCTAATTACATTTATTGCCACAATTGCTAAAGTGCAATCACCATGCCATGAAATAAAAGTTGACATAAAAAGCATATTGCTTAATGTCCTTCCTTCTGCCAGTCACTCAACTGAGCAATTTTTAGGCATTTGTTGTTATGTGAAAAGTGAAATCATCTGAAGAGAAGTCAAACCCTTTGTGTTGGGCTGGATATGCCTCTTTTATTAAGGTTTTATAGGAAGTTTGGTTGAAGAATGCAGAACATTAGGATGAAGTTCTGCAGACTTGGAGCTTCTTCACATCCCTGCCAAGGAAACTTGATTGGGAAGAAAAATGGGTACTGAAGAATGGATTTGCCATCAGTCCAGGGTTGCGCTTCACAAACAAAAGTATTATTTTAAGATATAGAACTGATGACAAATTCAAAGACTGCCTAAGGGCAGAGGAGATAATGCTGGGACAGCATTAATTGTCAACATTGTGAATAATGTTCTCATTGGTACAAAAGAAAACAAAAACAATCTTGCACAAATTTTTCTGAACTGGTAATTGCAGATTGTCTACAATGATTTAGATTTGCACAGAACAGGACATCCCTCTGAAAATTCAGAAATATTGCAGAATTATGCATTTCCCATTCTTGTTCTCATACTTGGTATTCTCAGGAATGTCAAGATCTTTTTTTCCTCATACCATCCCCTTCTGGTCAGTGGGAGATCTTCCAATGACTCCATTTCACTCTTGGTGAATTCCCTTTACTGATGTTTGCCCTAAATGTTGTATTTCTAGTCTTGATAAAATTTAGTAACTGAAAGCATCCTGTTTCCTCATGGTTTTATATTTAAAACTACTCATTCAAGATATGAAATTTTGGACAATTTTATATTTCTCATTTAAAAAGGCATGTGTATTGAGAAGACCCAAAAATTCTCTGTATTTTTATAAACACCCTCTGATACATTTCTACCATAAAAGTCTTCTTGATGGTCAGTTTTTTGTATCAGGCAAGTACTTCAGAAACATCCCCATGTGTTGCTTTTTCTTTTTTCTTTTCTGGGTGCTAGGTAATGTCTTGAGCATTGGCTTTGGTACTGTGGATTTCAAAAAGTTTTTGTTTGGAACTTGCCTCAGAAAAGTTCTGCCCATGGATCCGTTTGCAAACATGCACATTGGCAGACTTCCATTTCAAAATCAAATTAAGGTCACTTGCATTTTAGGAAATATATGCCTCATGAGGCTGAATTTGGAAACACATACTCCACAAACCCATGGTATTGAATGGAGACAGAAACACCACACAGTGCTGTGCTGTGGATGCCCAGGTGTGTGAGGATCAGACACATCTGATATGAGCCATGTTAAAGAGAATGGATTCTTCCCAGAAAAGGAGCAGGGGTGAAAGAGACACCTGGGGAAAGGAGGGATCTAGTCTCTTCTGGCCCATTTCTTGGTCTACATCTGGTCTTGGTTCCCTTAAATATTTAAAGGGCAATGTCTGCAACCTGTGTTCAAACATATATTTCTTTAACTTTGAATTTGTTCTCCTCCTCATCAAGCCATAAGTTATTTCATCCTTTCTATAATAAGGGAACTCTTGTGTATGTAATACCAGGAGTCAGCTCAATCAGATAAACTAATGTCTCTGATTTTCTAGGATTTGAAGGGAAGCAGGGCCCTTATAAATTATAAAAGGTCTGGGGCCAATGAATCTCCCCTATCCCCATGCAGATGAACTACATTGGTTCAACCCATCATTTCTGCTGTTAGGTTTCCTTGGGGAAATTTTAAGCACATAAAACTTGCTGGTATTAATTTTCACTCTGCATTAGCAGATCTTCCACAATTACCCCTGTCTCATCCAAATCCCTTCAGACGGGGACACAATGCTCTAGCATGCCTCAGAAAGTGGCAGGTGCAGAGTCTTGTATTTTCTCTCTCAATCTGAACCTGTCAAAACACCTGACTTAGATATCAAATGGCAAAAAAAGCCTTTCACTTAAAAGAGTAGGTGTGACCTCCTCTCCTGTTCCCATGGAGAAGCATCCTTAGAAGATCTTCCTCAGACTTTTACTCTGGCCTTATTGTGAAWGTGTTCCCTCCCTGATAATTCATTCTGGTGTCTGAATTTGTTCCACACAGCCACCACCATCTTCTGGCTGGTAGATCACTTCTTAATGCTAGCAGAACTCTGTGATAGCTTTTTTCCTGACAGGAGGGGAGCCAAATGAATTCAGGGATCACTGTGATTTACTACATGATCACAGCATGCAGAATTATTAATATCTTGTCAAAATCAATTCATCTAATCTATATTAGAGATGATGGGTCTCACTTTTCCCTGGCTGGGTCTGTAAATTATTGGTCTTCACTCTCAAGGCKCTTTCTGGCCTACATACTTTTCTGCTTGTTGACTCTCACTTAATCTCAACAGGAGGGACTCTCTGCTAGACCCAGACCTGCCCATTTAGTTTTCCATTAAATGAAAAAAACCCAAAAACTACAGCCTTCTGCTTGGTCCTGTGCAATTCTCACACTTTTGAGGATCTTTTTGTTCCTGCAAGAAGCCCTCACTATCCTCTTTCAATTAGAACACACCATGAGCTCACTGGGCTGCTGCTCGCCACAAGCACACCACAAGCTCTAAGGAGGTTCATGCAGCTCAAGTGTCATCTTTGAAATGCCATTACTATGTTTATTCTTACCCAGCATTATATAACAAACATCTCACACATATGACAGGACCCAGGGAAACACTATGTCTCTTCATCATCTTTACAGATTTGTTCTCCAGATGGTATAAATCTTTCTGTATTTCTCCCCTGCATTTCATTATGAAATGTGTATAGAGTAAGATTCTTTTGTAAACCTCTTGTTTTTTCTGTATATTGCTGCTGTCTGTATTGTTGTGACTGCCTTCACATTTGCTGTAAGTAAGTCTGGTCTCAGTGGTACGTTTACCCCCCTGGTTTTGCCTTTATGCTGCTGAATTAGATGCATTTCTGGTTTTCACATCTTATTAACACTGATTCTGTAAGTTATGTTTTTTAGTAACCCTGCACTTTTTTCCCACCAAACCTTATTTCTCTCATAGCAACATTGATCTAACCAGGTGATGAACTGTATGGTAAATAATTTGATCAGTCTGTTACCTGTTAGAATGTTTATTGTTTGATTTTCTCACATTCCCCTGTAGCAGAGACACAGTTTCATTTCTCTGCAACAGAATGCTCACTTGTTTCACACAACAGTTACTTTATCACAAAGAAAAATGCTCCTTTCTTGTATGACAGCCTGATCACAGTAGCCTTCACATTTGTCCAAGCCATTTCTCATCCCCTTCATGCTTTGGCACAGTTGAGCAGAATTTACAAGCACTCTGTGGGGTAAATCTGTTCTTCCCCCTCCCCCAAATAGATCCAGGCAGTGCAAGCACAGGCACAGCTCACACTGCTTGTGGATGTGTGCGCACCGTGTGCGTGAACACAGCGTGTTCAAAGGAACCAGGACTAAATGTAAACTAAATCAGCTGCCACCCAGCAGGCTGAGAGCTGTCAGAGAAGCTTCTGACAGCCAACAGGAGGCACATGGCAGCTACAGCAGGAGGACAGAAGGCTTTGCTCTTTGTGGAAGAGTGAGTCTGTACTACAGACTGGCCATGGGCAGGATGCTCCAGTGCTTTCTTGCCCCCTCTGTACTTTTATAGCAAACCATCAGTAAGGGGTAGGGTTAAAAACTTGGTAGGTTAAACTGTTATGTTAACAGAATCACTGTCAGTAGAATATCTACATGAATAACAAATGATCCCCTAGAAGCTGATGCTCTTTGCAYGGTCAACTTTCAAAAATCAATTGTCTGACAAACAAAGGAGCAAGAGTGAACATCACTCTCCAGATATTCACTACCCATTCTAGTGGGCTTAAATATGCCCCCAATGTTTATAGCAGAGCTGGGTTTCCAGCTCTGTAATAAACATTTGTCACCCATGGGAGCTGATAATGAGAGAGTAAAGTTTTGCATGACCAGCAGGCCTAAAAAAAGGCAAAGTGCACAAAGTACCCACCACTTGCAAAGGACATAAAATGAATTTTAAACATGTGTCCCTAGAGCAGAATGTCCAAACTCCTCTCATTATGCTGTGTGCAATTGGCTTAATCTTCAGAAATGCTCACAACTGGGACCTTTGATGTGCTTGGTTCCACTGAAAATGAGGAGGGATGCTTAGCTGAAAAAAATTAATTAGTGTCCTTTTTTAATGAGATAACCTGAGCAAAGATACCAGTATAACTACACTGCATATATGAGTTTGGGACAGTTACAGAAAATGAATAATTTAATAAGTTTAGAGATAAATTTTATTATGTGAAATCCTGCACATCCAGCTCCCATTTATTTTCCACCTTAACTCTTATAATTGACATCTTAATTATTTTGCCCAAATGTACTGGAGGTGTAAAATAAAAACAAAACAGCTGCACATCTAATTGTGCATTTTGGTACAAATGCTATAACTTTCAGAGGAAGGCTCACAGTCATCTAATCATACAGAGGTACTATAAACCTAAACATCTTCCTAATCTTTTCACTCGAGCATTCCACTGAGACGAGCAAAATAATAGTTCTTGTCATTACTGGGCAGAAAATATAACAGCAGATGTCTATGTTCACTTGTCTAAAGTTCTTAGAAATTTACTAAATTTTCTATCTCATGAAGATTATTTGCTATGAGTTCTGTAGATTGATTGTTGATTACACTAAATATGATTACTCCTTCTTGACCCACGTAGTTGGGCAAGAGCAGTAATTGAGGGTCCTAAGGTGTTGGTGCTAGCACTGAGGGGAAAAAAACTGTTGAATAATCAGTCATTTCTTTGATGTAAACCTGTCTGTTCCTTTATTGGCAGGAAACCTGAATATCTCCCCTTTCTGCTTGGTTGCTTCATTTTTTTACACTCTGCCTTCCCAGAGCCATACTCACCATTTTTTCTTCTGACTGTATCTCCAGCTTCCTCTTCTCTGTTTATTTATCTTTTTTATGCTTCTTTCTCTCATCTAGGCATATAACACTATAAAAAAAATCACTGCCCAGCGTCTCTGCTTCCCTCTGAAACTTCTTGGGTCATGAGGTCAATATTGTCTCATATTTTGCTTTGAGCCTGTGATTGGGTGATGGATCTTCTGCCTCAAGTAGCTGATTCCTCTGAGCAGCTGGGCTGCTTTTCATGGTCTAGCTGAACAGAAAGCTACCACCACACTCACTAACATAACCATACCAATGCAGTTCTAGTTGCATTTCACAGTGTTTTCAACTTCCAGAACATGTTTTTATCCTTGTACTAAATAGCAATGGTCTCCCTTCCTTTTTACCATCTATTCTTTTACTTTCTGAGAGGTTGCGTGCACTGTTCTTTCCTTTTCAGATATGTGTCTCCTCATGGTTTACAGAATCACAGAATATTCTGAGTTGGAAGGGACCCACAAGAATCATCTAGTCCAACTCCTGGCCCTGCACAGGACCATCCCCAAGAATAACACCACATGCCTGGAAGCATAGTCCAAATGTTTCTTGAGTTCTGTCAAGCTTGGTACTGCTTAGACTTCTCTCCTTTAGTGACATCTTATTACTGATTTTTGCCTATTCTACCTTTGTGATACTTTCAGGTATCTTTCTGAGACGAGGAAAATGGAATGAACTTTACATTTCCACCTTTAAAGAAGAGGATCTATGGTTGTTCAGTGCTCTGGACAACATTACCTTTATCCATAAAGATGACAAGGAACTCTGTGTGCATTTGAAGAGGAGATGTGGCATGGCTCACCTTTCAATGACACCATTTCTCCCAACTTAAACTGTATTTGGAGTATTTCTGCTCATAAAATTGATGCAAGTTATATTTATATCTTGTCTGCCTAAGTGTTTACATGTTAAAATATTGGCAATTATCAGCAATGACAGTGTGTCTGGTCCTCCTCTGGAGACAGAGTATTACTATATGTTCATTAGCAGTGTTAATGAGATAATGCTCAATATACTATGCATCTCAATAAAGTTGACACCCATCATCTAATATTGGTTTCCTTTTAAGGGGGAAAAAGAGATTCAGGAATTCAGCTGAGATGTGGCACCCAGTGGTACCAGCTCCTGTTAACTATATTTTTTCCCTAATCCAACAACTGTAAGGAAGTTAGGGATTACAAATGGAAACAAGAAGATTGTTGACTTTCAAGAAACACTTAAAAAGAAGCTTGTCTTATTATACACAATGCAACATTGAACCAAGTGTTGAAGAATCTCATTTTCTAAACAGCAGATCTTGGTTTACCTCATGGAATGTTTTGTGTCCTTCATAKCCCACCTGTTCACACACTGACTTTGCAGAGCCCAGTTTTCCAGGCTCCATAGGGTAATGTTGTTTTCATTCAACCTTCTCCCATTCAGACCATGAAGACTAACACAGAGCATGATGAGAATATTCATGATCCATGCTAGGGGAAAGGCTGCAGCCCCCTCGCCCCTCCTTGCCTTGCTGCCCTGCCCCCGTGGCTGGGTCGGGCTGGGCTGACTAGAGTAGGGTCAGACAACAGTGATTTTGATCTGAGATACCACAAATAACCCAAAATTTGTGGTAAAGTCTGTGGGTATTCAAAGAAAAGAAAGCAATAACAAAAAGCCCATCACCAGCGACAGCGCAGCTGGGGCACACGCTGAGAACCTGCTGCTTTACATGACCCCGTGTTAATTTATTTAATTTGCACTGCTACACTTGGCATTTGCTGGCCATAATGCAAGCTGCTCATTTGCATTTGTGGATAGACAGTAGAGGTTATCAATCCCATCTAGCAGAAATTAAGCACAGAACTTTGAGCAACTTTCAAGCCCTGTCCTAAAAATAAGTGCCGAGGAAAACAAGGTGTCCAGAGAGCACCACACAGGATAATGTAAAAGGGCAGAGTTGGTTCCAAAAGGTGCAGAAAATCCAGATATCAGGGACCAAAGGCACCACTATTAGGACTCAAAATTTTAGTTTCAATATGACAATTTTTCTGAATTTGGAATGTTTAAATTAACCCAAATTTTCTCCTCCCACCCTACCCAAATTTTCCTGTGCAAGTGTCCCGGGTTGGACCGAAGCTCTGTCCTGACTCCACAGGTTCCCAGTGCCTGTCAGACGGCACTCCTGCCTCCCTCAGCGATGAGCGGAGAGGATGCAAAACCCTCAAACCCCACTCAGAAAGGGGAGACTGCGAGGCGGGACGTGCCGAGCTGCGCCCGATCCCTGCCGGCTGCCCAGCCTGCTGCCCGGGCCCCAGTGTCGCACGCCAAACGCAGAGGGACAGCGGGGACAAGAGAGGGGACAAGAGAGGGAGAGCGGATGGAGCCCACGGGTGGCGCGCTCGGCGCACGGAACCACTGCCCACCCGTGACAAGAGCACGGACGGCAGCCCTCTGTCCCCCTTCCCACCCGTGACAAGAGCACGGACCACAGCCCTCTGTCCCCCTTCCCACCCGCGACAAGAGCGCGGACCGCAGCCCTCTGTCCCCCTTCCCACCCGCGACAAGAGCACGGGCCGCAGCCCTCTGTCCCTCTGCCCACCCGTGACAGGAGCACGCACCGCAGTCCTCTGTCCCTCTGCCCACCGTGACAAGAGCACGGACCGCAGTCCTGTTCCCGCTGCCCACCCGCGACAAGATCACGGACCGCATCCCGCTGCCCGCCCGCACGGCCCCGCTAACACACGCAGCAGCAGCGGCAGCCCCGGGCTTTCCGTACAGACAAACTCCCGTCGCGGGGAAAACCTCGCCGAAGCGGACCTGCGGGTGGCAAACCAGCGAGCTGCGCGGGAACGGGGCCGTCTCCGGCGGCGATTTCCGTCCCCTGGGTGCCTGTCCGTGCTCCCCGGCCCCACGCCCGCACCCTCGCCCGCTGCCCCCGCGTTTGCCCGGCCGCGCTGGTCCCGGTCCCGGCGCTCCCCTCAGCGCTCCTCGGCGGGCTGCGAGAGGGAGCGGATTTTAAAGCGGGCTGCGTGCCTGCCCCCCCCTTCCGCCCCCTCGGCACGCAGGGAAAGCGAAGGGAAAAGTTGCGCTCTCCGGCCGCCCACGCCCGGCTGTCCGCCCCGCGGCGGCGGCGGGGCCGGTGCCGGTACCTGTGCCGCCGATGCCCTGCCGGGCGCTCTCCAGGGGGAAGATGCCGGCGCACTTCTCCCGCTCCACCTGCCCGCCCAGGCACAGCTCCGAGATGATCTGCAGCGCCTTGTGGCAGAGGCTGCCCACGCCGTCCTCCGCCGGGAAACTCATCTTGCGCCCCGGCCGCCGCCGCTAGGCCATGGCCGGTGCGGGACGGCTCCGCGCCCGACCCGCGCTGCTTCCGCGGGGAGCGGAGCGGGGCGGAGCGGCGGCGGCGGGAGCGGCGCGAGTGCACCGAAGAAGTAGTGAAGGAGCGGGGGGAGGCAAAAGAAAAAAAAAAAGAAAAAAGAGGGGGGGGGAGGGAAAAAAAATAAAAAGAGGGGGGGAAAAAATAAACATCCACTTAGCAACGCCTTTTGTGGCTCCGGGCTCCGACAGGCGGCTCGGCCAATGGCAGCCCGGCGCGGGGGGCGGGGGGCCCTCGCATCCCCCGGGAAACTTTTCCTTCCCCCGCCCCGCGGCCCCGCTCCGTGCGGTGCGGTGCGGTGGGCGGAGCGCGGTCCCCTCCCGGCCGCAGCACCCCCGGCCCCGCGGGACAGCGGGGACAGCGCGGGGACAGCGGGGACAGCGGGGACAGCGCGGGGACAGCGCGGGGACAGCGGGGACAGCGCGGGGACAGCGCGGGGACAGCGGGGACAGCGGAGACAGCGGGGACAGCGGGGCGCTCCGGGCGCAGCTCCTCGGCCGCTCGTCAGCGGAGCTGGTTCCTCACCGCTCCGCTCGTTCTTCCCGCAGCGTTTCTTCCGAGGTGACCTCGGCGGGGTGATCTGATTGCGGGCTACAGAGCGGCGTCGAGTAACTTGACTGAACAAATCACCGTCTCCACTCCGCTTCCCCGCAATCGACATTGACTCTGTCGATTTCTTTAACTTCTAAAGGAGTTAGAGGAACCTTGCTGTTGTCTGGTCTGTTTCCTCTACAAATTCTGTAAAGTTGGGATATTTTATAGGTAAAAAAGTTGCAGCTATGCAGTGTGTTTGAATATACTTCTGAAAATCAGCGCAGTGTGTACCACTAGTGGTTGTTTCAGTTATTGTCTGTGGAGCTGAGCAAGACTTCATCTGTTAGCTTATTCATCTACTTATTGAAATTCTGACACAATTTTATGTTTCTGAGGGAAGAGTCCTCTAGTTCCGCTGCATAAATATGTCTTGCAATGCTTAATACTAACTAGGCATAGAAGGAAGGATGTCTGCCAGCAGTTTACTTAGCAGCGCTGCCTGTAGTCTGCTGCTTGGGTGTCTTGGTTTCATAGGCATGTGAAGTTAACTTCTGTGCTGCTGTGGGTTTTTTTCCCTCTAGATTTTGATTTTTTTATCTGTTACCTGTAAACAAATATCCCTAGCAAGCTGTCAAGTTAACAGTTGAAAACTTTAAAACCATCCCTCGATACCTGAATTACAGAATAAGAAAATTAATTATTTTTCCAGTTTTAATTCTGAAATTCTATACTTTGTATAGCATAGATACTTGTTAAAAACACAAGAAGATACTTCTAAACCCCAGCCTTTTGGTGGTTTGAAGGAGCATGAATTTATACAGATGAATTCATGCACATGTGCTCTTCAACATCTTAGGGAAGTAGTAGACTGAGTTGTACACAAACTGTAACATCAACACAAAATCTGTTCCACAGAGCGTTTTTTTCAGAGATATAACACCTATTTCAGAAATATCAGATGCTACTAAAGAAATTGTTCCCCATTTAATGCCTTTCCTGAAACTAGCACTGTCAAAACTCTTTGTTAATGCTGCAAAATGTTCTGTCAAATCTTGGAATGTTTAGACTGTAGCTAGGCAGGGCACAGAACTGTGGAGGTCTATTTGAAGAGTCCTTTCACCCTCATAGGGAACTAAATCTGTATAATTATTAAAATAGTCTTGCTAGCAATAAAAATGTATGTAGATATTTTCATTAGAGTGAAGGCAACTGCTGCCTACATCCAAACTTCAAAATATGAACATATTTACTGTCTGTGTGACATTTACAGTCCTGTTCCCAAAATTCTGTCATGCATCACCAACTAATAATTAAGCAGTCTGTTTACCTTTGAGACTTACCCAGAACTCCAGCAAAAGCTAACAGGAGACACACATACATAGAAAGGGTCTTAATCAGAAATTGGTATTAATGAGAGCAAGGACTTCATTTAAAGGCTGAGACCTAAGCTCCTTCACTTTTGAACTTTTCTACAGACTGTGCCCATGGGCATATCACACAGCCCATGAATGAAATTTTCTGTCTCTGAAGTGAATGGCACCTTTGTCACTGATTATACTAAAGTTCCACACTAGACCAGTTTGCTATCCTGATTTTTTCTTTGTGTAGTGAGGCTTTGGTGCATTTCCCTACTGCTTGCCTTTGCACACAAGAACTTCATTTCAGTGAAAATCACACCACCTTGGTGTTATTGATGTTATTGATATATACATAGATGCAGAAAAGCACAGACAGGTGTATTCTACAGTAGATAATAAAAAAAAGTCCGTGCTTTTGAAGATTTTCAGCTAGGTACCTGGAAGTGGAAACCAACTCATCTCTTTTAGATGTCCTAAATATTTTAAAAGAATGCTTTTAGGTTTATAGCAAACACCAGCCACATTAACTAGTATTACTGTATCTTTGTCAAAGGCATCTAAATTATCTAAATCCTGTTCTTCAGTAAGCAGCATGGATATAAACTGAAATTAACCAATAGCATAGTTTTTCTCATTCTAAGTACTATGAGATTTGTTTCACTATGAGATCAATGATTCTTCTGGTGAGATATGCTGACTAACATGTCCTAAACCAGTTTCAGAAACAAATTTCATTTTTGGAGTCAAGTTATTGATGAAGAAGATGCTTTTCTATTGAGGATTTTAGTCTTAAATATAAATTCAGATTACCAATCATGGCATTTTTTCTCTAATATGTTCTTTCAGTGGAAAACAACTTTTTCTGCATATGGAAGGACATAACAGCTTGTTTTCGAGCTACAACTCCCACTGCTTTGATTTTCAATAGCCTGGCAATTTTTAAATTAATATGCAGCTGTATCCTGTGCCCTGGTATCCACCAAGACCATTAATTTTCCCTGTGGGAGGGGTCTCACATGGTGCTTTAGGACACAGTAACCTCTTGCCTCGTGGGTTCCAGGCAGTGCCATCAGACCAGACCATACCAGCTCCTGCTGTTCTCTCTGCTGGCCATTACCAGGTTCATATTGCCTTGACAGCTTCCTCTTGGCTAAGGGAGAAAAGTCCTCTTTTTTCAAATTAATTGCACATATTCACATCCTCACGTTGTCCATGAAGTGTCCAACCAGAGGTAAGGGTGCTATGCTCTGGACAGGAAAAACAGGGCAAAATGCTGTGCATACTTCTGTGAGAAGTATCCTTTAATGAGGACTATGTTGGGGATTTTGAAGATTAGGCAATATAGGTAGCCTATATATAAACATAGATACAAATTTTGGCCTTGGTCTCTTGTTTTGAAGTCCAATAGGGATGCCAAAAAAAAAAAAGCATCGGGGCTGGGGGAAAAGAGACATTTTAACATTCAGCTTTTAATAAGCTATGGGTAGAAGAAAATGGAAACTTTAGGTTACAAACACGGTTTGCCTTTGCAACAGTTACAAATTTTTTTTGTAAGAGTTACATTTTTTCCAGATAACATCTCCGTAAATTCCTTGTATACAGCAAAATAAACCCTGAAACATGAAACATTGCTTTGCTCTATCTACGTATTTTTAATCCTCTACTTTTGAGTCAGAAGTGAAGGAAAAAAAAGGCATAACAGCGGTCCAGGAGCCAGTCAAAGCTGAATGTTCCTAACCTGTGAATTAGAAAGGAAGACTGCCATGAGCACATATGAGCAGAGACTGTTCCTTAATTTAAGCAGCAATAAAAAAAAAATATATATAATTTAAATTTTTTTTTCTACCATTATGATTTTTTCTTCTTGCTTCCACAGTTTCATAATATGTGATACTACAGAGTCCTCCTCTGAGTTGCTTCTTCCAAATTCTAATTTACTGTGAATAAAACTCATAATCATAAAGAGAGCTCCGCATATTTTATCCAAACAGATGCTTCTTCAATTTTCAGAAATACTGAGCAACTGTTATTTTATTTTTTTTCCACTTGATTTGGTGCAGTTGGTACTTAAGACTACAAATCTGAGCAAAGACAGTCCTTCAGGACCTGCTCAAACAGAGGAAGCCACTTCTGAGAGCCAGCAGCTAACAATGTTGGCAGTTTTGTGAAAACATTTTTTAAAAGATGTATAGCTTGGAACAATTTATGAAGATTTACTATAAGTCCTGCAGAATATTTGGTTAGGGAGAGAGGACAAAGTGATTACTACTGTATTTTATTTCAAATTGTGCTTTTTATGTGACGCTTGGCATTGACAAATTCTTGGTGTCTTGGAGCCCTGCATCCACTGTGAGTTGTTGTTTGCTTTTTAGCTACTAGCAGGTAATTACATAAAATCCCTTTTTTCACTGCAAAACCCTAAGCATGGGCTGTGGTGTTTTTTATGACTGTTTGAGCAGGAGGAATGGCAGAGCAGCCAGCAGATCCCTAGAGCTCATCCTGGCTCATGGGGAGGATGGATATAGTTTGGTCCTCACTTGGTGTGTCCAGTGGACAGACTGTTGGAAGAGGTAAGAAGGGCAAATTAAAGACAGTTTTCACCTCTGATAGGGTTTTTTTCTTTTATTTTTTTTTGTTTGTTGGTTTGTTTTAACAAGATGAAGTATTTTTGGGTCCAATCAACCTTGTATATCTGCCATTTCTCAGCTGAAGGGCTTGAAGAGCTTCCTTGTCTCCTCTCTGTAGCTGTATCCACACAGCCTCTCATTTATCATTTTCACCTAATTTTTAAGGTATAATAAAAGCAAGGTCACAGAGAAGCAACGTGTTTGAGCATGTATGTGTGACATGGTGCCTTCAAAGGACATGTTCAATTGAATCATAGCATGTTAACAATCTCTGTTGCCGTTTTTCTTCCTGTTACCTTCCCTTCTTTCTCTTTGTTGCACTTATTGAGGAATGAGGATGTGACTGGCATTAGCAAGTTTTCTTCAGCTTCAGGACAAGATATCACACTGAAATAATGATTTGCAAAGTTGGTTGGTTTGAAGAACCCATAGAATAATAGGAAAAATTTATTTTTCTTCTCTTAGCATACTTTTCAAAAAGTTTTTCCTTAAAGCCAACTTTCTTAAAATACTCTCTGGTAATATAAGCCAGCCCTAAGCTTTGGTGAAATAAGGTATTTTTTTTCTACTATAATTGTTCAATGTAGCCAGGTTTTGCTGATAAATTTGGGCTATTCCTCTGCACCTAATGAATTTCTGTCTCCATGTGCCTTCTAGTGATACAGCTGTGAGCATGCTCCTTAATGATTTTCAAGCTCTATTATCAACCTAAACACAGACACAAGGAGTTTGTTTGGTGAATATAATTTTTGTTCCAGTTTTGTTCCTCTCTACTTGATTTTCATGGTTGAATGCCTCCTATAACAGCTCCAAATTTATTCTGCTTAAAAAATATTTAATTTAAAAATCCTGATAAATTAAGGGTATTGTGGCCCATTTGGTTGTATCCTGCTCTCACAGCAACACTATTCAGTGAATGTGTGATTAGGTCCTAATGGAACAGCACAAAACTCACTGAAATAATTTGTGGTAGTGCAGCTACAGCAAAAACATTTGCTTTGAAGGGCAACACTTTTGTTGCAATACATTTAATTCATATCCTAAGATAATTAGAATGAAATAGATCAACTATTATGGAATAAACACCTGTTCACCTACACTAACACTAGCCACTGTAGAGATGTACTTGTAGGTAATAAAATTATTTCATCCATATAAATCATTAAGTTCCACATAAAAGCAACAAATAATTACTACTCAGCATTATCAAAAGACTAAAGCTCCATGCTTTTAGGAGATAGCATCTCTGCCTCGACATTCATTCATGATAAATGAGCCTCATTTTAGCATTTGTTGAGAGCAGGAGACCTTTATCCTGTGACATTGTTCTATTCCACTGTCATTATTTCTTAATTAGCTCTGTCATCACTAGTTTGGAGCTTGGTGTATGTTACTGGCCAAATTTAGCTTTGACTTAAGTGGGTACAGTGCCATTTAATCACAATAGAAATTATGTTCATTTGCATCAGGACTCTGCTCGGTTCTCAGCTCTTAACCAGTGGATCATGGAACAAGGAACAACTTTCCTTGTTCACAACAGGTGCTGGAAAATGAGCACAGAAAAGTAACTTTTAGAGTGAGAAGGTGCCATTCACACATCTGGGGATGAGTCTCACCCTGCTCCCTTCCCATTCTGCTGGGGGACAGGCAGAGCTGCCTGCAGGTGTCTGACACGTCCTGCAAGCCAGGTCTGCTGCTTGCACAGTGACAGGGGTTCTTGCAAGGTCTGACAGTGCCAGCAAGACCACAGTAGTCCTTCACCATCCTCAACCAGAGCAGTCCCCTTAGGTAATTGAGAACTAATCTGAATCCCCCTGCTGTGTCTTTTGCACTTATAACTCCAGCTGCGTAATATTTTGGCTGGGTCATGCAACCTTAGCAGTGTGCCCAGTCACAAAGTGATATCTCATGTTCTGGTTCTCAGAGAGCCGGTTTCCCACCTGGATCCTGGTAAATAAATTCTGTTGGGTTTAAAATTACCTTTTCCATTCTCTAATAATTTGTAATTTAATTTGTTTTTCAGTGAGAGAAAGGAGCTAATCCCTGGTAATTCTAATTAACACAGCTCTGATTTTCCATGATCATTCAATTCGGGGATTTCTTCCTAGCCTTGAATCGCTGCTTTTGTTTACAGTCAGGGGAATAAGTCAGACACAATACCCAAAGACAATGAATTAGTACCATGCAGAGAGCTGTGTGTGGGGTCTTCCATCAGCAGAGTGTGGCTGCTGCTGACTGGAGTCTTTGGAAGAGCTGGAAGAGCCATTTGGCAGTGTGCAAAGCTTCCCAGAAGGGACGGGAAAGGAGCACACGGGGCTGTGACATCAGTTTTTTTCCTGCACAGGTTGACAAAATGGACAAGTCTGCCACACCAGAAAAAGTGTGCTGCAAATTTTTGCCCTCAGCCTCAAAAAAAAAGGAGGTGAGGTTGGGGACCCACAACTGAGGCTTTGCAAATGGCTTAAATAAATAGTAGGGGTGCTGATGCCTTCCACCTCCCCTCGAAGTCTGGTTACTCATCTTGAGTTAGTAATCATATCACAAAGTACAATATTTACAAATTTCTTGATCTGGTGCGTGAGCACCGGGGAGATTGACAGCAGCAGAACCCGCCTAAAGGTCACAGCAATTAATAACTGTGAAGGCTGTACTAGGGGTATTTTAAGAATTTTTTTTTTTTCAGTGTTTATGGAAAAAAAATGTTTTCAGCTTGTTTGAATATGCTGGCAGATTGCCCTACTACGCTGGTAAGAGTCCTGGGATGCATATGGGGATGTTGGAAAGAGTAAGGGTATATGGAAATTTACCCACAGGAACAACACAAATGTGTAAAAATCGTGTCCCAAATGTGCCTGAATCATGAATGTTTCATCAAGATTTCTTATCATGGGTGTCTAACTTGTCATGTAATCGTGGTGTATATATATGAATAGTATTTAAATAAATAAATAAATCCTGGTGAGGCACAGTGTGAAAGAGGTGGAAGCAGTCTCAATCATTCTTGGTAGGACATCTGAGTCTCTAAAACATGCAATTCACTAACTTCCATGGGAAGGTTCTCCTGATAGCTGCTCTCTGTGTCCTTACAGRGAGGTGTTGCAGTGTTTCTTTAATTCCAGAAATTACTATCTGAGAAGGAACATGATAGCACTGTAGAGGATGCTTTACCATTTCAAAAGAAAATCTATACCTGCAAAATGCTACATTAGTTTTTCAGAATTAGTTCTCACTATTAAAAATGTTTTTCCCGAATGGTTTACAATGCATATAGTCAAAGGCAGCAAATATAACCATAAAATAATATAATGATGCTTTGATAAAGTCATATATTGCCTGACTGAGAGCAAAATTCTGGACTACTGCAATTACAGCATCTTCCATTTACTGTAAAACTCAGAAATCAAGACACAGTTTTAGGGGAGAATCACTGGCAAATAACTGTGAACGTGGAGTGTTTCATATTCCTAACTGTGAATGATGCACTTAGGGAGAAAACTAGGAGATGAAGTTTAAAAATGTAGGTTTTAAAGTAAAAGCAGAAAAACATAAAAGAAGCTTTTTTTTGGTAAACTTAAAAGCTACTGCATAAATTCTGAGTCAGGCACTGTAGACAGCAATTTCTTCTGCCCAAAAAGGATAAATATATAGCTGCATTCTTCTCCATATCAAATTATAATTTGATTTAATGGAAAGAAGCTCAAAAAGAAGCCACTTGTAGGTCTAGCTATGAGACTGGCAATGTATTCATATTTTGATGAAGATTTCATATTTTGTTCTATTTCACAGCAGCCTAAAATGTTTTTCTAATATACACTAATAGATAGTGAGCTCATTGTGCCTGTCCATCAGCTTAAAATCAGAGCTCTCGAGTTCTGAAGGCCTTAGCCCATAAAAGAAGAGTGCAGAAGAACTTCTTTGTCTTTCCTGCATTTAGCTATTTACAGTGTAGATGTATTATCTGACATCTGCTCACAGCTTATGGACAGAAGTGGGCACTGTACTGTGAATTATCTGAGCCCTCTTACTTGCTACCTTCAGATGAGGTAAATTTTTCTTTTGGCATACATATTCTCCCTTGACTGGGGAATGTGGCGGTGTTTGAGGGTCCCCAGGACGAGGGAGGAGATGAGAATCTTGACTCCATGTTTCAGAAGGCTGATTTATTATTTTATGATATTGTATTAAAAATTATATACTAAAACTATACTAAAGAAAGAGAAAGGAGATGTCAGAAGGCTAGAAGGGAATGATAATAAGAAACCCATGACTGACCAGAGTCCTGACACAGCTGGACCATGATTGGTCATTAAGTTAAAACAATTCACATGGGACCAATCAAAGATGCACCTGTTGGTAAGCAACCTCCAAACCACATTCCAAGCAATCAGATCATTATTGTTTACAGTTCGTTTCTGAGGCCTCTCAGCTTCTCAGGAGAAAAATCCTGGCAAAGGGATTTTTCAGAAAATATGTCAGTGACAGGATGGCCAGCTCAAACAGGAATAGGAATTGCAGTGCAGGGCAGTAAGTCCAACTCTGAGATTTAGAATTTCAGTCTTCTAAGACAGTGGCACTCACAGAAAGCATCAAGATGTTGCATTATTCTGTGGAACTCTGGAAGTAAGAGGTTCTGGGGCAAGGAATTACCTTTTCACTAGCCTTCCAGTTCTCACACAGACTGATCTCATGGGGGTTTTTGGATTTTTTTTTCATGATGAACATCATCTGTGGTGGAAGCCATAGTCCAAAATACTTTTGGAGCCTTCTTGTAGAACCTTCTCCTTTTGCTACTCATCCTCTGGGAGGCCAGAACCCTTCCACTGGTCTCCTACATGAGAGCATGACTCATGTCAGAACATCCACAGATCCAGCTGATATTGCTGTGTGGGTATGTGGAATTACTTACAATGAATACAGGTGTGCCCTCTAGGAAGTGGGAAATCTGTTCAAAAAATGAACTCAAACTGGTCTGGGTTGGAACATCCTTAATAAAAGAATAAAGTAAATGTGTGCTTCTGCATACTTGCAAATTCACTTGTGTGTGTGTTATACAAATTCTGTGTGAGGAACTAACCTAAATTAAAACTATACTTGTAGCATTTTTTCTACCTCATCAACAAAATAACATTCTATAATTTCTAAATCTGAAGGTAATCTGAACTCATTAGAGAGAACAGTAAGGCTGGGAGCTAGTGAACTAATAATCTTATAACAATATTTTTTACGGCAGTGATGGTGAAAGTGGTTTTGGTGGAAGAAGGATCATGAGGATGTAAGGGAGATTGATATTTATGAGATCCATTAAAAAAATTCAGAAAAAGTTGCAGTGCACAATACTTATATGATATTTGGTGAACAAATCTGAAGAAGATAGAGTCTGAAATAGAAAAAAAGACTGACCTGAGTTGTAGTCAGCTACTTGAGTGAGAATTAACAGCAAGAAAATCTTCAGAGGGACTAAGGAAACATATTGGAGAAGTTAAAATAAAAAAAAAGTGTAAATAAACTGGGGAAATAAAAGGTAAATGAATGTTTAAAGTTATGCCTGCTCTGATTAGCAGAAAATCCTCCCAGATAAGCAGAAAACTTTGCTTAAAAGCTAAGAGAGGAACTGAAAAAGAAAAGCAGGCTGGAACAGGAGGTAAGGCTCACACCCAAATATCGGTGAGCAGTGCATTGAGTCCAGAGACAATTGGTGAAGATGGCCAATAAAGTTCAGAAGCACTGAGCTGTGATTCAGGAACAGGTGACAGATAGTATTTATTACAGTGGGATGGAGGGAGCTTTATTGGCAGGGGATCTCCAGCTCATACACTTGGGTTGGCAGTACCAGATAGCAATCCCTTACTCATATTTACTAACCAATACCATGAGGAAGCATCATATCTTGCTGGTTTTATCAAGCAGAAAATTATGCAGTTTTAAAAATTATTATTATTTTTTTACTTCAACAAAAAAATCTGCA
The DNA here is from genome assembly GCA_014549065.1 of Cardinalis cardinalis. NCBI lineage: Eukaryota > Metazoa > Chordata > Aves > Passeriformes > Cardinalidae > Cardinalis > Cardinalis cardinalis. Next base: position 640,274 of record JACDOX010000200.1, read on the forward strand.
TGTCCTTTGGCTGGGAGTAATCATTGAGGACTGTTTTTAAAAAATATATGCCAATAGGGTATAAAAAACTAAAAAATATAATAATGCAGCACTTTAAAGTATGAGTTTTGCATTATCTCTATTGAGCAAAGCCATGATAATTCATAGTGGATGGGAAGATTGTTGAACAGTAAGGAATCAATTAGCATTCAAGATGGACATTCATTTTAGCTATTTAGAGAGATAGAGATTTGAATATTTATATATATGCATATGCATAAAATACATATATGCATCTAAAGCTGGCTTCTTTGTGTCCAAACTTCAGCCCCATGCTGCATTTGCTTCCTCTAATTTGCTGTTGTCCTACAGTAGCAGAACAGTCCTGAAGTTGTCTGTGTACCTGACTAATATTGTACAATACCTACTCAGGGCCAATCCACTTGAACTAATGAGCAGATTCTTGTTAAGTTCCAGGGGTTTTGGTGCAAACTCTCAAGAGATGCCTGTTACCCAACAAAGGCACTGGATTCTTGCTGTTATACAATCTTAGATAATAATAAAAAAATATGTTCAGAGAGTTGAAAGCAGAAGGCACAAATACACCATATTTTAATATACATATAAACACATTCACATAATCCATTTATCTCTGAAGCAGTAAATTTGCTCTAAAGCCTTTCATGTATCAATGCATGTGTCTTTTAAGAATGTACAACTCTCTACTGTTTTTTGTTAGCATTACATCTTTGGGTACTAAATAATTAAGCACTTCGTCTCACTTTTCAGTAGAGGGCACTCAGAACAAATCATAGATCAAAATAATGCGTAAAAGACACTAAACATGATGCAAAGTATTCATTAAAAACTTTCCTGTGTCTTAAACAAGGCTACTATATATTTACATCTGTTTCATATGATAAGCAACTCTATGAAAAGATAAAACTTTTCAAACTTGAGCTGTCTCTTGTGCACATTCTCATGTGCTTCACAGCGTGATGTAAGCAAGCTATTAAACTTTGAGAAAAAGAAGTTTGTTCCATTTAATGGATTAACTAGCCAGGGACTAATAAAAAATTTAACAACTTTGTAATGAACTGAGCCTGTCCTCTCTTTCTGGATATAATGAATAGTGTGTGTAGGTCTTGGTAATAGACATCATTCCCTTTTTTGGTACAGCTAATTTAAAATATGTAAAGTTGAAAACATGCAGGTTTTGTTTCCAGCAGAAACTGCTCTGTATATGAGGAGAAAAGGGTCCTGATTCCTCACTAGCTCTATCTAACTTTTATACCAGTATAATCCTAATGAATGCAGCTATCACATCATTATAAAAAAAGCACCGCTGTGTAAATCTGGATAAAACAATTTGATTATGTTGGCTTTCGTGAAGAAAACTGTAGATTCAAATGAATTTTATTTTAAATAAAATTCAAGAATCAACCTGTGTCACTTAGAAGACTTTCACAAGACCGTGCAACAAGTAACAAGTAAATGTAACAAATTTAAGGCATGAAAACTTTTGATATTTTTCTCTGTTATATAAGATCTCCATTTTGCTCAATAAATAGAAAGGAAAGCTTTATTTCTTGAGTTTTTGTCTTTTTTTTTTTTTTCCCACATAAGTATCTAAACTTAGGTTACGTATCTAGTTTATAAAATGGATGCTTTTTGAGTTAATACTTAGTAACATGAGCCCACAGCTTTTGCGCACACAAAGTGTTCCATGAACACTTAATTTTTGCTCACAAAGGGCTTCTCCATGCTTACATGGAAATGTGTGTCTATCATCTATTATGTCTGGATTAAACCCAGAAAATGGAGCTGTGTTCATCTGTATCTACAATGAAAGAAACATCAATCACAAAATTTTACTCATTTCTTCCAAAGATAATTTTACACATTTTTATACATTTTAAACCTTTTTTAAAAATCCTTGTGAAATGCTACAACTGCTGTTTATCCACAGATTATGTACACCAAGACAGCACATTTTCTCATGGCTTTCCCAGTGGGTGACTCAAATTTGATCTGCTGGAGAAGAAGGAAATTCCAACTGCATGCTAATTCTTCACATAACTCCTTGGAAGCTGGCCATGCTGAGGTTAATCTCCAGCACACTATTCTTGAGACCAAGGGAGGAGGAGCATTGATATTTGATGTGCTATTAATATTGCACTCCCCCTGCTATGATAGTGATAAGTTTCTATTAAACTAGCCCTGGTAATCATCCAGAACCAGGCACAAGTTCTTTGGGACTGACCACTGGGTATAAGCAGGAAAATTGCAAACTCATTTTATTTCTGAGCTAAATTGTCACCAGCATGTGAGGCTGCTTCTGTAGAGGTGAAAAGATAGAAAACTAATCTACCATACTGCTAACTCTAAAAGTTTAGACAGTTCTGTCTTGCTGTGTGACATAATTCAAGGCTTTTACTGTTTCAAATGTGTAACCCTGGTGATTTAGGTATTGACTTTAAAGATCATAGTAGAAGAAAATTTATGATATTATCTCTCTTCCATGTCAGAAAAGTACATATTGTGAAATTAAAATAACACATCATTTCTCGTTAAAGGAAGCTAGTCTGTGCTCTGGATTGATTGGTGAGAAAAAAAAATCTTTATCACAAAGTAATTTTAATGTGTTTCATAAAATTATGTGGTATGTTTGAAGACTGTGACCCAAAAAGAAATACATACACATGGTTATGCTCTTTGAAACATCCATGTGTGTATAGTATTTTATGTTTATGTGCAAGCGTTTTTGGCTCTTACAATACTATTACAGACTGCTTCAGAAATATAAGTGCTGGATAGAAACACTGAGTGATTTTTTCCATATTGCATGGAAGTAGCTTGCAGTATAAATTCTGACAGCAAGTGTTGGACACACAAGACACACCTGCAGCCCTGGTTGTGCTTCAGATCACCTGTGCCAGTCCAGCTATTCCCTTGCTCTGTGCTTTACTTTGCCACTTTGGGTGCTCTCAGAGTTAGGAATTGGATTCCTTTCTAAGGGAAAGAAGCTTGAAGGAGAGATCCAGAAGTGTGCCTAACATCCTATAGCCACTATTGATTATTCATCATTCATTCATTCATTCATTCATTCATTCATTCATTCATTCATTCATCAGGGAACCACTTTAAACTTCATTAAAAATGTGACAGGGGCATCAGGCTCTGAACAGCAATGGTTTCATCCTGCACCACTCTTCTTATGCGCTCTACTACTTGTAATGCAGTCAGTGCCCAAACAACCCCAAATCCATATACTTTAGATATCTTATTAATTTTCATTAGTATTTCTTGGTCCATAAACCATGCAGAAGCAGTTTATCATGAGCATTCAAAAGYTGAAATCTGCATTGTGTTGGTTGATTTAAAATGTGTATTCAGATCAGATGGGAACCTTCGTATCCTGGTTAACTGAGGATGGGAATGCAATATTTATGTTTATAAATTCAGTTTGTTTTCCACAAATATTCTCCAGTGGTCACTTAAAGTTCAGTGTTTTATATATTTCTGCCAAAAGGATGTTTGCTGTAAAAGTCAAACACAAAAAGGTTCCTGATTGTAAGCATTGTAGAGCAAATTAATCTTAGAAATGATTTTACACTCTTTGCCCAGGACTAATTTGGTCTGCATTTCTTTCAACAGCAAACAACATAGCTTTTGATTGTTTTAACAAACATTTATAATGTTAAAATATTAATAACTACAAGGAACTTAATTATTTTCACTTGAAAAATAAAATGTTAATGATGGCTGGAGGAATCATTGTTGTTTTGCATAATAGCATCTACTGTAGCCACACAATAAAATACCAAAAGAGAAGACTTTTATCCATTTTTTACTAACACATCAGATTTCACATTGCTGAAAACATGATTTTTCAAACAAAAGTCTGTTCCTACTTAAATATATATGTCATCCATTATATAAAAATATATATAATATATATCATGTCATCCATTATAAATTAATATGTATGCCATCCATTCCTACTTAAATATATATGCCCTCATCGAAACGTAGCTCTAAACGCTCTTCCGTGGATTTTTATACCAATATGCCACTTATACCTGCTTAGATAAATGAATAAAAGTGGGAATGCAGAAAAAACTGTAACTGCCAGCTACATTAAAAGATGTTTTTGAATGTGCACAAGCTTTGATAGCTGTCCCAGCAGAATAGGCTTTTTAGGCTTCTCAAGGAATTACAGAACTTGCAAACAGCACTCATTATAATATTAAGTTTTAAAATCGTAATTCCTAAATATGTTGGTGAAAGAGGAAAAATATTAGTCTGCAAATTTTTCTCTAGCTGAGCTCTGTTTCTGGGTCTCTGTGTAGCTACAGAAGATTGTCAGCACAAAGCCATCTGCAGAACTGTGGTCTTTGTGCTGCTTTATCCATTCTGTATTCAGGAGATATAGAGATTTAATGGCTCAGTTTTTATGGCAAGCACAAAGCAGAACAATCACTAAGCTATGGCAAATTAACCATTTGTTGTTTGACACCTTTTATTTCCCAGTGTTGAGGTGGAACCTTTGTAGCACCAAATTTGCACTCACATTTACCTCAAGAAAATACATGCCTTGAGTTCTTGAGTGATGAATGAGCATGTTCATTACTCACACCCATATTTTTTTTAATCTCATCTTTTATAATTCTATTAGAGCTTGTCTTAAAATAAAAATTTATGCAAGAAAGATATTTAAGAAATTTTCACTGGCCAGAAACATTAGATTTCAAATCAGATATATCCCAACAAGCACATTATTTTCAATTTTATCTAACAGTATGGGAAACTTGTTGTCCTGTTTCTTAATTTCTAGAGCAGAATTAAAATAACATTGATCTTAGAAAAGATGATGCTTTTTCCCAGCTCTGGAGAAGAGAGAATGAATGGTGTGAGGATGGTGAAGCACTGGGCCAGGTTGCCCAGAGAGCTTTGGATGTCCCATTCCTGGAAGTGTTCCAGGCCAGGCTGGATGGGGCTCTGAGCAACCTCTTCTGGTAGAAGATGTCCCTGCCCATGGCAGGGGGATTGGAGCCAGGTCATCTTTAAGGCTCCTTCCAATCAAACTGTTCAATGATTCAATGGAATTGAACCCAGTGAGGATTTTTATGCCTCCAGAGCAGCTACTAGGCATTTGTAATCATTGCTCTGTCTGAATTACATTTGACTATGGTGTAAGACTGTATGTCTTTACTACCACAGATCAGTGCAAATATTTCAGCAGGAGAAAAACCTTAAGTCCCACTTTCTTTTGTACATATTCATATCAGGTTAATGATGCCAGCACAGGCATAATAAGGATAACAAAGGAGTGCAGTCACAATGCTCTCAAACTGTTTAATGCCAGCGTCCATCCAGCTCCTTATCAACCTTCGGACACGGGACAGTATTTTGGAAAGAGTGCAAGAAACACAGAGAATTCTTTGCACTTCCTTCAGAAAAAGACTGCAAGATCCTTCTCTGTTCACCAGCTTCTAACCACCTTCCTGATTTACAAGCAATTAATTGTGCTAACAGCTGCCAAAAGGCCCCACTCTCCTGAAATTTTCTTTCCTGATCTAGAGTCAGGGTTCTTCAGACCAGTACGTGCATACCTCTAATGAAAAAAGAAAAAAGAAAAAAGAAAGAACCTTGTTCTCTAGAAGCTCATATTTTAGGCTCAGAATCAGAATCTATAATATACACATATTTTTGCAAATTTCCTATATAAAACTTTAGGTCACAGCACCAAAGCAATTTGTTGCAGCCTTTTCCTGGTGAAGAGCAAGGTCACCCTGCTCCTGTGTGGTCACAGCCTTTGTTTCCCAGTCTGGGGGCACAGTGCAAACCCACCCTCAGTGCTGATGCTAAACAATGCCTGGAAGAATATGAATCATGGCCAGCCCCCTGCCATTTTTGCTGGAGGGCTAGAAAGCAGTAACTCAAAGAGAAGAGACTGAATTAAATATTTAGGCATTGCCATGCCTCAAACTAGTGCAGCAAGTTCTTTCAAAGCTCACCTGTCCTTTCTGCTGCTAAGAATTGTAGTCAAATTCCTGCTACTGGCTCTGGGTTGATGAGGCAACAAGATTATTATGTACACAGGCAAGATAGAATGAGATTTTCCTTTTACAGGCAGTAGCAAGATTTTATACATGAGCTCCAGAATTCATTATTCTATTTGATACAGGAACAAAGTACTATGCTTAAAAGAGTGAGAAATGAAATGTGCCCTTCTGGGTGAGCTACTTGTTATTCCTGATGATCAGGTGGATGCCACCCACAWCAGGCAGCAGAAAAGAAGAGAGAAGAATGGTGTCCACCTGCATGGGTAAAACCATATTATAGATGTAAGAGCACATTCTGAGCCAGGCAGTGCTCCTAGGAGGTTAATTTTTCCCAAAGTCAGGACAATAAAGTTTTCAAGGCTTCTGCTCTTGAAACTTGTTCTTGCTTTATCTAGAGACTTCCAGCTCTATTAATATTACATTCCCCCAATACCTTCAGAAATGTTGACATATACAGGAGTCAAGCCTTTCTACTTCAGAAATGTGAAGAAAATAAAACTCTCCTAGAAATGCAGCACTTAAAAGTTTAAATTTATTTTAGTGCTTGCTTTTTCACAGAAGATCTGCATCGCAAAATAGAAAAAAAAGATTTTCCTTACAATGGTTCTAAAGGAGTAATTTGTATAATTTAAATTGGTGTTATTGCAGTTGATTTCCTTTTTTTGTTAAAGTGGAACAAATAAGTGTGGATTGTTGATCCTTCACTGTAGGCCAAGTCCCAAAATAAGGAGAGTGTTACTGTACTGGGCCTTGAAATGATCAGGACTCTTTGTAGATCTGTTTCCATTTGCAAAGTATTACTGACAAGGAGAGGAAAAGCAAGTGATCAGCTTTTGAGGGCTTCTAAAACCCCAATTAAACCATCTTTTTCACTCTGGTGTGGCAAATTATTTCCTTGCCCGTTTTTGGCACAAAAAAGAAAAAATGTAAGAGATTTTGCAGCTGGAATAAGTACTAAAGGAGAGTGGCAGCATGGTGGTTTCCTGAGCTCTCTGGATACTGACCTTAATGGCAGTTTAGCAAAACAATTTGACCACCCATCATTGGTGGTTCAATGAGAAAACAGAACACTTAAAATACTTCTATTGTATTTGCAGGGTGCCCCGATGAAGGCAGGAATGATGAATCTGACTCCATGTTCTCAGAAGGCTAATTTATTATTTTATGATACTATATTATATTAAAGAATACTATACTAAACTATACTAGAGAATACAGAAAGGATACTTACAGAAGGCTAAAAAGATAATAATAAAAATACCTGACTCTGGAGAGAGTCCCGACACAGCTTGGCACTGATTGGCCAATGAGTCAAAACAACTCACACCAGAATCCAATGAAACAATCACCTCTGGGTAAACAATCTCCAAACACATTCCACATGTGAGCACAACACAGGAGAAGCAAATGAGACAATATTTGTTTTCCTTTTTCTCTGACACTTGCCAGATTCCCAGGAGAAAATCCTGGGCAAAGGGATTTTTCCAGAGAATGTGAATGCCACATACTTCAGGTAGGGAACAGAGAGGAGTGTACTGAAGCGAATAAATTAGTCATAAATATGCAAGAGCAATCAARTATGGTACTAAAAATCTAAGCCTGTCCTTACATTTCTGGAAGGCAGTTGAGTGCGCTAATGCCTGGAACAGGGACTGCTACTGGCTTTGAGASCAGCTCCAAGGAGCCCAGCAGGGAACTTGGTGCCCTGGACCTTCTGATTTGGGACTAGGACTGCCTGTCCAAGGACAGTGATATAAATCCTTGTACAAATTTTATACAAATGTAAAAAAATTGCCCCAAACTTAGGTCCATCTGAATGCAATGTCTGCTAAATAACATTACAAAACCCATCTATCTCTGAACCCGTTAAACAGCATCAGCTTTCCACTGCTGATCTTCCACACCAGACATGATTATTGCATTCTGCAGGATTTCTACAAAGGCTGTTTCTGGTTACTCATATGAAGCATCACATTCTGTAGCTCCTCAAGTACAGATTTGGCAATGAGGAAATAGATGTGGCCATTTTAAGAGTAGTTCTAGTGACAGTGAGGTTGCCAGAATGTGCCAACTCTTGCAGCATTTGGCAGGAAATTACAGGACAACATACACTGAACAAGTGGGAGAAAATGCAGGGTAAACTTGGATATTTCTCCCCCATGTCCTCAGCAGAGGAAAGGGAGTGATAGAGCAGCTCTGGTGGGCAGCTGGTACCCAGCCAGGGTCAACCCATCACACCAAGTTATGTGTCAGTTTGCTTGTGACCAGCAGTGGGAAAAGGAACTATTACAGATTGGGCATGGTGGCAGATTGAGAGCTTCAATAGGAAGTATTTGGAAACAAAAGTAGAACTCGTAAAAATGGATTTAACCTAATTATATAATTTCTGTGTGAAGACCCGGTATGGCTGCATTCTGCTTCAGACAGCCTTCAGGATGCAATTGCATATCTGGGCTAAATCCTTTTAACTGGAAATAGCAAATAATTATTCTCAGTCCATGCATGATGACAGAAAAAAGACGAGTTTGGAACTTTTCTGCATCTAAGGCTTTCTACAAGTTATGAGTGGTCAGTACAGATTTGCCCAAAACCCCAGATGCAAGCTTTAGATAATCTGTTATACAAAATCACTTAATTTGACATTGCTGTGATATTGCTGATGAAAAGATTATACATAAATGGTAATTCAAAATGTCTGTCACAATCAACTGAAACAAAAAATATTCACTCTGTTGCTGTAGATTCTGTAAAATTATTAACAAAGTGACAGCTTTAAAAATTGTTCCTGTTAGACTTGTAATGAAAGAACTGCAGTGTAATCTGTATTTTGCTGTATAGGAAAGAGTAGAATATAATGTATTATCAGAGATGGGAAAAGACAGACCTAAGAGCTTGTATAGGGCATTAAACGAAAAAATTAAATGAAATTTGGAGGGTGTTGAGCCTTCCTAACAGTCCAGAACAGGCATAACATGTCAGACTGATTTTTAATAAAGAAGTGATTCTTCTAGTATTTCATTTATTCAAAGCTGGAAAAATTTAAGTCTTGGATTATAAGTAGATTTTATAAACGACCAAATATTTTTCATTGAATTAAAAAGAGTACTTTCTAAAAAATTCAGAAAAATAGTGAAGAAACCAAGTCTGAACACAAAAAACACAGAGAGCATTGTTAGGTGGTCAGGGGCCTGATCTTTGACTCCTCTGTGAATGATTGTGGTGAAACAAAGAACCTGGAATGTCAGGATAACTAATCACCTGGAGATTTCCCAGAAGATACCTAAATGCTGAAGATTTAAAAGTTCATCACAGCAAGGTGATCTTTGTGGCAGAAAAATTGCTCAGACTGAGACAATCTGCAGGAGCCAAAGGAGAGTCCTTCCTTTCTGCASTGTCTGCAAGCAAGAGCAGTCAAACATTTCCAACAGCCAGGAGGGCACATCAACCATATCAACCTCTGAAGCGCAGCCCAGCAAGCAAGGGCACCTCTTCAGGGTCTTGACTGGCTTTGAGAACCGCATACAGGGATTCAGAGAAATTCCCTGGCAGGTTTGTGACTTTAGTTGCTGTCTTTTCAGTCAATGCTGAGTGACACAGAGGGTCAGGATCATCATCCTGGAAAGCTGGTTACCAATCTAACCAGTGCAGGGAGAGCAGCCCTTTGCAGACCTTGTTTTATGTGTCTACAGATAAAACTCTTCCCCTGACAGTTCCAAGTCGAGGAAAGGAAGGCATTTTTAGGCTGCCATTTGCTCTTGTGTAATTTCTTTTCTCAAGAATGCCACACTTATCAGAAGAGTCCACATTGACCTGCCACTGCTTTTTATGCACAGTGGTATGCAGGTGATGCCCCAAAATTCAGATAATACACAGTGGGTTAAATTTGGGTGAAAGTATAGGCCAGAAAAGGTTACTAAAACAGAGTTAAATTTTCAATTTAGAAATTAATATTTACAAAATTATATTTAAGTTTATTGATGTGTTTCCTGACCTTCAGAGTCTACCTGCTTCCCTAAATCTGTTCAGTACCATGCCCTATTTTGGTTGGACTGGGATTTGTTTACTTTTTAGTAAGCAAAACTTTTAGTACTTTTTTACTCTTCTGTTCAGAGAGGACTTTGATTTCATGGTTTTTTCATTCGAAGCAATGATATTGTCAGCGTGTACTGGTCTTTTTTATGTGCTGGGCAGTTCAGCACTTTTAAAACATTTTTGATGAAGGTTGTTTTCATTTTGTTTTGTTTCTGCATCAGTTACCCACTCATCTATTTTTTCTTCAAGAAGGTCCACAGATCTTTGTAGCTTGCTGTGTGTTCATGAGGATGTAGCACTGAATTTTATGTTTGGTTACCTTTGCTATACTTTGTCAGAATTTTATTTGGGGTCTTTAAAATTTTGAAATAATTACTTTTACTCAATATTTCAGTTTATGACACTTTTAGGGAGATTAGAATTTGAGTAATTACATCTTCCATGATTAGGATTTAGAGCCATTTGAACAAAGGAGAGGACTAAAGAAGCAATCACATCATTAATAATGAATAGCCTTGATCACAGTGAGGACTATCCATTAAGGAACTCCATAGAAATGAGAATCATAGAGTAGCCAAGGAAACAATAAAAAACTTGAGCATGTCCTGGTTAGGTATGAACAGTGGTCCTTGTACCTCTTTCCATTATGAGTGGTTATTAATTATTAAGTGTGGGGGCTTCTTAGATTTCCTGATTCCCTGTTGAACAGTTAAGGCCATGAATGAGTTAAGGCTCAGTCAATTTGATTCAATGCATATATTTCCATTAAGATCATGTGAGTGTAAAGGTTTAACTCCTGGCTCTTAGGAAATCACTGTTTTCTCCCTTTCTGAGTATGGAAGTGTTCACATGCACCTGCACTGCCATGCTGAATAGCACAGCTTCACAGACAACAACTGCTGCAACTGAGGGAGCTGTCAGCATTCTCCTTTTCATTTCTGGCTTCTCCATTACAAGCTCAGAAACACCACACTGAATTTCTAAACAGAAGGATCAAAGCACAGCATTCAGGAATTCAGTGGCAGATTTGTTTGGCATAACCAAGGAGTGAGACCATTCTGGAGGGTGAATGCTCTGAAAACTGTTCAGTTGGACCTTTGTTTTGTGTTCTGTGTTCAGTTCTGGCACGTTACTTGGGGAACTGCTTGTGTGTTGCTTTGCTAGCCCAGTGGAAAACAATTTTAAATCTCATCAATGATGAAATCTAAATTAAGTCTGGGTTTTGGCTAGATTCCTCTAGGTCCTCTGCTACAAACCAGATCTTTGCAATCCTGGGATGAGCCTTTGGGTACTCGAGGTTATGATTCCCCAGGTTCAGCAGATAGCATGCAATCTGAGAAATAACTGGCACTTTAGAGGTAAAGACAGAAACACTTCACTCCTCCAATCTTCTTGCCTTTTATCCATTGAATGCCATTTTAGAAATGTAAGTGCTTCTCAGAATTTAAGCAGACAGAAGTTTAAATAAGGTGAACTTGTTCAACTTTCCCCTAAAATCTTAGCAACACTTTATACTGCTAGAAGCACAAAGAAGGGCCTTATTATTCCCATGACAGGTAATTTTCATGCAGAGAAATAGAAATTATGAGTTTGAACTGATGATGGTTATCTTGTAACTCGACTGGAGAATTTTCCTCCTATAAAATAGGCTAAGAATTCAGCCTTCTCTGAACTCAAATTGTCATGATCTGGAGAGGTCAAGGTCATGAGCAGAGAACCAGGTCCCATTCAAACTGCAACCCATCTCCACTTCTTTATTTATTTGATGTCTTTTGTGGTGGCTGCAGTTATGCTATTCCTAAAGGTGACTACAAAGATGGAGAGGGAAAAAATGGGAGTGGTGTTCCATTCTACTACACAGAAGAGATGAGGGAATCTCTAAAGCACTTAACTCCCTAAAAAGCCCAGGAAATTCTTTCCATGTACTCAAGCAAGTGGAGCTGCAGCTCCTTCCTGAACATGTGGATGCTTCAGGAGTTCACATCAGGCTAAGCTGACTGTTCTTTCCTTAGCTTCATCAGTGGGCTGGGACATTGCACCAGCCTACATCTCCTCATGGTGACCCTGTGTGTTTTTATTGCCTTAAATAAAAAAAAATATTTAGATACTATTTATGTTATGGTTGATCTGCAGAGACTGTTCTTTGACAAAAGGACATTTAAGATCAGTGTGTGGGCTGCAGATAGATCTGAGTTACCATTTGTGTTTTCACATTTACACTAATTTTTCATGAGCTTCTTCTGCAATTGCAAATGTCAGACTGTCATTCAGGAATGATACTGTAGATATGTATGTTAGGATTTTCTCAAATATAAAGAAAATATAAATTCTGTAATGCTGTTATTTGGACTGTGCTTTTCAATACATCATGCTTCAAGTACAAGCAATGTGTTGCACTTAGCTTCAATATAAAATTAGCCAATATTTAAATTCCTTAAAACATGTACTTTGTAAAATTACTCAGAGTGAGTATGTAATTTCTCAACAGGGATGCTAAATAAATTAAGCACTCAAGGAATATTTTAAAACTCTTAAGACCTTTCCTGAAAATGCTGTTGGGGAAAACATGTTTTGGAAAATTCTCTCATCTTATAGTTACATTTTGGACATTTATGGACATAAAATTCCAGTTGCATAATTGTGGAAAGACAAGGATTAAAAAGACTTTTTAGACAGATATATCAGCAACTGAGGCATAGGAGCCCTTTAGAGCTGTTGAAGATCTGGCCTTGGAATTGACTACATTCAATATAAATGCTGACCTAATCTATCTGTAAAACTGAATCTGAGAGCAAACAAAATGTAAACTGCTGTTCCCAGTCCCAGAGATTCTCTAAAGGCATACATTACCTTCCTTAACATCTATCAGAAACCGGAATGTTGTGTTTACTGCTTACTGTGTATATGTAGGGAAAGCAGCTGCCCTTGATTTCTAAAATAGTTAAAATACTTCTGTGCTTTCAAAAATGGTAACAATTTAATTGACTCAAAAAAAAAGGAAAGGCTCCTAAAACTGCCATAATTTTAATTAGATGTTCTGCTCTTTCCACGAGTGCACAGGTGCAAGTTCCAGAGCATTACCAGCAGGCTGGGCTACAAAATACCAGAAACTGTGTCCCTCCAAGCTGTCATTTTTCCTATTGTCTTGCCATCAGTTTTCTGGAGGCAATGCAGGCTCATTAAAGCACTGAGAATGAAACAAGTAAATAAATAAGTAGAAGTGTAATACAGCAATACTCCTTTAACAGCAACCCTACAGGTACAGCGCCAAAACCCAAAAGGAATCAATCATTAATTACAACTTTTGCTGGACTTAATGGAATCTGAAAACAATCTAAAGTGCACAGGGCATGGTAAGTGATGAATGTCAGGATAATAGGAAAAATTTAGCTTTCAGATATATCTACTGCACATTAACTCTGGTTTGTCTTTAGATCAAACAAAGAGGACAATTTCAGGGACCACAGGACATGCCCAACTCACATAAATCAATATACTGCCTGTTGAGCTATTGGAGCATTGCTGATATAGATAAAGGGCAGATCTACTTCTGTATTATCTGTTCATCCTTAAGAGCAAAGTTTTGCCAAGAAAGAGCTGAAGGCAGAACTTTCTAAAAACACACAAAGTGCATAGAAATTGGTTGAACAGGACATGAAGCTGGAATCATTCCAAGTGTTCCCTGGCCAGAAAGCTGTTCTGAAGGAAGATCTTGCAGGCTGTATTGATGTACATTTAATTTCTGGGTGGAGATTAGTATCACTGTATTTATCTCATAACACCATAAATGACTTTTATTTCTGGCTGTATTCAAAAAAATTCAGCTGTCATTTTTCTATTACAAATCCATTTGAAATGGTAATGGGAAGAATGGCTTGAATAAATGGCCTTTTGGATGAAAAGGTGAGGCAAGATAAGGATACAAACAAATTACTAATTGCTGCTATGAAGAATGGTGTTATAAACAGTATTTTTAAAGGCAGAATCAGACCATCATAGATTCACTTTTAGACTGACATGTTCATCATGCTTTGTAATAACTTCAAATACACTTCCTTTTAACCCATAATTGAATTTTTCTCCCTCAGAAATTGCTATGACASTCCTACTTAAATTAATTAGAGAAGGGAATCAGTATTGTAAAATCATAGAACTACAGAATGGTTTGAGCTGGAAGAGACCTTTAAAGGCCCCTGAATCCAGCCTCTGCAATGAGCAGGGACATATTCAATGGATTAGGTTGCTCAGAGCCCTGTCCAATCTGACCCTGAATATTAAGGACTTATTTATTCAGACCCTCACCCTCTTATATATGCTGGTGGAGGAATGTTCACCCACTTGTGGGATTTTACACTTCTAGGGGAAATAATGCCTTTGCAGCATTAAATGTTCTCAGGAGAGAACAAAAGAAGAGATTGGGAAAGAAAGAGTAGCAGTTTAATCTTTTACAATGAAATCCTTGGTGTAATCACTTGGGTAAATATTAGTTTAAGCCAGGAGTGTTGAGGGGGTGTGTTATGCAAGAATCCTCACATGTTATTCTCCCATTTCTCAAAAGCTTGACTGAAAAAATTAAAAGCTTTGTTACCTCATCCCTTGTGAATGACAGAGAGATGCTATCAGGAATGCCTTCTACCCTCACATAAGTGGAGTGAGTAGAGATAAACCTTGAAGTGATTTACCAATAATTCATTCAGGATTGTAGAGGCTAAAATTCATTTCCACCTCAGTTGGGTTACAGGTAAAGAAGGAATTCTGTATAGTGGCCTATGGAATGGTATACTTGGAGGTCTGAAACACACAGATATCTATGAGTATGTATGAATTCATTCAGTAATAGCAAATTTTGTGTACTGATTTCTGTTTATTTAATCTGGACAGCTCCATGACTCTATGCAGAAACCAATTTTCCAAATGTATAWGAATCTTGGGTTGTTAGCCAGGTTCTATATCACTGTGGAATTAATTTTGATGATGCCTTTGAATGGAATTTTTAATTTTAGAAAAAAGACCCTTTAAAAGTCACTTTAAATGAATGCAATTGCCTAAAAGGAAACTGTTCCTCACTTGCTCCTTAATGGAGGACAATATTGTTTAAATCCTCCATAATTAATTAAAGGCTTGAGTACCTGTGCTATCTGTTTAAGAAAGAATAATGATGCCAATTTCTTTCTGTAGAGCTCCTTGAAATTTGCTCTTTAGCAATTCCCTATTTAGAAGGAAATAATAAATTTATTTATTATTTATTAAACAGAAATTTTATGAATTTAGAGTATTCTCACAGAGAACTGCTGCTCCTAAATTATTTTGTTTTTCTTTAGATAATGGTATTAGTATTATCATTGGTTTCATCTCCCTTTGTCAGGGAAAGAAAACGTATTTTCTAAATTTATAGTCAGTTCCTTAAGCTGACTATTTCAATCTTTGTGTTCTGTGGTTCTCAGTTGCAATTACAGGGAGTTGCTGAGAGGGAAATAATAAATATTTTAATGCTATTCTTATTTTCCTCCTTGTCTAAGCTTAAGAACTAGAGAGTGACTCTGGGTGTTGGCAACTGACAAGGTCCCTGTTAGTGCCAGACTGCCTATCAACCTGCTCTGGCTTGCCAGAGACTGCTTTGCAGAGGTTGGATGGGGGAAGAGAGACCCAAAATCATGCATTTGTATTGCATGACTTTCCCAGATGGGAAATGTGTGGAATGCTGCTGCATTATTTTCCCGCCCCCTCCTCCCCCTTTCCTTATAAAAGTGGCACCACCTGATATTTAAAATCTGCATTTAAAGTCATTTAGAATAATGCTTAGGACTCATTAGTTTATATTCCTCAAAACTTGATATTTTCTTCAGTTTCACAGAATGGGATATGAATGATATGCTGAGCATCAGAAATAATGAGTTGTTTATTCTGTGTCCTTGTTGTTTTCTTATGGGCTAGAGGAGGTGTTTCCCACCTGCTTTGAATTATGGCATTATGAGAACAAATGAATTTCTCCACAAATAAGAGAAAATTTTCTATGTTAGTATGAGAATTTTATTTAAATAGCCAGTGTTCAGGTGGAACACAAATTCCTGACTGGTACAAATAGTTTTAGACTGGTTTATATAGAAACAAAAAGCTATAAATGTAAGAAATGGAAACAGCAGAAGAGAAGGAAGACTGATTGGATTTTCTTATTTCAGGTTTTTGTAAGAGGAACCAAAAGCTACAGGGAGATTCAAAACATTTGCAAGCTACAGGGGAAAAGAAAGTTTTCACAAGAGAGTGAACTTTTATTTTACAGTAATTGACCAAATCCTAGCATAAATTAGAAAGAATGGTTTAGTGGCTTTCTTGTCCATTCTGGTGAGGGATATGCTGTTGAAAAGACACACTATTGGGTTAGACAGTCCTCAGAACTACCCTGAGGAAAAGTCTTACATCATTAAGAATGTTCTTGAAATAAACAGATTACGATGGAGAGGAAAAAAAATTAAAAAAAAAACCAAACAAAAAACCTGCAAAGAAATCAAATGTGGGAAAAGCCGTCTGTCTC
Source organism: Cardinalis cardinalis (assembly GCA_014549065.1). Lineage (NCBI taxonomy): Eukaryota > Metazoa > Chordata > Aves > Passeriformes > Cardinalidae > Cardinalis > Cardinalis cardinalis. The sequence goes on from JACDOX010000200.1 coordinate 656,885, forward strand.
TCTTTGCACTGAATTCTTTTCATGTCAGCCTGACAGAGTGGTAACTTCAACTTCATATACAAGTTGCAAAGCCCTGAAGGAATCTGAACCTGCTGGACMACTTGATCCTTGAAGTCACTCTCTAAAAAACACATTAATAAATACAGATAGAGACCATCAGGAGAACAGAACAATCTCCTGGCTTTAATAGCTTCCTTTCCAGAATTTCTTTGTTGCTGTCTCACAGCTCCCCGTGGCATCTGAGTCCTGAGGCACTTTTTGAGGAAGAAGTCTAACGCAATTTCTTGTCATATTAGTCTTAGAACAAAGGCAAACATAAATTTCAGATGTATCCATTTTAACAACATTTTTCTGCCTTGAGGACAAGAAGCATGACTGGGTAGCTGTGCCTGTGTCTTGAGCACTCAAGATCTTTCTGAAAGGAAAGGTACCAAGAAAGGAAAGATTGGTTTGTGATTAAAGTCTGAGAGCAGGACTGTAGGTCTTGAATCTCTCCATGGTTCTGTAATACTTTTTCTCCATAGATYCAGGAAAGCCATTATGTTTTCTGAGGTGTCTATACCTCAAAAGACATATGCAGACACACACAAAAGGCTCAGGGGAGGAGATGAATTATTTCTATCTATCCTTTTATCCATCTTTGATAAATAGTTTGAGTWAGGATCTGTCCCTTTCAAGTATCTACCCAGCACCTAGCAAAACAGTCTCTGGGATTGCTCAGTTCTCCTGTTTGTACAGAGAAATATTGAAAACCCCAAATGTTAAAAAAAAAACCAAAAACAAACTAGGAGCAGGTGGGGGATAAAAAGAAGAGAAAGTGGTAGAAATTTACTTGTCAGCCTGACCTTAAACAGAAATAATGCAAATGGGATGATAAAAGAAGTAAAAGAGAATCTCAAATTTTATTGCCCCATAAGAAGGTGTGAAAACACCAGTCAGTTTTCACAGGATTTCATCCAACTTTCAGCTGTCAGGGCAAAGCCTCTTTTGGGGGACCTTTGCTGGATTTTGCCATATGCTTTGCTGGATGGAAAATTCTACCTATTGATGATGTAGTTTATTGTCTTTGCTCATTTATCCAACTAAAACCAAAACAAGGGGAAGCACATTCTTGGTTGATACATCTTTTTTCTGCTCTTTTTGCTGGAAAGAGTAAGTGATTATATGAGCCACGTGTGGGTTTGTGGGCAACTTGTTTTCATGTAGGACACAGCAAAAAGGCAGAAACTCCTCCCCACGAGGCAGCTGATGCAGGCACAGATGCAAAACTCTCCCTGGGCTGGTGAGATTCTACAGCAGCCTTGGCCTGTGTTAGTCCTGGGCCACTGCCTCAGTGAATAGTATGGACTCATCTGCTCTTGGTTTTCAGAAGCTCTGCTACTGTCAATTTAGCTCTGCTAAACCAAGAACTCTATCCTTGAAAGAAGGTTGGATTATTTTATAAACGTTGCAAGGCAAAATACTGAAAAATACACAAAGAGAAGGCAGCAGTATGATAGTAAGGTATACCCAAAATACTGATGAAAATGCTTGTATGTGCAGATGAAAAATATATGCATGTTTTAGATATACATACTTGTATGTAGGTCTTGTATTCAAACAAGAAGGGAATTGGAGAGGTTATCACAATTTCAGCATTATTTGGAAGATGCTAATTTATGGAGAATTCAGATAGCTGGTGTTCTACACATGGGGTTGTTTCCAGAAGTAATAAATTACTGTAAATCTATAAATCCCCTAGCTCTCTAAAAGCAGGTTTCGCACTGGTGCCAAAAATCTGCAGTCTGCTGTTGGGACTGATAGAACCAGTCAGCTGATTTAGAAGGAAGGGGCAGGGCCTGTCAGGAAGTCTGCTGTCACAACTTTAACATTATCCAGGGCCTACTTTTGCAGGATTCTATTGGTGTGACTGAAGTATTTTGGAACAGAGAGGGAGTTAGGAAAAAAGGGAGTGGCAGGTGCTGAGGTGTGATGGATTCGAGGCTCTGCTTGCATGGCTCCTTTCTCTGGAGGGAATACATTTATTCCCAGACACATTTCATTCAGGTTCTGCAAGTACAAAACATGAGTAATGCTGGATTAAACTGGGTTAGCAACAAAAAATGAAAAAATTCAAGCAAAAATGAGCACACAAGCACTACACCATCTCCTGACTCTCCAGTGCTCAGCAGCTGTTTATTTGAAATCATTTGGTGCCCAGGATTAAGTTTCCATTTAATGACAAAATGCAGAAGACAGGAGATTTGATGACAAACTTCATTTCCAGGGTTAGATCTTTTTCCTCTCTTCAGAGTAGCTGACCACCACTTCTTACTTTCTTTTCAGCTCTTTATAGAATACACTGTGATGGATCATATCAAATCTATCTGATCAAACCCATAGGAGCAGAGCAAAACAGTGATTGGATGATTATTAAAATGGCATGGGATACTATGCTATGGCTGCTACTGGATGTATCAGCCAAGAGCATATAAAAGTATAAATATCTGTCTGAGAGAAAAATCCCAGCAATAGAAGTCTTTTTAATCTAGTAGACACACTTATCATATTCATGAAAAAATGCAAATACTGTCTTTTAAAAATTATTATTAATAGAAGGGGCAATTAATCATCAGAGTAATTTGTCCAAGGGGTGTTTTAGCTTCTCTGTCACTTGGAGTTTTAGAGTGAAGATTAAAATGTCATCCTGAAAGATTTGCTCTAACCAGCCAGAGGTTATTAGACTTGATGCCACAATTAATAGACAAACATCTCTGACTGTAATGAACAGGGAGTTTGGCTAGAAGACCCTATCTCCTCCCTTTGACATTGCCACGTCTGGCTTTATGTGATGTCTTGTGAAGGCTGACCTAGAACACAGGCTAGATGGAGCTAAATAATAAAGTAGGTATTTATTAAAAGGCCTAAATAGATCCACCTTGTGCAGCACAAGAGCCCAGCCAGGGCTACACCCAAGATGAATCCAAAATAGTCACAAAATGGCCACAAAATGCACGACCGGTCACAGTGTCTCTCACTTAGATAAGTTATGGTCCATTTGTATATTGGAGTTAATTGTCCAATTACAGCTTCAGCTTATGAAGTTCCATCCTTCTTTTTTTCTCTCTTCAGTCCACGTTGTTTGTGCTCTTGGGCCTGAAATTTGGATCATTTCTCCTTGGTCCCCAGCTAGAGAAGGAATTGTTTTGTTTCCCCACTCTGTGAAGAGAGCTCACCATCCCCCAATATGAAGCTCAGAACTACACACCAAATCAGCACAGAGTCTGAAAAACATAAAAGCTAAAACCTGAGGCATCTATGTTTTAGGTGAACTTCTGAGAACTCAGGAGAGACTTGAAAAGAGTAAAAGCTATGGATTAGAGTCCCTCTGAAATAAGGACTGGACAACGTGTTCTAGATGACACTCTGAGTGATGAGATTGGACTGGACAATTTCTGGAGGTCTCTTCCCATCTCAGTTGTTTAGTGGTTCTTCAGCACAACACATTTTCTTCCAAACTCATGTAATCTTTACCCCTTGGGACCAGCATACCTCTCTGCCCATCCAAAACAAGTAGAACTGGGCATGCTGTAAAGGCATTCACAGATTCTTCATAGATGCTCACTGTTTTCCAAACTGCATTTTGACAGCCATGGAAGTAACCTATAATGTCTGGTAGGCAAAATATCCCTTCAGTCTGTCTGGATACTTCTGCCCCTTATGCAATGTTTAATGTTTATTAATTACTACAGAATTGAACTTTGCTAGCTTGACACAGGATTAAGCCTACTAGTAAACAGTTGGGAAGATGAGAAGGAAATAATAGAGGTCCCATCCAGCCCTGAGAGCAATTTAATAAAGATAAATCTCTTCAGCAGGTGCTGCTTTGGCCAGCCTGTGTGTCACAGCACAGAGAGCTGGGTGGGTCGTGGGAGCAGCAGGAGTTGTGGATACTCTCACCCAGCCCTCATTCAGGCTGCTGTGTGGTGCTGTGTCTGCCCCTGGAGAGGAGGCTGGCACAGTGCCTGGTGACTGCCACAGCTGCAGACAGCAACACGTCGTCTGGATTGGAGTTTAAGTGTTTTGGAAAGCCTTCTGAGGCCAAAATGTGGAGAACCTTATGCCCAAATGGTTCCCCAAAGGAGCCGGCTGCCTTGGAGGGGTGAGATTTTCAGCAAGCAGCTGGAAGCAGGTTATTTTACCATGGCAGCTATCTAGAGAGTTCCAAAGGAATTTAATTTAATTCTGCAGTGGTTTACTGAAGGCAGTCTCCAATGATATATTGGTTTCAAAGCATTCCCTTTTCAGCTTCCTCTCTCAGACAGCAATTCTTCTAGATCTCCTAGGCTCCTTAAATAAAATATATCTTCTCTATAATTCTTCCCTATCCCCTATAAAGAGGTAGGAACAGGCATATGCCTGACGCAATGCTTTTTATGCCACAAGTATTGTTACCAGGCAACCATCCCATGCAGCTTTGGCAGAACACAAACTTCTTCAGTCACTAACCCTTCAAACACCTGAAGCAAGATGTGCCAGCAGAAAACACCAGAGAGTTAGGTGAAGCAATGCAGCAGCAAATGATTTTTCTGAATCAACAGATGATTAAGGACAATTACAGGTCTGTGGTTATCATGAACATTTTATAAAATGCTGCCACAAGCGAGTATGTTTACTTGTATGTGAAGAATAATAATATCTATTTGTGAGGGAAGAAAACCTCAGTAATCACTTACCTATGCATTTTTATTATGGCAGGTTCAGCGCATTCTATATGAAATTGAAAGAACATTCAGAAATTCCACCCCAAACTAGAATAAAGGGAGAGATGAGACACTTGTCAGTTGCCAACCAAATGCTCTCCCATCAAACACTACAGATAGTAATTTGTGTTTGCACAAAGCGAGCATAAAATTCATCTAACCTCACAGTGGCATTGCTGAAAGACCTTCCCTCTCACAGCCATTAGAATAAAATTTCTGTACTTTGCTCAGCTTCCAGATTTGTGGCTGTGAGGCTTTTTGGAGTCTATGCAAGTGCGTAAGCAAAGGTGGAGGAGCAACAGGTTCAAGTTTTCATGACTCAGTGGGCTGCAGCCACCTGAGAGCTGCTGGGCACTGGTTGTGGGGTGTTTATTTTTGCCCAGTGGATTAAAGGAGCAGAAAACAAAGTAAATGGAGACACATGTCTCRATCCATGGGTATAGATACAGTCCCATTCCTGCTGGAGGACATGAGCATTGCCCAAAAGAGGCCTTTAGGATAAGAAGCTCCAAAATGGGTTCCCACTGGCTGAGAAGAGGAAATTTCCATATAATCAGCCTTGCCTTTGCTGCTCTGCTGGTCAAAGGAGTTGACTTTCTACAGGGGCACAGCTTGGTTCCTCACAAGAAAAGGTCTTACAGTCCATCAAATATCCTCTTGGTCCATAAATAGAAACAGGAGTTAGAGACCTTTAAAAACGAGAACATAACTTTGTGCAGTACATTCATCTGGCTAAAAAAGAGCTGGTGGAACCCAGCAGGTAGATGATGAAATTAATGGGACTCAAGCTCAGGTATTTGCTCAACACTGGTATCTGCTTTGAAAATGTAAATGTTATGAAGCTCATCTGTAAATTATAGCAGGCAGAATCTTGCATATACAGAGGCCAAGTTTGTCCTTTTCCATGCAAATAAACATCCAAGAGCTAAGAACAGCAGGGCCTGAGGTCCGTTCGACAGCTGTGTGATGGAGTAGGTTTGACACATCCAGTCCCTCACATGCTATTGATGCAGCATTCCAAAGTGTTTGAAGACTCCAGAGCACATTGGAAAAAGCCACAAGACTGATGCTGGCCAAATGACTGACTCAAAAGCACAAATTTCTCTTGCCCTTTGATTTCTTGGAGATGATTCCAAGTAAAAAGTTCTAAGAAATAATGCTGGCTTCCAAAATGCACCAGTACTCACAAAGAAAGACATTAGAAATATCTTTATAAATTTTGTCCTTCATGTTTTTTGAGGAAAAGGAATCATTAAGTAGCTCATTCTATTTTGAATATTCATGCAAAATTTCTTTGAATGGCCTTTCAGTGAATGCAAAAAGGCAGGAAGAAAACTGTCTATGTTATTTCCTTCAGCATTTTTGTGGTTTGAGGGCTGTCTCCTGTCATCACAGATCATGTCTGAATGTGTGATTTACACTTGCCTTGTGGACCCTGGCTCTTTGAGACTCTGTCATATCATTTTAATGTTTTTGTAATAAAAATTTGCAGTTAAATCAATGGAACTTTACAAATAACCATGACTAAAATAATGATCTGTTTTTTCAGGATCCTACAAAAGCAGGTTCACATAATACTAAAGGTTTCATGAAACTTTCTGTGCTGTTTTTGAGCTATACATGACATACGTGTTCCCATTTTTTATTTAAAATCTTGCAAATTTATGAGTTTCTTTTGCTGGTTAAATGCCAGGATTTGCTGTTGCCAAGATGAACAAAACAAATGACAGAATTGTCTAATCCCTTTCTATTTCCTTCCAGAACAAAAGAGATCATTAGAGTCTGGCTTCTTCACATACTGTGGCTATCAGTTTTTTTCTTGAATTCTTTTTTGAATGTATTATTTTAAATATGATTTTTCATGCAGAAATACTTCCTTCTAAGTGCTCATCCTGTGGCATGAAAATGAATACTAAATGCTATTTTAAGGCGGACCACTGACAAGTTTAGTGTTTCTTTGAAGAATTGTCTTGTTTTAAAATGATTTATGGCAGCACTGATGCCTGCTAATCTGGACACTGTGCTGTTCTTGATCATTATTGCAAACTAAAATATCATCTAATTAAATGTTCTACTGCAGAGATGAAATATTGCCAAAGTCCAGTCTTCCTTTTCTCTTCTTCTTTTTTCTGTGTGCCTGTCAATCCTAGAACTACATATCATGCATCCTTATCTTTGCTATCTATATTTTCTTTTCAAATATCATCTGTCTTCAGGAGAAATAACTTCTCTTCATGTCATCATTTTAGTTAATTTCTACTGATTTGATATTGAAATATTGTAATATTCAATTATTCATTTCATTTAATAGCCGAATGTAGAAGTAAAATTTTGAGAGCAAATAAAAATCCTTCTGAAAATTAAGGGAACTATTAGAATATCATGCCCCAATCTCGTAAACAATAAACACAGAGCTAATTTTTAATTTGAGAGTTTAGTTTTTACCTCCATGACTTTATTTTTTCATGTCATAGGGTGAATATGCATGGAGATTGCACTTACAAAATCTGAATTAAACTCTTTCCTGTCAACTAATGTCAAAGCCAAAAAAAAAAAAAAGGAAAAGGGCTGCTCTGCTCAGTGGGTGAAGAAATTTCAAAATTTCACAAGTAGCTAGAGGTAATTATTCCTGAGTTTAGTATACAAAAAGTGTAAATATTTTTTAGCATTCAGAGATCCTAATTAAATCAGGTCTTTTTTATACTGTTGCATGAACACATGTACATTACTAATCAGAAGCTCTTTTAAAATTGAAAACATGTTTCCATTTCCATATTTTGAGAAAGGGATTTCAAAAATTTTTTCAARATTTTTATTAAAAAAGAAAGTGCAGTAACATGCCATAAGGCTAAAGGTGTTATTCAGAATAATAAGAATTTGCTTATTTTTTGGACATTCTCTCCAGTTCAAGTTGTGTAAGCAAGTCCAACAACAGTGTGATTCCTTTTCCCACTTAGGACACCACTTACATCAATGTCCAGGTTTTCCTGTGGAATTGTGCATTTAATATTCCTTATCCTGGAAAGTGAATGCAAAACCCAGATGAATCACTGTGGAATGCCAGTGTCCACTCAGCACTGTTTTGTCACAACATCTTAGCTTGTGTTGTGGATAATAGAAAACTAATCTGATATTTCACTTTCCATTTCATTTTGGGATACATGCTTCCCGGCTTGTCAAGTACAATAAAGATATGACATGTGCAATAACCTTTTCTTTCATTGTGAATCAAAATGTGTTATAATAAAATAGGCTGGCAGAATTCCATCAGCCAGAACACTTTAACAAGTTACTTGCTGCAATTAAAAAGTAAGTGGAGGAGGAAAAGAATGTCAGCTTGCCTTTGAAACCAGGAACAGGCAGGGTCTCATGACACAAATTTATTTTTTATCATTTCAAGCCACAATAAATCAGCAAATAAATTCATTATTTATCCAATTTGCATTTCAAAKATTTTCTTGATTAATTTTTGCTCTTTCTTTGACAATGCATGGCTCTATATATTGCTGTATCACATTACAATGTGATTAATTCTGCTGGTATCAATCAGCTGTCAAGAAAAGCAACATGAATTTCCTAGAGAGGTCCACCTCCAGAGAGTGAAAGAATCTGCAGAACTTTCATCTTCCTGCAAAATCAGATTTTGATAAAAGGCCTGTCTCCCACTTTAAACAACAAGGACACTTTATATATTCTCCAAGCATACATTTCCCTACTGTCTTGTTTCACCAGAGGAGATTTTATCAACATTTGATATATTACCTGCTTCTGCCCAATTCTGGGCAAATTATAAGGATAATAATTACTAATGTTAATATTACTAACATTTTAGGACCTTCTTAACCTGAATATATGGTAGGAAAACAACTTCCTCTGTTGTCCTGTGAGTTAACCTGGAAATGGGAATTCTTGTCATGAAGATTATCCTCCCTTGGTCCTCTGAGTCTTGACTTTCTACATTATATCAAACCACTAATCATGATAATCCTGTAGCCTGGCTCTTCTCTTTATTAATTCAGCTGCTCCTTTCTCACTCTGTCTCTTTCAATGCTCCTCTCGATCTCTTTGTTTTCTTTCTATTGCCACTCTTAAGGTACTTGCACAGGAAAATTGCTAAAGAGAAATAACAAAAGAAGTGCCCTGCATTTCTGCAAGCTATCTTTATCTTTCTAAAATATTTCATTTCCATTCTTGCAAATGGAATTTATGAAAATTTTTAGGCTTTAAACTGGCCATGATAAGTGCTTGTTTGCTTTTCAAAATATACCTTTGAAAATAATGATTGTTGTTGAGAAAATAAAATTACCTTGATATATAAGTTATAAAATGGGGTAAAAAAATCAATGCGAGCTGTGCTGTATTCCCTGAGAGAAAAAAGATGTAACTTCATGGGTTCTTAAAATACCCATAATATTACATGAAGTTTTAATGACAAAAACTTGCAGGAGACATCCAAATGGGTTTTGCAACAGACTCTTCATCCTTTGTGCAATTATCAAACAAAACATTTCATATGGAAGCATGTGGCTGTATAATTACAGGAGCACCTTGAGCACTCTGATTCATGGTGTCTCAGAGAAGTATGGTTCAGTGGGTAGCACAATACATTGGTTATTGTGAGAAACAGGTAATTTTCTCAGCTTTGATTGCAGTGAAGTTTAGACACTTAATATTTGAGGTTATTGATTTGTAAAATTGGTTTGTTAATGCCTGTCCCCACTCACATATCTATGACACAGCATTTCTAGCTATGGCACCTTCAAACACAGAGGAGGACCACAGATCTTTTGGAAAACTGAAGTCTGTCAAGAAGGAGGATGATTCTGAAACAGAATGTTCCTTTTAGTTTTCTGGCTCAACAACTGTGTGTTACTTAATATAGAATTATTCTTCCATCTGAAAGTACTCCCAGCTGTTGCAGTCTCAGATTTTTCAGCATTTACTGCTCTTTAAAATAATTTGTATGTGGCAATTCTCCCGGGTCTGCCACATATTCTTGTCTACTCAGGGACATGACCAGACTAACTGTATGTGTAAGAGTGACTGGTCATACACAGCATAGTGAAAATGACAATGACAAAGTGGTTTCGGGAAGGATATAAACCAGGAAAAAAAAAGAAAAAAGAAAAAAGAAAGAGAGCTGAGAATGTGTAGAGTTCTGCTAGGAATATTCATCAAAGAGTCCAAGCATGGGTGATTTAAAGTATATGGAGATCATGTTGCCTTAATATTTTATTATCTGGCTTGAAAGAGGAACATGGTTTCATTGATGAAACTATGATTTTTTTCCTGCCTGTTACAGAATTAAAATTTGTTTTGCTGGAATTCATTTAAATTGGATGCTATAAGTCAGGGCCATCACTAACAATCACCTCCACAGACAGCTGCAATGTTACCTACACATGCAGAAATGTGCATTTCTGCAGGAAATGCATCTCTGCAGCCCTATGTACCACACTTTAAGCCCTTAAAATGCTTAGGTCAATCCTCTGCCCTGCTGTCCTGTTTAGGAATGAATTGCATTTTTTTGTCTTAGTTCAGGGTAGAGGGACACAACTTATCTACTGGGAGAGAAAACTGCAGTAAGCTGTGCACAAATTGTACACATTCACTACAGCAAGAAATCTTCCCCTAAAAATAATCTCTGAACCTCACCAGGGCAGGAAGAGAAGTGACTTGGTTAGCAACAGTCTGTGCCTCATTGCCTGAGACTCAAGATAAATTTATTTGTCAATTGATATTTTCCAGTTAGGTGAGTGTTTGGAAGTTATAATGGAAAATAAAATCTGATCTACAATCCTTCCCATGAAAAGTATCACTGCCTGTTTAGAAACCAATATTCAATTCCTTTAAAGGCAGAAGCAACACACAATCTTCTGTAGCCTTGGTGCAAGTATTGTGTTTGACCTAAGGAGAAGGGGTGCAGGGACAGCAGAAGGGCTTTTCATGGCAATCCTGGTAAAGACCTAAGGTGAAGGATAAAGCAGCAGATACCTCAGGCCACTCAGGCCCTGATATCTCAGCCAAGGTGGCTGTTCCATACCAGTTACATGGCACACATCCCACATCCAAAGAATGAAAAACACCAGGTCGTTTCCAGCAGGGCCTCAAACACTCAAGAGCAAACATTAAATATTTCCTAGGCAGAGTGGATCCAGAATTAGGGAGCTGCTGACAGTTTTGTTGCCTGGTGGAAGGAAAACCAGCAGGATTTGTGGGTGCAGGGATGCAGCCAGGCACAGCCCTGAGCAGCTCTGCTGGTGAGCTCTTCCTTCAAGCACCCCACATGAGTGGCTCACACTGTTTATTACCCTTCACAGCTCCCCAGAAATAAATCCTCCCTGGGCTTCTGGGGAGGAAAAGGAGGCAGCTAAAACAGACAGAAGGATTGCATAACAAAATATGCAGTGCTGTGGGTGACTTGGAAAGATAGGAAGGACTTTGATTTTTTTTTTTCCTCAAAGATGGAAGAAACAGAAGTTCAATATAACCAATAATTTAGTATAAATTACTTAGCAATTGTTTTGGTTTCACTACGCTCAACACATTAGTTATTTTCCTCCCATTCCTGTTGGGTGTCTCAGCTATTTTAAGCAGATAAATATGCTTCACTCCAAAGAAATAGAAGCCTTTTTATTATTATTTGGAACTGGAGAGAAGAGAAGTCCATGAAAATAATTTCAGAGCCAGACTACCTTGAAATTTATGTGACAGAACACATGAAACATCTTTATCAAAGTCTCCATAAATCACAGTCTCTGTCCACTCCTAGACTGAGAAAAAAACAGAGATACCAATTAAATTTTGAAGAAGTGGCCTGTTTCCTCCTTACAATTTTAGGAGTTCTGGGGAAGCATATGGTGAGGCACAGGATTTTAGCTTCACTTATAATTTGGATTTTTGCAGTGCTTCATTTCAGTTAGAGATGGTGGAATTTGTTGCTTAGGAATCTCTACAAAAACAAGATTGTTCTGTCAATCCTTCTTTGAGGATTGCTGCTATTTTATTTTGCCATGTCTGGTAAAACTGCAAAAAGATAAAACGTATCACAAGGAAGATATTTTTAAAAGAAAAAAGCAACACATTGAAGAAGCATAATTTTGGAACGTAACAATTTAATGAAAATCAGGATGCCTTTCTGTTCATATTTACAATGTAACAATACTTCTGCACATATTTTTAAGAAGATATGGATACATAAAGGGTGAATTCATGGCTTTGTAGTTTAAAATATGCCATTTTCAATTATTTACGTGTTTTTCCCATGAAGTAAAGCAGAAAAATGTAATTAACCACTAAAAAAAAATGTATCTATTTTGCTTTTCTTTTAAACAAATAAACTTCTACTAACATTTCATGCAAATAAAATGCAACCTATCAGGATATACAGGAAATACTTCTGTCTGATATGCTGGTAGCCTTCAAATTATTATGCAAATTGTTTTTCAGAAAACTTATCTGATGTTCAAGTTCACTATTTGAGGGTGAAGAAACAGTCTCCAGAAGAAAAGGGAGGAAGGACTATGGAGAGCCACTAAAGATCAGATATTGGCAGAAACAATGACTGAAATGCCTCTCTGGAGGTGAACTAAATCACGTCTTAGCCAGAAAAAGACTTCTTAAACAACATTTAATGGTCTAGATAATGGGATGTGTTTTGTATTAGCACAATATAATAGAATTTATGGTAAAATTTTCTATATATAAATACATAGAAAAGGAATACAAGTATTTTATATCCCTTTAAGGGTTATAAAATGAGAAGCACAGAGGAAAGTGGTTGGGTACTTATTTTCCTGCAGGGGAGTAAATTTGAGTTGATGGACTCTACTCACAATTTTTTTATAGCTGTAATAAATTCCTCTATGGTTAATTCAGGTTGTGGACACCTCTAATGATATCAACCACCAAATACTGGAAATGGAAATGAAACCACCTACATCTTGTTTTGAGGATGCAAACGAAACAAAAATTTATATTATAATGAAAAGGTAATATGTCTTTTTTTTTTTTTTTTCAAACAGGAAGCAATATGCCATGCAGGGAGGTTTCCTTAACACCTACAATATGCAAATACCTCTTAGTTGATAATGGAGAAGGAATGATCTCCCTACTCCACCCTGTGGTGGGCATAAGCTGAGTCTGCCTATTTAAACTGAAAATTGAAGATGTTGAGTAAGTATTTCAGGAAGAAAACAAAAAACTGGGCTTGGCATAGAAATGGTGAACCTAAAGATAATTCTCTGTTATGTGTGCAGCAAGCAGAAAGGCCTCTGAACTTCAGCTGAATGAACTGCAAAATCGGGGGATGATTAAATGAAATTCAATTCATTCGGGGGTATTCCCTAGAGCAATTAGAAGTGTTATAATTGATACTAGCATTAAATCATTAAAAGGTTCTAGCCAGAAATGGATTTGTATTTAGCTCCCGAATAAAAAATTAGGTCAGAAAAGAGATGAGGAGATGGAGTTTCCCAAGCTGAACCTGTCCTACACCTGCCAGCAGGAAGCATGAACTGGGCCAGGGATGCCCTGACAGTGAACACGACCCTCCTACCCAGCTCTGAAAGGCAGAGAAACCAGAAATTTCTGAACTTCTGAGGAAGAAAATTAGGGGGTAAATGATGGCTGCTCTTTGTAAAGACATCAGTGGAATTTCCCCAGAACTCCATAAAAAGCAGAGGGAAACAGAGCTCATTCAGAAAGAGAAGCATTCATTGCTTGGGGAGCCTGGAGGAAGAGGGAATAACATTTCATGAGCATCCATCTGGGAATACTCACCTGAGAACAGGTCCTATACCACAGTTCAAATGCTGGAGCCATAAATGAGGATTTTGGCAGCAGACAGGTGCTGGGGTTTAAGCCCAGCTGGTAACTGAGCCCCACACAGGCACGACTCATTCCCCTACAGTGGGAAGGGGAGAGCACAGGATGAGTAAAAGTGAGAAAATTAATGGCTTGGTGTGGTATTTTCTGGGGTCCCTGTCATTGGAAGGAAGGATGAATCTGACTCCATGTTCTTAGAAGGCTAATTTATTGTTTTATGATATTATATTATATCGAAGAATGCTATACTAAAGAATAGAGAAAGGGTGCAGACAGAAGGCTAAAATATAACAATGAAAAACTCGTGACTCCTTCCAGAGTCCTGACACAGCTGGACCGTGATTTGCCATTAAGTTAAAACAATTCACATGAAACCAATGAAACAAGAACTGTTGGTAAACAACATCCAAACCACATTCCTAAGCAGCAAAACACAGGAGAAGCAACCAGGTAATTATTGTTCTCATTTTTCTCTGAGGCTTCTCAGCTTCCCAGGAGAAGAAATCCTGGTGAAGGGATTTTTCGGAAAATATCACGGTGACAGTGTTGAGGTAGAGACAATTTAATAAATAAAGCAACTTGTCCTGTTCTGCTTGTAGCTCTCCAAGGAATGTTAAGGACAGTGCAGTTCTGTACCTGCGGGATCTTTTCCTGATGATCCTCCTGTGACAACAAAGGAAGACTGGAGAAACAAGGAGAAGCTTTATTACATGTAAGATTCTTTACTCACTTTTGAGGCAAAAAAATCACCCAAAGAGTAAGTCGTGCTTTAAAGCATGTAAAACTCGAGCTAACTCTCAGAGTGACTGTTTCCTGCAGGATTTCAAGCAATAATAATAATGAAACATTTGGTAGGAAGGCACCTATCAGGATTTCATGGGTAGCAGTGAGGTGCAGTAATGAAAACATGGTAAACCAAAGGTTAATTCTTTGGACCAGCTGGTCACAAAATGGAAGTGTTGGACATGACTTGTGAAGGAATGATACCTAAAGCAGCACCTGACATCCATACCAACGTACTGCAGAGCTCTAGAGGCAGTAGGAATCTGGCTATGGAGGGAAGAAGTTAAAAATAATAAGGAAAAGCATCAAACAGCCACTAAGCGGTGGCTGAGATTTATTCCCCATAGCCAGGAATGGTGCATGTAGTAACAACATCTGCCGTGAAAACATCCAAAGCCTGGAGAGCCCCACATGCTGCACAACTCAGGATAGCTCTGGAGACCTACTGTCTATCACTCAAAGTATTCTGAGCTGGGAGAAAATTTGGGCAAAACATTGACAGAAGCTCTGGTCAAAACTGAAACAAGACATTGTAATGAAATTATCCCATTTCTGCATAAATTTGTTCTGCAAACAGTGCCAGTGGGATTGCTTTTAAAATGCCAACTGTAGAGCACATTTAATTACTAAGATCTGGGTAACCAAGAGTTCTGGAGCATAAATAAGTAGGAAATAAAATCTCCAAATACTGAAAAATAATGATATACATTTAATACAATTCCTTCATAAACCAGGCAGTGCTGGCATGCCTTGCAAAGGAAGAATAGAGGAAATAACTGTTAAATCACAGTATTACCTGTAATCTATTAAAAAGAGATCAAAGGCAAAGGTACTGAAGAGCTGTGTTGCTCAGTTACAGCCAGGTGGAGATTTGCAGAGGTCACAAGATGGGGCTTCTCTGGCACATAACAGGGGTTTTGTTTGCTTAAGGAGGAAGAAAAGGAGCTATCAGAAAATGATTGACAAGCCAAAGCACCTCTTCTGGGAATTGTTTTCATAGTTGCATTAAAGAATCAGAAAACAAACCAAACCCTACAAACTTGGCACAAATAAAACCAGCCAAAGAGAAATTTCCAGCTTACATTAAGGCTGCACTTTTATTGCAGTTTTTTATCTGTTCTCTTTCAGTCTAGTTTCCTATTCTTGGCGTCTGCAAGGGCACATATATGTTGTTTATAATCAATTCTGAATTCTTTTTCTAGCTTAATCCAAGTTTGCCAAGGAAATACAAGTTTTGTATGTAGTGCATTCCTATGACAGAGTAAAAACAGGCTGCCAACTATGGATATATTAATATGTCCTGTGGAAAAGAGTGCAGTCTGTGCTCAGTGCTGTGTGGTTAGCCCTGAATCTACATTAGTGCTTGTACAAGAGTCACAAAGTCAATTAAACTGAACTGCCTTGATTGCTGCCCCTGAAGTACCCAAGGGAAGATACTGCTTGAGCTGGGGGAGATGCATCAGGGGAACAGCCATGCTGCTATTTTTAAGGTGTATATATTTGATTACTCTTGATTGTAAGCTTGAGGGCTCTAAGATACCATGAAACTGAAGCTCAGATTTATTTCATGTTTAGCTTTATGTTTAAGCTTCTTGCACCAAAGTAGGTTACATTGTGATAGTTTATGAAGTTCTTATGATCTGGTTTCTGCAGAGTTTAATAGCAGTATTTACTGTTTAATATTTTAGCCATATTCCATAATCAGAGGCAATAATATTTCCTCTTTGTTATTTGTTTTCCATTTTGAAAAGTGATAGATCCCACTGAAATTAAATAATATATACCTTGTCTATGGAGTCTCCAAATATGTCATGCATAGAATTCAGGTATATAAAACACTCTTCTCCTTCCTTGTTCTCCATTTATAGGTTCAAATACAGACATTTAACCTTTTACAGTCCTATTAAGCCTGCACAAYATAAACACTACACTCAAAGACATCTTTTTTTTTTTTTTAACAAGTACTAAGTGTTTTATTGCTGAAATCTGTGCAGAAGAGCAAACGGTGATATCATGTTTATCTTGTGTATTTAATGGCAGGATCTGGACACTGTTATCCCCTTGATTGAGGTGTCTTAGTCTTCAGCTAAACCATTTCATTCCTCCTTGATCAGGGAAGCAAAAGCCCAAAAGTTCTCTCTGCTTGTCTCAGATTTTACAAAGGTTTCTTTACTGCCACATTTGATGAAAAGGCCTCTGAAACTTTCTTCAGATTTCAGAAAAATCTGTTTCTTTCTAGCTCAAGGCATCACAAACTCCTCAAATTACTTTTTCAGCTTTCTTCTTTCTTCCATAACCTTTTGGACCTTTCCAAACATTTTGCTGAAAAGGAACCACTTGTAAGCCTTCCACATTCCAATTAAAAATGCAAAACATCTTACCTCTTTTTTAAAGGTCAGATATATGAACATTTTAGTGAAGAAATGATCCTATTTTCAATAATTTGGCCAAGGGGTAACTGAATTCTGAGAAAGAAAACACTTTTCATAGAAAAATTCTCAAAAATGTTTTAAATTTCTACCTGTATTTACCTCCAGTATCTTGTATCTCTCCAGGGCTGTCCCTGCCCCCTTGTACACTGCTGGCCCAACCACAATTTCCAAGACTTAGGTTTGGGTTTAGGACACCTTTCAGCCTCCTCTGAAAGAGTCAATTTTTCATCTAATAAAGGGACATCCAATACAAATGGCAATATAAATTTTCTATTATTAAAGTGTGGCCATACAAGAAAAAAGATGGATTCTTGACAGCATGAATTTATTGATGTCCCTCAAAACATGCTGTTTGGGCTCTTTTTTTTTAAGCCCAGGTGATGTAAACTGCTATGAGGAACCCAAAAAGTCTTAAAGGTTTTGTTCAAATTCCCCAAACTGTTCAACACTTAGGTCCTCAGCATCACCACCATATTACACAATATGAAATTTTTCATTTGAGATATGCAGATCATCCTAGCTGCACGTAAATTAGAAACATCACATAGATCTATTGCCAATTTACTATTTTTTCCCCTGTTGTATTTCAAAGAACATTCAGAGATGCAAAATATTTGAAAATTAAAGCTAATAAAAACCCTAATTTGCTAATTCTTCTACATCCCTTTAAGGGTCCAATCTTGTTTAAGCAAGGGACAAGGTCTATGATTGAGACTGAAAATACCCCTTCTTCCCTACCTGTAAGTCAATCAAGAGAGAGTTGGTAGATGATCTGAGTCCACTCAGTCAAAATCTAGTTAAAATATACCCTGATGTGTATGGACACCAAGAATACTGAACTTAAAAATTAGAAAAAAAAAATCCAACCAAACGAGGTTATGATTTGATGAGATGATATTTTGATTAAACCCATCAAAACTCACCATTTCAGTTATGCAGGAAATAGAGAACTCTTGAAATTATTTCTAATTTAAATTGAATGCAAATTAAGTATGTTTATCCTCCCTGAAAAATTGCTTTCTGCAGAGATTTATATCTAAGTGCCCACTATATCATTTGGGATTATAAAAATTTTAATTTTACATCACCATTCATTTCTTTAAAATTGTATTTATTTTATGTGCTTTTCTGGTATTTCACTAATAGTAAAGTGTCTTCTTAAGTGTTCTCTAATTAGCTAGTGTCAAGCTCCTTCACTTAAATTCAAGTGGAATGATCGTAGAATAATTTGGGTTGGAAAAGACCTTCAAGATCATCCAGATCAAACACAAACTTAACACAGCCAAGGCCACCACTAAACCATGTTCCTAAGTGCCACATCTACGTGTCTTTCAAGCACCCCCAGGGACAGTGACTCAGCCACTTCMCTGGAAAGCCTGGACAATGTTTGACAACTCTTCTGTGAGGAAATCTTTCCTGATATCTGATCTAAACCTCCCCTGGTGCAACCTGAGGTCATTTCCTCTTGTCCTCCATTTGTTACTTAGGAATGAGACCGACAGAGCAACTTTTTCCATCGTGATTTTGAAAGAAAAAAGAACCCTAGCAAAATCAAATCCCAGTTATTTTACTGGTTATCCATTTCACCATTAAAAATAGCAATGCACTATGCAAACATGTAATGAGAAGCAATGTAAAATTACTGAGACACAGTAAATTTTGAATTTAACACATTTCAATGTTTTCCAGAGCAATCTGTTGGAGGAACCCATTCAGTTTAAAAGCCTCTCAAGGAAATCTGTTTTGAGATATATTTGAGAGCCTGAAAAATGGACAAGTAGAAAGCTGCTGATAAAAAATGCCATCTCCAGAGGAGAGAGAACCCAAATTAACACACAGCACTGCACAATACCAGCTTAGAGGAAGTTAAAAGTTGAGCCCTGTGCATGACGGGCAATGCTGATACGTAAAAAATAAGGTAATTAATCAGCTATTCTTTCAAAAATGTAACAAAATACCCCTGTACCCCTTAAAAACATCCCACTCCAGGAAGAGTGTTGCACTATAAGCCATGCTTTGGCAATATCTACTTTTTGGATCATTTCTCACCTATCAGAACAAGAACCTCCTTTCCCTGAAGTCCAAAGTCAGCAGACAGCAGGCAGCTAGGAGGATTCCCTGTCTTGAAATATTCTCCCAGGTTCCTTAACCCCTTTTCACTATCATCAATGCAGCTGCCTCTTTTTTTCAAACTAATATTAAACTAATTTTTACTAATATTAAGCAAACAAAAAAACCCCCTAAATGAACAACAGAGATCACCCATAAATTGTCAGAGGAGCAACAGAACCAGAGAACAGAGCTTTTTGTGCCATGTTTGGGCAGCTTATTCTTATCTACAATCTCAAATGGCATCTGATAAGAGAAAAGGGACATCAACCCTCAAAATTAGAGTGGCCCTAGAAGTAGCTGTTGAAAAATGAACTTAATGAAAGAATGAAAGAGATTTTATGATGCTGTTATTCCAATGTGAAAGAAAGCATGAGAAGATACTATGAATGTTCAAACATTCACGGAAATATGGCACTATCATTTTTCTTGGAGGACTTAATATATAGATCTTTTTGAGGAAGTTTTTTTGGGGTTTTTTGGTGTTTTTGTGTGTGTGTGTTTGTATTTTTTTTTAAATGAGAAACACTGTTTGCTGGGTTTTTTTCACACTTGAAACTATTCCCTTTGATATATCATTCACAGAAAACTCTTGATTATTTTTTTGAATATTAGTTCTGCTTTACCCTTATATCTGAGCAAATTTTGTCTACTCATTAGAACAGTGGAATGATTCAGAACTGATTATTCATGTCTGCATTTTCAGGTTTGTATTCAAATGAACTCTTAATTTGAGGGAGCAGACTGGCAATGACAATATAGTGAAATAGTGATTGATAAAGGGTTATTACAACAAAATTATATTATGTTAGCATTATGCTAAATCCTTAATGAAAATTGCATTGAAGAGATTATTTTCTTTAGAAGAATGTAAAATAATATAGTCAGAGATATTAAATGCAGCAAAAATAACTAAATGAGCCTGTTATTCACAAAAAGTAGTTGCTCAAGCATATATTAACTTCCCTAACTACTGAACAAGCCTTTATAAATGTAATTATTCACAAAATTTAAATATTTGTTGTAATTAACAATACTTAGTAAGTGTGGTGAACAGAATAAAACTCAGAATGTTTCCTTTTCCTATCTGCAGGTTTCAGGACATTTATGCTCATGATTTCTAAGTGCAGTTAAGATTTGCTAATTTCTGTTTTGGTAGCAGGCTCTGACCTTTTGTCACCCATATCTACAACTTTAGATTTATTGATTCTTATCGATAACAGTGAAGTGTGGCAGCAGAGAGGTCAGTATGGATTTTGAAGAAATTCCATTCCTTGTTTAACTTTTCTTGACTTTACAGTGCTGTGAAACCACTGCAGACAACCCCCATGTCAGGGCAGGGCTTGCTCATTTAAATCTGTGCAAACCCCAGCCAGAGCAGCGGCTGCTGGGTGCTCTCAGCCTGAAAGATTGGCTCTGTCCACACTTCTCCCCTCCTAAAGGATGGTTATTTTGTTCCTTTGGTTTGAGTTATTAGGAGAAACCTTTCTCCAGTACTGAAACCTTACCAGGACAGGATGTTCTTCTGTTCAAAGATCCACTTGTCACAAATGTAGTGCTTTATTGATCCTCTGCAAATGATAGGGCTGGAGATCTATACCAGTATTCCCATTTTTCAGTGTTTATATGGTGGGCATAGGAAAAATACCATTTCTCTGCTGTAATAAAACACTGAGATTTTTGGTTCAATCTTCTTTACCTCACCTCTGCTTTTTATATAATATCCATTTGTATCACACATCACATTAGACAAAATATTGGATTCATCTTTCACAATCCTAAGCAAGCTTTAGGAATTCAGGCTAATTGGAGAAGTACTTTAACTCCAATTCTACTATTTATCATTGATTGCTCTCTCCTTTACTGTTACCTTTATCTGGGTATCTCAGTAGGAAAGGAGACAGCCTGAGATTTTTGGGTTTAGTTCACTGACCTTTTTAAAGCAAAAGCTCTGGAGGGCTACACCTTTCAGTCCTTGGCTGCAGGCAGTGCTGCTGTTCTAGCTGTTTTCACTCTGTTACAGGGAGAGATTCTTTTTGAATAAAGCACTTGTTTCAGAAGAACAAACCAGTCCCATGTCTTTACCAACTCTAATTTTACAGGATAAGTTATCATTACTCCTGTGTGTAATATTAATTATCAATCTCAAATACCCAAAATAGCTCAAATTTACTGAAAGGAATGCAATTGGAAAACATTGATTTATGTTTCATGAAAAAAACAAAGCAAATTGAAATCTGAAGCAGTTCAATGTGTAATTTTTCCCAAATGGCTGTTCTTCTTAGATGAGAATAAATTTTGTCTAAGTGGGAATTTTGAGCCTATTTCAGTCTCACAGATATCAAAATATCCTGTCCATTTTAATCTCAGTCATATGAAGAATTACTATGACTCAAAAGGAGAAGGCCTTAGAGCTGGAACTGCTGGTGCTGAGGATGCAGTGAACCCACCACACATGGCTTTGTGGGAAGTGCCAGAACCAGGGCTCCACAAGTCCCATGTTCTTGACTTATGGCACTCTTAATCCATGG
The DNA here is from genome assembly GCA_014549065.1 of Cardinalis cardinalis. NCBI lineage: Eukaryota > Metazoa > Chordata > Aves > Passeriformes > Cardinalidae > Cardinalis > Cardinalis cardinalis. Next base: position 678,308 of record JACDOX010000200.1, read on the forward strand.
CCCACTAACATTTGGCCAGTATTTTTGAGTTCAGTTTCACCTGAAATAATGAGCTCATCTCATGATGCTGCAGGTTCACCTGAAAAGAAACCAGTCATGCACTCCAAAACTTTGTGGTGGGAACCAAAGTGCAGAAAATGGGGATGACCCAGTGAAGAAATTCAGAAGCAGTCACAGTTGATCTGAACTAAAAATCTAATTTAGACTCCCCCTGGCTCAACCTTACACCCGCCACCTTTCAAAGAATGACAAAAGACAAACCAAGTTTTTAACTTTTATGGCTGCTCAGTAAACGTGCTTCAGTTATGTCATAATCTAGGAAAAGAATCTGTGGGAGTAGATTGAAAATATTGAATGTGGACTAAAATATAATTTATAAAGAACAATTTACAGTGATGCAGTGTTTAAAATTATGTTCTTTCTGAAAAAGAAATACTTTAGTTGGTGTAATGAAATTTTGGATATTTTGGGATCAAATTGCCAGGTTACAGGAAAGCTCTGCCTGGACAGACATCTGGATACCAAATCTAAAAATGCAACTGAGATTTGTCTTCCTCAGATAAGATAATAACTGATAGAAGCAACAGAGTCTGGATGGAATGGAGATGGGATTCTGCTCTTGGGTTTCCTTTGGACTCTCTCCCCAGTGACAACCAGTACAACCCAATCAGAGAGATTGTCCAGATGAGAATTTAACAAGAAATTATTTGATGATGTGYATGAAGGACTCAGACCTCTTTCACTTCAGCACAGCTGCTCTCACTCTGTGAGGCTGCCCTTCCTTTTGTCACTGGAGACAGTAAAGCCATACCAAAAACTAAAATTACTTTCCAGAACAACTTTAACTCTCGTTTCTTCACTTCTACTTTGTATTTTTACCCAGTCCTTACTAGCCATGTATTTTATCTCTTAGTCTACAATGTTTCAGTCTCAACACTTTCATAAGGAAAAATAGATTAAAAAAGCTTTCTGAATCTGAACCTCTGGTCTTAGTCTACAATATTCATTACCAAAGAATTACCAAATACCAAATTACCAAATATATTTTCACGCTGCTAAGACAAACATAAGCTTCAAAAATTAATTGTTACTTCAATGTAGGAAATATTTTCTACACTGCCTTAGGCCATTTGACAAAATTTTGATTATTGTTTTTTCTTGAGGATAAGTTTATTTGACATATAGTTAATGTGTTTGTTACTGTTTTAAAAATTACCTAATTAGTTTATTTATAAAATATTAAAATATCAAAGGCAAAAACACATTGCTAAACTGCTGTTAATGAAAAGAAACTAAAATTTAATTAGAAAGTTACATTTTCTAGGAATCCTTTTTCCTAAAAAAAAAACCAAAAAACCAAACCAAAACCAAACAAAACCAACTGAAACAGTTTGGGAAAAAAATGGTGTGTTTCTTCGATATTTTTCAGTATGAAGATACTGAATAACCTACAAAGTTATCTATATAGTTTAAGGATGTTGGATGGGGAGGAATTAAATTATGAAACAAAAATTAAATTATGAGGCATCTTCCATTAGCATAGAAATATTCCCAGCCATGTTATTTATATAAAATATGTCCTTCCCGATAATTACATCATAAACAAGACAGCTGCTTATTGCCTTTTTTATTAAGTTAATTTATTATTGCAGACTCAGAGACAGGAGGCTCTGTAAATGTGAGACTATAACTGTAGAGGTACAGATATGTGATATTTAAAACAAATTGTTAAGGAATTTCAGAATATGATTGTCCATATCTGCTTGTTGGTACATACTGCAATAGTACAATGAAAGGAGAGTGTCACCCTGATTTTTTAAGATTTTCTCAGCCTTCTGATGTTTACATTCCTGTAATGAACTTCCTCACCCACTTTATAACTTATTGTTTTGCATTCTTTTATGGAGGAGGAGAAATTTGATGGACTGTTGGTTTGTCCAGTGTCATTGGAGAGGTGGCACTGTCACCCTCCAATTCACTGTCACTTTTGGAAATCTATAAATGTTGGAGTCAGAAATTAAAAAGTCTCTTTTTACCTTGAAAAGAGCAGCATGTCCACGTTGTGTTATTTCATGTCCTATAGTGACAGGAGAGTTAGACCTTGCTTCCTTGACTCTTTTAAAAAAAATCCCACATCACCATAAAATGGAAGACCTTAAACCTCCTTTGTAGTCTACACAGATTTTATTTCATCTTCTCATATGGTTAACGATGAAGGAAGAGAAATAGCTATGAAAAATATTTAAAAGTTCAAGTTATGTCATAACTAATACATATTGACCCAGCACTCATAAGTAGGGAATTTTTAATGACTGTATCATGCAGGTGGACATCAAGCAAAAAAAACCTGGATCCAGTTTTTGAGCATCCATAGAGGGGTTGTTGCTTATAGCATGAGTTCTGGCTCACTGCAGTATAAAATGAGCTGTTCACACCTGTATGAAATCCAGACCTAAATGTGTAATTAGTGAGGAATTCAGATGCCTCCAGAAACTGTGTGTTCAAATCTGAGGAGTAGTGTGGGTCTATTCCGTAATGTACAGTATTGTGAGGTTAATTTCAATCTCTGTAAAAGGTTTTAAGTTTGGAGACACCTAATCAAGAGAAGTTTCTCATTTCTCCTGTCCCAAGAGGGTGCAGACACCCCTGTATAACTGTGTAACAGCTCCTATGGACACAGGGACTGCTTCTTTCTTGATCCTTTAATTCCTAAACCTTAGGAAATCAAAAACCAGGGAGCAGCAACCAGAAGACTGCAAAGGTAAAACAAGGAAAGAGCTATTCAATATACATCTACTACAGAAAATTTCTAGTAAAGTGAGAGACCATGAGGATTATTACATGAGTAACAAAATAAGCAAGAAACAGGCTGAAGGGAAGATGTTTATACTGCATAGCAATAGGAATTAGGAAGATTTACTACAATTCTTGAGATTTAAAAAAAAATACTTTCAATAAAGTAACTTCTATAAAAAGTATGCTGATGGAATTTGCTCAAGATACAGAGAACCAAGGGAGAATTACATAATCACAGAATGGGTCAGGTTGGAAGGGACCAATGTGGGATCATCTTGTCCAACTTTCCTGCTCAAGGAAGGTGATCTCAGAGCACATGGCACAGAATTGCACAGCAATGGCTGGCAGGTACACAGACCTTAATTTGCACAAACCCTTTAAAGCTCTCATGGAGCATAAAAATCAGTATTTTTGCAGACTCCATTCATTTTGTTGATTAGATATCTTGAATATCTAACTATTAAAGAAATAGGATGACATGTCACACTGTAAAATGGAAATACCTCCAATGAGAAACTAATAATGAAAACTGAGGAATTAGCCAGTTAGAAGATACAAAGGTGCTGAAAGATTCGGAGGCACCTGTTGATCAGATGATGACTCTGAATTTGCTATCTCTCTGCAACTCCTGCTGTGATGTGGGATTAAGAAAAGAAAGTATTTTTGTGTCAATCTGACAGTGGATATCTTGTCAAGGTGTCAAGACTTGACTTCATATGAGGAACCAGCAAATTGTCTTTTGGAGTTCAGATTCTCCAAATAAAATAAAGAAAGAAAGAAACCAGATGAATTCATGTCATGGAGCTAAAAAAGAGATGATTTGAAGGAACAGAAAACCTTTAAGTTTTAATTAGATTTAATTTAATTAACCTTTGATTTGATCAGCTGAGTAAATCCCTAAAACTGCATGGACTAAACATGAGAGAGGGAGAAGACCAATTTATGTTAATTAATAGGGGCCTGAGGAAAGTAAAAGCTAGATAAATACAAACACAGTTAAATTGACAGTTAATTTACAGCTTCTAATACTCAGAGGACAGACTTTCTGAAACATCCTTCCTACAGCAGAAATSCAAGTGATTTTAAGTGAGGATTTTGGTATGTATATGAAATATAATGGATATTTTTCCCTGCAGCAGCAAGGGACATCACCACAGAAACCAACAGATCTGCTTAAAACTATTGTTCATTGAAAAATCAGTCACTGCACTGATTGCTCTGAGGCAATTTGGAAGCAGCAACGTGATATGTTATGTACACTCAGCAAAATTATTTAATTTCCCTCATGCCCCAGTGTTCATGCAGCACATTCTCTATGTTTGGATAATATTTTTTCAATAATTACTTTTCTCTAATAGCTGCAAGACTTTATAAAACATCTTAATTTCACTAATTTAGCAGCCAGTGTGGAATTTTAAGCAGCAAGCATTCCCAAACTTCAGTGGCTTTGCAGATGCTGTGATGAGTAAAACTAGCAAATTGAGGTATATTAGTTAAAGTGACATGCAATTAGTCATGCCAAATTACATTTGTTTGTTTTGATAAAACTGGGAAAAATCAATTTTAACAGCAAGAAAAGAACTTTGGATGATCTTGTATGTTTTGTAAAGGATCTAATCTTCCATCCTCTTGGCTCTTACTATCTTTGAGAATTTGAATTATTTTCCAACTTTCTTTTACTCCCCACTCTGGCTTCCTTTCTTCTGACACCACAAATAAATTTCTGTCAACACTTTTCTGACCAAAAATGCAACTTTTTTTTCTGCCTACAGTGCCCTTTAGAACCTTGTTTCAATTCTCTTACTGTGAGCCTTTCACCATTGAAACTGCAAGTGGGACTGAGAAGGAAAACTTTAACATTATGCAAACAGAGAGAGCTTTCAGTACACTTCCTCTGAGCCAAGGTTTCCTAAATGTTACACAATCAGAAAAGGGAGTTTAATGTGCACTAAGTTGGCTTTTTTTTTAATCATGTGGTCTGTTTTTTACTTTACTCCAGAGGTGAGATGCTCCCTTTTCCTTCAAATCCCAGCCACTACTTCATGATACAAGAAAAATAAAAGCCACATCAGAGAAATATAGGATCATTAAGGTTGGAAGACACTTTCAAGATTACCTAGACCAACAATCAACCCAGCCTCACCATATCACCCCTAATCCATATTCCCAAGTGCCACATCCCCCAAGACACCTCTTGAAATCTTCCATATTTATTTGAGAACATTTTAGTGCAGGCTAATGCAAAAAGAATACCAAAATTATTACTATAACACCTGATGTCAGACTTTGATGCTTTCAGGGACAGCAGGCAATGGGTTGTGATTGGAAGGTYTCAAGTAGTTGCACACAGAAAGCTTATAGACACAACATCCTCAAGAGAAAAAACCTGATAAAATGCTAGTCCAGTGAAAGTGCATACTTGTGTCTGTGTGCCTGTGCTTGTGTTTGGACATATGAATGCATCTAGGCTTAACTGTAATTAAAACCTGAATTAGTATTTAAATAAAACTATGTCCTCTTATTCATTAGCCTTTTATATTGGTTTCAGAATTATCCATATTTTTCAATTAATTGAGCATTTCTTGCTTGATGTGGAAGGTCAAAGAACAAAGCCGCAGAAAAACTGAAACCAACACTATTTTTAACAAATAACAATACTCATTAACTGGAAGAAGGTCATTATACTGCAATTCCCTGCTGCTTTGTTATTTTCACAAGCAGTTTACATAATGAGATTTGAGAAATCCTACAAATTGTACACTGTTTACTAAAACGAGCATGAAGTGTTTAGTTCAACGCAAATAAAAAAACCTATAATATTTCATTATAGTAATTAGAATTTTTGTAGCACCTGCATATCAGGATCTTGATGCTTCATGTATGATTAGGACATCATTAAAAGCAAGTACATTATAAACTGGAGATACAAAGACAAATATCCTCCTGGAGAAGTTCTCATTTTAAATGTCAGTCAAATGTCAGAGGGACACAAGCCCATATTTGTGCTGACAACAGGCTGCTACATTTAAGCTGCACGAGGTCACATCTTTGCTTACTGCAATGGTGATACTGGAACTATTCTTTGAGAAAGAGTTTGCTTGTCCCTGGGCCTTGGCCATGATCCAAAAGTGGCCACTACCTTCTGCTTTATGAGTCCTTCTCAAGCTGTTCCATGTGGAAAACGTCATATCCAGCTGTACTGGGTCATTTGCCAGACACACATTTTCACTAAGAGCTCTGTTGAATGTGCCTCTGATAACACAGACCACAGGACACACTGCTCCATCATGTGAGGCTTGAGAATCTCTGTTGATAATTCAGGTGTATTAACCTTCCCTGATGTCTGCCATATTCCTCCTGGTGGGCAGGCATCCTCTTCCTGAGCAGTGACAAGAGGGAATTGTTGTGGGCCAAGGATTCACCATTGCCAAGTTCCCCTCTCCTTCCCCCTCTGCAGAGCAAATGTGGCCATCCCGTACATTACTGGGGCTGATCTTTGGCTTCATGCCCAYCCTACCCTCCTTGATTTCTCAGGGATGTGCCAGGCAAGCTGCTGTCACAGACATGTTTTATGAAAAATCCTTTCCTTAGGACTTTTTCTCCTGAGAAGCTGAGAGGCCTCAGGAACAAAATGTAAACAATGGTTATCTGCTGCTGTGGAATGCAACAGGTGCATCTGTGATTGGTCTTATGTGGTTGTTTCTAATTAATGGCCAATCACAGCCCAGCTGTCCGGACTGTCTCGGTCAGTCACAAGCCTTTGTTATCATTCTTTTTCTATTCTTAGCCAGCCTTCTGATGAAATCCTTTCTTCTATTCTTTTAGTATGGTCTTAATATAATATATATCATAAAATAATAAATCAAGCCTTCTGAACATGGAGTCAACATTCTTGTCTCTTCCCTCATCCCGAGACCCCTGTGAACACCACCACAAGCTGCCACCTACCAGAGTAATCTAATCACAACAGAGCAGGATAATCTGCTTCCTGGACTCCTGGAATATGCACAAAGATTGAAAATGTGAGAACTGCCCTAGATTTTTGAGTGGTTCCAACTCTGAATTATTATGATCAGATAATATTTCTGGATAGTGCAGAGACTTCTCTGCAACCACTGAAAACAGGATTTTAATAATATAATGCATTAAGAATGTGAAGGGTATTCTCAGTCATGTTTGAGAGCAACAAGGAGCACACAAGGAGAGCTTTAGGAGGGTTGGAATGCTGAATAAATCAAAGTGCATGTGATTTTATCCATACAACTCTTGGATATCAGTAATATCCATTACTAGCAGGACCCAGGACAGGTTGTTTCCCAAATGGTTTCCAAGTTTCATTTAAGAGAAGGCTAATTAATAGCACCAAAAGAGAACTTGAGAATGCTATTAAAATTGTGCAGTGTTGCTAACCATGCTTTTAGTATATCAACTTGTTGCCCAGTGACAATTTATTCAGAGGTATAGACATACTGGAAGTCACCAAATATTTAAATTCTCTCTAGAGCCCTCCAAGATTGCTCAAAATCCAGGCAGAGAGCATTAACTACTCCCATATCCTTGTTTATCCATTAAAATGTGCAGTGAAAGAAATCTTGTAGTAGAAAGGTTTGTCAGTAGGAATAGTGTAATGAAATTAAGGGGCCCTAACCCACTCTGCTTCCCAGTATCATGTCCCCATTCCAAGCTATGGGCTGCTTGCCAATGCTGTATTCATTACTGTTATATTCATTGAAGCTGTCTTTACAAGAAATAACAAATTTAGCCTACCTCCAAAAATGCAAAACACGACAGAACCAAAGATGAAGGGAAAAATATACTTGATTTAGCCCTAGCTCTGCCTTTCCTTGCCCTTCATCTTATTGAGCAAGAGCTTCCATCCCTTCCTCTCCTGCTGACATTTTGACCTCCAGCGAGCATCCACTGCAAACCTGCCCAAGGCAGAAGTGCCCCAGCTGCTCACAGTCAGGATGCCAAATGCTGCCACTCTCCTTCCTATGAGAGTGGAGACTGGCACCTCCTGAGTGCTTTTGGGCCAGGAGATGGATCAGGGGAGCCATAACCTGGATAACTACTGAGAGTGCTCTTCTGTCTGGTTTCTTACCTTGACTCACAGTCCCACTGAAATCACAGCAGTGCTTGTCAGGAGCTGGAGTGTTCTGTGTCTGGCCAAAATCTTGTATGAGGATGATATTGAGTGCAAAACACTGAACATTTGATTTGATTCTGGCGAAGTCATCTATTGTGATATAGCCTAAAACTTGAATCTGAAAAACTCTCAGGTGTTCAAATCTATTCACCAAGATGCATTAGAGAGTTCTTGAATTTTCTCATCCCAAGCAGTGAACAAATATACCAAACAGAACAAACTTTTTCTCTCAAGGTGGAATCCAGAGGACTAGATAAAAGCCAAACTCATTAAATACTGTTTTGATGGTTAATGAACATAGATTAGCATGCTGTTGGATAGATGTGTGTAAATTTGCTCTTGATGTTTTCCTGCAATGAACTACTAAAGAATATTTTCTTCTGACAACTCTTTAATCCCTTGGTTCAACTGCATGCAAATCAAGTGCAGTGAGAATATGATTATTTTTTAATTGATGATTTTCTTCAGCATCTCATTTCTTTACCTATCAGCCCAGTTATTTTGTCTCATGGATTTCAAAAGATTTCCTTTGAATACAGAATCTTAGAAGTGCAGAATTGCAGGGGGGTGACTGCACCTCTAGTTTGGGAGCCCTCTAGTCTTTCTCCCCTACTATACAACTCAGCTTTGAAAATCTCCAGCAGTGGAGACTTTACAAAGGCTCTGGACAACCTTTCCCAGTGTCATCACCTTTACAGTAAAAAAAAAAAAAAAGGAAAAAAAAGAAAAAAAGAGAATATTTATAATGGTTAAAGCAATTTCCTGTATTTTAGTTTGTGCCCATTCCACCCTATCAATTTCCCAGCACCAAGAAGAAGAGTCCAGCTCTCTCTTACTCATTTTGCAGTGAGGCTAATTGTGGTACCATGAGTGGAGGACCAAGTCACAGAGCCACGCAGTGACAGGGGCAGAAGGAAACTTAGCCCCTCTTGAGGGGAAATATTTGTCCTTGTCGAAGCTACAGCTTCGGCCTTTTTACAGGACCTGAGGACAATTTTGAGACTCCTAGGACTGGAAAAGTCTTGACATATTTCCTTTTGTGCAAGTGGCAAAGTTCATTTCTCATGCCTGACACCTGTGGACTGCTGGTTTGAAGATTTTGAGTGGCTTTTTGTAATCTTTCAGTGACAAGAGCTTTTCAGTGATACAGATAGTTTGGGAAAAAATATTGATTTACTTCAAGGTGTTTGTAAGAAGCATGACTTCACTGCATGGAACGTGGTCTCTTTTTGCTGAACTTCAGTTATTTTCAAGACACCAGGATTTGTTTTAATGTTTATGGTGAAAAACAGAAGATATGCTATTTTTACTATGGCACCCATCAGAGATAGCTTGTATCACGCGCATCATTCATTGGTCAGAAAAAGCTCAGACATGTCTATTGCAATTACTAAATTCCCTTTTCTGAGCACAAATAAATCACTCTTTATTCCTTAAGAGATGCACTTAAACAATCTGAATTTTCAGCCTTCTGACATGTGTGAATACTGTGCTGATTTCCTTCAGGAGGAGGTAAAAAATGGCTGCTAAAATAGCTGCAGGTCGGGCAGCAGTGATCACACTGTAGGGACACTTGCTGCACCAGGATCTCAGTGAGTGCCTGCAAAACCACCTGAGGCCTGTCAAACTTTCATTCCTTTTCAGGCTGAGAAGTTGGACTTTTTCCTCTTAATTCTTCCATAATAATTTAGGAACAGTGAGAGCCTGTAGAGGATGTCAGTTTTCAATCAAATTGAGTTGAACTAAAGCATAAAGAGCTTGTATTTTCATTATGAATTTTCAGGTTCTCCTAAAGCCTGGAAATCTTACATTTTGGTGGAAAAAAACCAACTACAATGGCTATTATTAAGATAGTTAAGTCCTATTATGATGATGGCACTCAAGGGCCCCAGCCAGGATTTAAACATCTTCTTCCCCTTTCTACCTTCAACTGGATGACACATAAAATAACTCATAAATGGTGCCTGACAGAAAGAGCTTCCTGCCTATGCAATGCCTGTCTCTTCTCCAACCTGCTTCTTACCTTGCTACTGAGCATGCTGTGCAGAACACTATGATTTACTCTTGTACAGTAAGCAAATAATGATGATTATTTCTCAACGTGTTCATTTTCTTCATCCAGTTGATTTTCTCTATTTTTGCATCGTTATTTCAGGGTCCTACATCAGTTTTGTGCTCCTCACTTGCAACACTGATTTTCCATTCTTCCTCAGCCTCATTCTTTCCTCACCCTACCCTTGAAGGCTCTTCTGTCTTTCATATTTCTTTCTTTTATAATTTCTATGCCATGTCCATTGTGTCAGATTGCCACGGCAGTGTTCAGACCAACCAGAAATTGGAATTGCCTACCTGACCTTTCTCATGCTGTATAAAAAATTGGACTAAGAAAGAATGATATCAGGAAATCAAGAAGAGCAATGATCCTGTCTGATCCTGACACCAATTCATTGCTCCATGTTTCTTCATTTTCCTCATCTGAACCATCCTGTTATGCCCTATGGGTATCTTATAACACATTGCTTAACTTCTCATCTGGGATCAGAGTGGCTGAAAGCAGGGGTATTCTTACTCTATCAAATTTGCACCACATTGATCATTAATACAGTTGGTATTTCTCTGATGGATATGCCTAATAGTCAAATGAAGAAGTATTAAAATGGACATAAAAGAGGAAATTCCCACTTCAGACAGAGGATCACCTTTTTCTTCCAACTCCCACATGTCAATCAGACTATTGAAACTTAGGGTGGTCAGGGTTGGAAAGGACACCTATGGGTCATCTTGTCCAAATACTTTGCTCAGCCACTGTCTGTTCATCCAACCCATAGTTCATCATCTTTATAACTACCTTAAGGGAGTAAGGGAGCTGGTTTTGAAAGCCTGGTAGACAATATTCACTGCTCTCCCCTCATCTACCAAATCAATAAGATGGATAACATATATGATTCACAAATTTTCTTTTGTCTCCCAAAATTCTGGTGTTACTCCTCAGTACTTTGGCTGCTCAATAGGAGTGTGAAATCTCTGCTTTCCTGGCTTGGAATTATATCTGATCTATAAATGAACATTGTAGTTCACTTCCTTCCACGTAATCACTTCTGATAAATTCTAATCTGATGTAAACTTTATTCTTTCTATCTCTATTTTAGTGGATTCTGCTGACCTTTGTGCTGTACCTTTTTCACAGTCTTATTCTTCATTATTTCCCTTACACAACCCTTTTGTATCCAAGACAAACTGGAAAAAAGTTTGCAAGAAAGAGCAGAGATCTGCCATTAATAGGACAGAAAGAAATCTATTGAGTAATGAAATAGAAGCTTTTTTTTTACATTTAAACAATATTCTAAGTGCTCTTTCTGTGAGTTGTCATAATGTTCTTTCATTGACTGTCTTGCTGCATATTCATCAAGTGTTACCTCCTGGCTGATCAGAACTTTATTGCTTATAATAGAGATGTCATCTGCCATCAGACAAAGCCCTTGATCCAGGTTTTCTGTGCAGCATTTATAATTGGGAACAGCATCTGACTCTCTCCTGAGATTAGCAGCACAGTGATCAGTGCCAGACAGTTAATAAGTTCCACAAACTGCCTTTATGAGAAAGTCAGGACATTCAGTGGAAACCTGAGCTGTGCAAGAATCAGACAGGCAAGATACTTAAGGACACAAAAATCTGACAAGGGAAGAAGCACTTACAGATAAACTGCATAGCAAATGAAATATCATGTAGGAAGTTCAGACTGCTTAATAGCCTAGAAGGTTATTCATATGTGATGTTCTCCAGACAACAGTATGATGGCAAAAAACAATCTGTACTCATTTGAGTATCTCCTAATTTCAGTAGAACAAAGAAATCAGAATTAAGTATAGGTTTAGTCATAGATGTTACAGAACTAAACCACTTTAAAGAAAACTTATGATCCCACCTTACAACTTGGCTTCTGTTCAGATCAGCAGTTCACATTTTAGAGGCTTCAGAAAAATAAACTCTTTGTTTATTTTTAAGAATTTTAATATTTTTAAATATTTTAATACTTTTAATATGATTTTATATAATTCTAATATTTTAAATAATGCTAACAATTTTTTTAATTAAACCTTTTTAAAACACCAGAAAGACAAGGGCTGGCTGGTGGGACCCAGTTAATTTTTATTTTTTCAAGGATAACTCATTATTCTGCTTTGCACTGAAACCAAATATGTAATAATTGAATTTCTCTGGAAGTAACATCAGCAGCACAAAGCAGCTGGAAGCTGGAGGCAATCCTCATCATGAGGTCTTCAGTGGTCTGTGGTACACAGCCTCCTCCTCAGTATCAGTGGGTTTGAGTCCAACTCTGACAGGTACAGAAAATTGTCACCATCTAAGGAGTGCCCTGGGTGACAGAGCTGTGAGGGGCTGGTCTCTCTGTGAGCACTGGCACCTGGATGTCTGGGTATGCCTAAATGACATAGTGCAAATTTATTTGCTGGGTGGTCAGATGGGATATCATCCCCAGCACATAAAGTTCTGAGTCTCTGAGTCTATTTTACTTGTTAGACACAGATCATGGTGTTAAATGACTCTCATGAGAGCAGCTATGGTGTGGGATTTATTCCCAGCATCATAACCAGAAGGCCAAAATTTTATTTTTGAGGACAGTCCTTAACACCAAGCACAGTTGTTGCTTTAGCAATGCTCTGACCGGCCTTTGAAAAGCTGTTCCTGACTCAAGGACCCAGGCAGCTGCATTCCTGGAAAGTGTTAGATTTCTGTATAACATATCACAACAACCTCTTATTTCTACTTTCAGCATGCAGGCAAAGCAGGTGAACTTTAGTTAAAGGCTTGTACATAAGAGGAACACAGAGCACCATCCTCTCCCATCTCAGGCTTTTCATGTAAAACTTCTTTATTCCCCTGGACTCAGCGCCATTTTGAAGTGCTACAACTTTTACCAGAATAAGGTTTTGAGGCCCCTCTAGCCCAACAGATCCTTCTTAGAGGTTAGTACAAAGCAAGTTAAAATGCTAAAGGGTAGATCTGCAACTTAGTTGAAAACCATGCAAAAACTCAGGAGTGTTTTACCTCTTTTAAATGGTTTCCTACAGCTGTGGTTTTTTGTTACTTTTTATTGAAACAGATCCCATCCTTGTGAGGAGTAATTGGATTGTTTTGCTTATTAGTGCAAGAGGTTAAAAATGATTACACTTTAATTATTAAAATAACAGAGACAAGCTAATTTTTGCCAAAGACAATTAATGATGACTTTTGTATCAGTTGTTATTTCTTATAAATTCTGTTCACTGCCATTTTTATTAAAAAGAACTCCAGAAATGAATACATACTTATAATAGACTCTATAATTTACTATGGGTGAGAAATATCACTAGTTTCTAAAAAGGGGAGGGTTCACCTCCTTCTTCCTGACATAGAGGCAAATTACAAATCTGCTTTCTCCAAAATGTTGAGCTGATGTCTATCAAGAATGTACAGATTGCAAACTGATCCAATTCAGTGCAAAAGATATCYGAATAACTTACTCTGATTCCTTCTACCCTAGCTTGCAAATATTTTATTTTTAAGAAGACCACTATCGACAAAAAGGGAGCTGAAGTGTATCCTTTTGTAGTGTGAAGTACAAGAACCTTTGAACATAACAGGGTGAAATATATTCATGGCTTTATCTTTGAACAACTTCATTTACATGAGTGCTTTAAGTATGCGTCAGATACAATTTGTTTTTAATGAGTCCTTAATGAGCCTAATTACATCCTGCAATTCAAAAGGCTGCCTAATTTTCTCCCTAGTCAAAGTTGCCCATTTGTTTTTCTTACCCATTGTAATCAGAACAGTATTTACTGCCCTAATTCCCTGAATCATGAGTCTCTTGTTCGAGTCAGGTAGAATCAGTGATCCCTGGCTTGAAAAGCAGCTAGCAGTTGGCACAGATGCACCAGCTCTTGAACAAAAGGATCAGCCAGCACATTACCTGGAAGAACAGCCTCTTTCATGTCTTTTAATATCAGTGAAGAACACCTGATTACAGAAGTCACAAAATAAACTGAGTTGGAAGGGACCCTTAAAGATCATGATTCTGACTCCCAGCCTTGCACAGCACCATCCCCAAGAGTCAGGTGCCCAAGAGCATTGTCCAAATGCTCTTGGATTCTCAGGTGCTGTGACCACTGCCCTAAGGAGCCTCTTCCAATGTCCAACCACCCTCTGGGTGAAGAACTTTTTACTAATATTCAACCTACATCTCCCCTGATGCAACTTCAGGCTGTGATAGATGAGTAATGCGATGACTGACTCTCACAATTAATGGACAAATATAATGTATATAGGTTAAGAAAAGTTTCATAGATTTATAGTTATGCTGTACCCCCTCACGTGGTTATCAAGGGACAGCTGGAGTTGGGACATCTGGGAGGGCTGGCTTGTCACTATGGTGACATCTGACCTCCAATCAGGATTTGAGGAGGAGATCTCCACCACTGGACAGCAAAGAAGGGGTTGATGACAGAACTTTGGGAGGGGTTAAAGGGTTAAAAAGGGAAAACCTCCATTGTGAGGGGGCTGAGCACATGATGGGGAAAATGTTTTGTTCCCAGCGCCGTAACCTTTTTTTCTTTATACAGTCTTCTGTTGCATTTTTGATAAGGTTTAACAAACCTTCCTAAACTATGAAAAGTGAGTAGCTGTTTCTCACAAGGCCATTGCCTTGGGTCCTGTCGCTGTCACAGAGCAGAGATCAGTGCCTGCCCCTCCTGAGGGAGCTGTGACTGCAGTGAGGCCTCCCCTCAGTCTCCTCCAGGCTGAACAGACAAAGTGCCCTCAAACACTCCTTGTGTGGCCTCCCCTCAAGACCCCTCACTGTTGTGTTTGCTGGGAATGTCCCGATGAAGGCAGGAGTGATGCATCTGACTCCATGTTCTCAGAAGGCTAATTTATTACTTTATGATACTGTATTATATTAAAGAATACTATACTATCCTAACTAGAGGATACAGAAAGGATACTTACTGAATGCTAAAAGCTAATAATGAAAACTCATGACTCTTTCTAGAGTCTTGACACAGCTTGGCCCTGATTGTTCAAAGAGTCAAAACAACTCACAGCAGAATCCAATGAAACAATCACCTGTTGGATAAACAATCCCCAAACACATTCCACATGAGCGAAACACAGGACAAGCAAATGAGATAATTATTGTTTTCCTTTTCTCTGAGGCCTCTCAGCTTCCCAGGAGAAAAATCCTGGGCGAAGGGGTTTTTTCAGAGAATGTGAATGCTACATTTCACCATCCTTGTTGCCCTCTTATGGACTCCAATAGTTCAATGTCTTTTTTACACTGTGGCACCCAAAACTGCCCTCAGCACTAGAGGTGAGATCCTGGCTGCCAGGGCACTGCTGCCTTGCGTACATTGCCATGACCTAGGACCCTCAGGTCCCTTTGTGTGGCACTGCTTTCCAGCACCTCATTCTATACCAGCTTGTTTGATTTTCTCTTACTCTTACTGGCTGTAACTGCTCTTTTGAAGTGTAGCAACATAAACGCATTTTCAAACAATGGTGGAAAGCAGCAGCCAAACCAAATGGAAACTGCTCATAATATCTGTGACCACGCTTGTGGCCTCTCTGTGTGAAACTGAAGGGTCTTCTCATGGGCTGTGAAACAGCACTTTGCAGCCTCCCCAACAACTGAGTAGATACACTGACAGCAGGGTTAGGGGAGGAGTTGGGATAATCTCAAAAACCTGAGTTTCTCTAGCTCAAACGCAGCTGCAAATCAGTAATTTCTTGTGTTCAACTGAGGATGAAGGCAGAGTTTTAGACTTGCAAAGAAAGTAAGAAAAAAATCAGTGTAGTATACAAATGAAGAAGTGGAGCATAATAAAATTCTTGCAGAAAACAAAATATAAAATAGAAAATGTAAATTAAACACAAGAAAAAAGAACATAGTAAAAAAAAGACAGGGAAACTTTCATTTTACTGCAGAGATGATAGAAGGCTGCTGATATAAGTGAAAACAGATTTTTTTCTGCTCTGTCAATTTTTGGAATAGATCAGTAGTATTAATGCTGCTGTTATTCTGATGTAAATCATTATGGAGGTTAGTCCCTTAAATCCTAATTCAATGTACATTAAAGTTACTCAGAAACTTTACTTGAAGAGACATCTGGATTGAAGTATCTCAGTACACAAACTACACTCAGGCAAAAATAAAAAGTAAAAAAGTATGATTTGCTTAAGAAACTGGGGAATCTCTCTGGGCTAAAAGAGATAAAGAAATAAAAAGAAAATTATGTAATTTGTCTTTGGCAGGAAAGGAGCAAGTGAAATGACACCAATTTATCTTGAAAGAAACAAAAATGGAAGTAGGAGAAGGCATGAAAAGGCAAGAACAAGAATTTTGACTAAAACTCTATCAGTTTTTCCCTAGACTAAAAATAAATTGCTAAATAAACACATTAAAATGTTCATATCTTTTCCCGAAAAAGGAAATAATCCTCATTTCACAGATAAGTGAGCAGAGGGGATGCAGGCTCAAGCAAGGCAGGTATTTATGCTTTAGGATGTCTCCCACCAAGGATAAAATTCTCCAAATCCTGCTTATCTGCATCACCCTGGAGTATCCCAGCTGCTGGTGCTGAAGTTGTGCTTGCAGTGTGCCCAGAAGGGCTCCCCAGGGGTGAGCACAAGTAAGTCCTGCTGGAATTACAGGAGGGTTGGGTGTGGTGTTTGTGAGGGTCCCCAGGATGAGGTGAGAGATGAGACTATGACTCCATGTTCTCAGAAGGCTAATTAATATAAATATATTATATTATATTATATTATATTATATTATATTATATTATATTATATTATATTATATTATATTATATTATATTATATTATATTATATTACTATACTAAAGAAAGATAAAGGAGACATCAGAAGGCTTAGCAAGAATGAATAATAAAAACTCGTGGCTGACTCCTCAGAGTCTGACACAGCTGGCTGTGATTGGTCATTAATTAAAAACAATTCACATGGAACCAATCCAAGATGCACCTGTTGGTAAACGATTTCCAGACCACATTCCCAAGCAATCAGATAATCATTGTTTTCATTCCTCTCTGAGACTTCTCAGCTTCCCAGGASAAAATCCTGGGCAAAGAGGATTTTGAGAAAACATCATGGTGACAGGTGGGTGCCCTTCTGATGGCCTCTTGCCCAGGGCTTCATCCCTCACAAGTCCTCAGGGATCCCTCCTGTGTCAGAGAGCCAACGCTGCCCAAGACACCAAAGGAGCATTTGCTGCTGGCTCCTTGGTTTTTTTCCCTGTAGTTCAAAGATTGTCAGGAGAAATAAGGCCTTGGTCTCATCTGAATCCTCACCTGTCTCAGTTGGCAGTGGCCAAGCTGTGCAGTGTCTTGAGATAGCCCCTTTTTATTTGTCCACATCAGAACTGTTCTCCTTTGCTTGAAACGATGAAATATTCATCAGACTCAAGAGAGTGAAGAGGGAGCGCGTGGATTTGCTCTCTCCCTGACCAAATTATTTAGACACTAAAGTCTAGTAAGGGAAATTTGGATTCCAGTTTCTGCTCCAGATGACTATTTCAGTTTTTGTTTCCCACATTTTCTATTCACTTTCTAGAAATCATATTTTCTGCAAGTTTTATTTGTCAATCTCAACTGCTGGATATCGCCCCCAGGAATTAATGGGGAAAAAAATTCCTTCATGAATGCTGTCCTCATATATCTGATCTAAACTTACTGAAATCAGACTTGACGTGTCTATCTGCTTGTTAAATAAGTTTACCCAGCTGCAGCCTGTGAAGATGCAGTCAACCAGAGGAAGCCAGTAAATTTGAGTTAACACAGTGTGCTTAACATATTTTTCCTGACTGCTGGCTTGATGCCTATCAGTCAGGAAAAAGCATTCTGAACCTGAATACACTATTTCTTTTGTTTTAATCTGTGTGAGCTCATATCACAATAAGAAACTAACATTATATGTGAAGCATTGATTTGGATCTAAATCTATTATTAATTTTTTTTTTTAAGGCAAAACAACCTCCAAAMCAAACCCAGAAATGATTGCCAAACCTTCCCTTTACTTCCAAGGGTGGGCTGTGATCCCTGAGAAGGACTTACCAGATGTTTAGAGTTTGGAAAAAGTGACTCTAGCAGATCAGTCTTCCTGAAAAGCTTTAATTAGGATACAAATTTAAAAGGGCACAGTGTCATTGTTACTGATAGGAGAACCTTGCTCATTGAGAGGCACGGCCTCAGGCATTCCTAGTGGGGATCACAAAATGTTTGTTTTGCACATTCTGCTCTAGTCTGGAGGGTGTGACAGGAAGTGTAGGCACTGGTATTTTAAAGATAACAAACCTTCTTCTGCTCTTTTTTATTTACCACCCTTACACCYATAGGCTGCAAACAGCTTTAGGATTCAGAATGGGAGAGCTGCTTGTTAGAATCAGTCCTGTAACAGCTTTGTTCATTCTATCAAAGCCCTTCATCTCAGAAATTGGCTGACTGGCATTCAGCAAGCTTGAAAGATAGATGCAGAGTCATAAATACATGGTTGGAAGGGACCTGGCAAAGATGTCTAATCCAATTGCTTGCCACAAGGCAAGATCAAATGCAGCAAAAGTATTTCTGACAGATGTTTATCCAGTCTATTCATAGGAATGTCAGTGAGGGATGTTGTACAGTGTCTCAAAGCAAAGTGTTCTCAAGACAAAGAAGAAAATTTCAAAATGTTCTAGGACTAAGAGCTAAATGATGGCTGTTTGAGAGCTTTGTTATCTTGATTTACATTAATATACATATCATCCATAGGGTGTGGAAATTATACCTCCTGCATGATGTACTGGCAATTGGGGCTGTGTGAGGATTGGAGATGTGTATGGTGAATCATCTGGTGAATCATTTTCAGTTAACTGCTCTTATGAAATCTAAAATCTTGCTGTGTGGCAATGTGGTTTAAGGAGAACTGTCTTAGGGATTCTATCTTTAGCCATTTTAAGAACACATGATGGCATCTTCAAATACGCCCAAGGGTTTTGACCACAGATGCTATTAAAAGTTAGGACACCTTGCATTCAGAAAGTTGCATGCACACTTTGGAAAGGTGCAAACATCACTCTGCCATTTCATGAAAAAAGATTATTATTGAAGGTATAAACCACAGTGCTGGTCGTTTAGAATTCCCAAGTACTTGCTGAAAATGTGGTGTTACCTCAAAGTGACTATGCTCATGAAATTAAATCAAACAAACACATCACAGGTTGTTGTGTATGTGAATTTCACTGAATTTTTTCCTTTCTCTAGGTTCAAATACCCACTTTGTACATATTAGAAAGTAGAAAAAGGAAGATAAAGATTCAGCTCATCTTTCATGGCCTCAAAGAGAAACCAGTTTGAGGCAAAATTTTAAAATAAAATTAAGCACTTGTACAGCATTTTTTCCAAAATATGTCAAATCTTCAGATCATTTGTTTAGATTATTTATGAAGTCAAGCTCCCAATTTTTTTAAACTCTGTGGGGCTCTGCAGCATCATGAACCTTTGTAACAAATGGCTAAGCTTAAACCAGAAGTTAATCCAAAGGTGCGCTTAAAAATGAGGGAACCACACTGAGCAGCTAGCTAGATATTTCTCAGGTTTCCTCGTTGAAAATGCCCCTTACTCAAAGGAAATAAAATATTTCATGATAAATTAACTTTTTCTGATCCTGAAGCGTATTGAAGACATGAGTTAGTGAGAATAGAATTTTCAGGGCAACACAACTGCTTTGAATACTTTTTGGGGTTTCTCTAGAAACTACTAATTTCACAGTATGTGTTTAATGATACAATCTGAACTTAACAAGTAAGCTAACATGGGAAAAAAATTGGGTTTCCCTACTAAAAATACAGGAAACAGAAAAAGATAGTTTTATTCAGCTCTGTCAAAGAYACCTTCAGTCCAGTATGACAAGGTGTAGAAAGGAGCAGTGAAAACAGAACTTAAAAGACATTATTCCTACATCATTGTGCCTTTGTCCTACTTCTATTGCTTGTAAGAATTTTTTTTTCAATCATATACAAAACAATGAACAGCAACACTTTTATGAAATTGCTTTCAATGTGTGAGATGCACTCTCATTCACAGTCTTTTTGGAAAAGGAGAGGCGTTTCTAAGTTTGAAAGGATTCAAAACCATAAAATAAATGCATAGATTTAAGTATTAACTTGACTCTTGCTAAACATAATAAAAATTATTTAAATGAATAGTATTTCCCATAGCTACAACTACTATATTTTTAGCCATACTGTAACTTTTGCAAAATACTTTTATTGCTTGATTTACTTCAGGAGAGAGTATTATTCCTCTTCAAACCTCCTGTTTGTATTTTGCTGCACCATCCTTCACTGCTAATGAAATCACAGGATCTGTAGGAGCCCCAGGAGGATTCAGGTGCATCATGGACAGTCAGAAGGATGAAACATTAACTTCTCCTGCGTATAAAACCTTGTGCTGAGAAATGAGAGAAGAAAGACAGACTCATTGAAAGGGTATTATGGATACCCTCACTTCTGGAAAACATTCAGCATTTTTCATTCACTGAAAAGAGACACTAAATCATTCCTGTCTCACAGTCCTGGTTGGCTTATAAAGTACTTCCCAAGACATGCACACTAGCAAGGTAAAGTGAATTTGAGGGTCTCTCCTACAATCCCTTAATAAATAAGCAAGTTCAGCCATCCAAGAAATGYTGATTTTTCTGACTATCATTCTAATTCTCCACAGTATCACAAGCACTGTGTGTTCCTCAACAAATCATGTTCTTCCCTGAGAAAACATTTTATTTAAGCGGACATATGTTTTCATAAGATGTCTTCTTTCCATACAGTAGTCCTAGGTCACAACATCACTAATTCTTAAATGTCAGGGTTTTTTTTGAGCTAAAAACCTAGATTTTTGAAACCAATTTGTGCAGGCACCTTAAGAAAAGTTCTGCTTTCTCTGATGGAAGCTTGTATAACTCCAAATTTAATCAAAACTTGTTTAGCTCTGCTGATGACCATCCTTCTAATCATAAAACAGAATCAACAGCTATCATGGAGGTTTGATCTGGATGGACACAGCAGAATTTCTGTGTAATTTAAGTAGGTTAGCCTATTTATTATTTTTGTAAGAGAAGGACAGCCTTTAAATCTGCCAGGTAAATATGTTGGCAGGATTTTTAGTTGAAGAGACACCACGTTTTCTTCAGAATAAAATAATCCTCTATCATGCTAAGTTCTGCAGTGTAGATGGCTACAAAATGTGTGTTTGTTGGACAATTACAAGAGTGGCAGACAGCTCCATTTTGTGGAGTTGGACTGAGCTGTAGCTTGYAATCAGAAATCTGCTCTCTGCCTCCCAGGGTTCCCTCTTCCATGTCACTAAGTAGGAGCTCAAGCGTACTTAGATGAGACCAAAGCACTGAATTATAGAAAAGGGAGCTGTCTTGCTGAAGGAGAAACCATGCATTGAAGATATGGTGCTATTCAGGTGCTCATCTTGCACAGTTTCACCGAACTTTAAATACTTTTGAATACATCTATAGTTTGATTTTTTAAAGGCATTCTGCCTTTGAGCCTCAGTTCTTTTTTATCTTTTTGGTCTTGGGAACTCCTGCACTTACTTCTAACTTTTTGTGCCTTTGTCATTACTTCCTCTGTGTGAAAAGATTTCAGGGATATGCCACACATAGTCACAAACACTAATAAGTGCAATATTATCTTCCCTTTATATCTAACTCTCTTCCAAAGCAGCTGCAGTGTCATAACTGATCAGGGACATTCAATTGCTATAACAGTATGATAAACAGCTGGGAAATATTGAGCTTTTATTTGCAATGATCGTATTCTTCTGTGTTATACTTGCTAAAGGGACTTATTAACGTTGATAATACTGATTTCAGAAGGTTGAGATTAATTTAAATATAATCTTATTCTAAGGAGGCATCCCAAGAGTAGTTTAAAATTGAGGGGGATTTGGGGTGAAGGAGACATTTGGGGAGAAGCCAGTGAAAAGTGACTGAAGGTTTTAATTTTTTTCTTGTGTACCACAGCAATATCAAGAAAATGGAACTGAGCTAATTCCTGGACTTGTTCTAGCAGGCACTTCATTTAGCCCACTGTAATTCAGATATAAACTCCACTCTGTGGAGGACAGGACTTACCTTTTAGTACCTTTTTCAGGCTACCTGGAGTGTTTCACACTGTACAATGGTTGCTTTATTAAAAGGAATCCTCAAAGTTGTTTCTGAGAAATGCATGAGAGTTTATGTAGTCACACACTACAGACTATTCCACTGGGAGATTAGCAAGTATCCTTCAGGCATCTCTCTTAGCAGCACTTTCTAGAGAACCCAGCCTCTTAGAAAATATATTTTATTCATGGATTATCATGTTTCCAAGTTTTAAATATTTATAGAACTCATAGTCCAGTGTGGTCCTTACTGTAGCATGTGATACAAGTGTTTAATGAGGAAGTGTGGACATATTTATATAAAAATAATATCAGGTCTTTCCTTGAATAGTTTTGGGTTTCTGTACTGAGTAAACTGCAATGATTATAGTGATTTTTTTTTTGTCTGCTTCATTCTGCTTTTTTCCTTCATGTAGTCTTAGATTAATTTTGAGGTTTTCAGCACCAAAAATTATCAAAACAACATTCTGGTTGAAAGCAGGCTTCAATATGCTTATAAAATGCCAGTTTTTGTGTTTGCAGGTATTTCTCTGGATGCATGAATGGAACTACTTGGTCCTTTCTGCTATGTAAAGGATTCTTTCAGGAACATCACACATTTTCATATATTCTGAAAGACAATCCAAAACAGGCACCCTGGCTCTTCAGTTTGCAGACATACACAAGCCAATATACCTAATTAATTCCTCATTAACCTTTGTGTTGGAGAGGTAGATACCCAATGATTAGGAAATAGAAAGAAAGGAGTTATACATATACAGAAATTTAATTTTCTAACTACATTTTGCAACAACCAGACAACTGAAATGGGCTTTTGAGTGGATGCAAAAATAGATATTTCAATATAAGCAGGAGATAGTAAGACTGACTGTTTCAGTCCGAAGAGGGAAACATATACTTGAAATTAAGAGGGTTTCAAATTCATCAGTAGTCAGCAAAAATTCAGCTTGTAATATAAATAGAAACAAAGTTAGGGAAACTCCCAGACTGCTGGAATGAATATAAGTAATATGTTGTAACGATGAGTAATGAGAAAGTTAAAGTGGTCAGTGTTATTATCTGAGGAGCTATACCAAGAAAACCTTGAAATGTTGGACAGGATGAAGAGCAAAAAGGAGTCAGTTTCCCATACCTGATTTATGGGACCAAGAGATGGAGAAACAGTGAGACCAGAGAACATGTTTTATTTCTGACGCCTTCTTAACTCSCCCCTTCACACTTTCATTTATTGTACCCTGAGAATGTGTCAAACATCCAAAGACAGACTATAGGGGAAGGTGCAAGACAGCAAAGAAAGATCTTGAGTAGAGTAATAAAACAGAATGCTGCCCTTGAAAAAAACAAACCAGTGAGTATATCCTTGTTTAATAGATGTTTGCATATTGGTCAAAGTCAAGAGGAAAAATTGCCTTTTTATGCCTAAAGGTTGCATATTAAAAGTCCCATCTGCCTCTCTTGTTCATGTCTATTACCCTCACTTTCCCACACACTGGAAAAGACACTTCTTCATGTAGATCCTTTATGGATGAACTTTACAGGGATTAAAATTTTGCACACAAAACAACCTCATCTTCTGAAGAATGAAATTTTATCTAGTCAACAGGAATTAGACAGACAGTTATAATTTTTCAAGCTCTTATTGACCTTGTTGACATTTGTAGTGGGTTTCATAATTTCAGTAGAAAAACTGAAAACTAAAATCCCAGAGGAAGAGATAATTTTGACCTTTACTTCATGTATATATTTTTCTCTTTCTAAAGATGTAATCTAAATACCAGTTAAACTAGCAGCTGAATATTTTTTACAAAAATTGCTCCAGCTGTGAAGCTTTGCGGTCACATCATTAGGATTAACTTGTGATCTAAATGCTATCTTGCAGCTCAGTTATCTGCTACTAAATATTGGATGCTTCTCTGTGGAAACCATTTTATTACTTGCCTAAATATTTCATTCAGAACACTCATCTAAACAACTGACTATTGGATAACACAGAAAGAGCCTGGAAAAGTCCAATGGACAAAAACAAACTCAAACAAAACAAAAGAAAAATGAGACCAAAAGATAAATGCAGCCAAAGCTTTACGACCTTTTTGAATCTCCAGTATTTCAAACAAAGTAGGTCAAATGAGGAAAATTTAGGGATGAAAGATATCTGACAAGATATACTGACAAGGGTGATTGCCACATGTAACAACTGGATGTTGAATAATTTCTCCAGTGGATCTTATGACAGCAACAATCGTGGTATGGATGTTTCCCACTGCAGTTTCCCATTTTTTCCATAAATGGGGAGGGCTGGTCTGCAGTCGATGGAATCAGTGCAGAATATCAGCTGAACCAGCCAGCAAACTTCTTGGAGGGCTCACCAGTAGGATCCACATGTTGCTGTGATGTCCCCAGTGCAGAGYTGGGGCAATAGCAATGGCACTGCCCAGTGCAATGAACACATACTCAGAATATTATCCACCACTCTTCAGCCTCTTATGGGATAAAGGAAAGATGCACTGCTTGATTGTTTCCACTCTAGTCTGTTCAAGTTATTTCAATAGGTAGAACATCCTTTTCCATCCACTCAGTTCTAAGTGACTCAAACAGCAGATGGTCTGAGATAGAACTACTGACTGTCTAAGGAATTGCTTTTACAGAGAAAATGATTAATACAGAAGTAAATAAGACTTGATTGACCAGAAAGGAAAATAAGTCCTCATTCACAAGTATTTTCAAAGACAAATCCCTTCTTACTTACCTTTTTTAATAAAGTTTGCTTAGTAACATATTTTTGTTGCCTTGTCTCTAACCCTACATTTATTTATTAGATTTTCTCCTTCATAATCATTCAGTCACTGCCATTTTTAGGGCTATGTGCACATGGATGATAAAATATTAGGATTCTTGGTCCTAATTAACTGCGATAGGTTCCACTGCAATTTCTGCATGCAAAATTTTGCAGCCTGTGAGCCCCTGCTCCTCTCATATATAAAAAGAACAGCAGGAAATATTGGCACTTGTTTTGGATCATGAAACTTGAACAGCAAAGAATTGTACCCATTCTATCAACAAATCCTAAAGAGCTGGATTCAGGGCCATGCCYATCTGTACCTTCTCTGATATCCTTTCATTCAATCAAAGAAGAGCTAACCAAATAATTAATTCCCTATCCTCTGAACTGCTATGCAACATGCAATATAGTTATTTGTACCAGATCAAGTTCACTCCTGCCACCTGAAAAAAATTGATGACYGGTACAACACTGTGTAAGTTCAGATCCACATAATTGAAATTCTGCTATGCATTGGCCTGAAAATTTGACCTATGATGTAGGCATGGAAAATTGCATTTGCTTCAAAGACAACCACAGTAAACAAGCACAATGGCTTTTGAAATTTTATTGGATGCAGCTATTATCTATTTAATGGGGTTTCAGATATGTTGGGTAGCTGCAAGTGTAAATGAGACAGTTAAAACACTCAAAGGCTTTGAGTATTGTACTTACACAGGCCACTTATTATCCACATTTTGATTATTTCTCTGAATCATTGTCAAGAACAACAATAATAATAGCGGCAGTATTARTAATCCAGCTGGGAATCATTCTTTGATGTTCTTTATGTGGATAATTACGAGCACATAAAATAAATCCTACTTCTGGCATATCTTCCAGCAGTGTCTGTTTACGTCTGAAACTGTGGATGCACGTTGGATCTGTCAACAGTAGCTGCCTTGGAGAATATGTTTTACATAAACAATGAAGGAAAGTAGCCTGAATGACATGAAAAGAGGCTTAACCTTTGTCTAATGGATGGGTCAATGACAGGGTATGGTTTGAATCATGTCTTACTCATTATTTTTATTCCATCCAAAAAGCTGAAAAACTCTGGGATGCCAAACTGTTATATGTAGATCATACACTTTTTAAAGAAATGAGAGCTTATTCCACATGGAAACTGGAAAAGCAGGTACACTGAGGTAGAAATACCCCTCTGAATCCCTTCCTCATGCTGCTGGAGGAGTGAGCAAGCATTTGTGTGTGGCTGAGCTGCCAACTGGGGCTGCCATGCAGCAGCCAGGCAGCATTGTCATCATACAGACAGAAAACTGCTTGGTAGTCCCTCCATTACCCGTCCATTAGCTCCACTTTGGAAGCTGACTTCATGGATTTTTCCTGTTGTGAATATAGCAGCAGGTATGCAGCAGAGAAATGGTTTAAGTCAGAGCCACCAGATGGGAAAAGAGATGTTCAGGACATTCAAAGTAACACAGAAATGAGAATCTGAAGCACAATGTAGAGTTAAGTTGTACCTGTTGGATGTTATAGATCTAAATTACATTTCATTACACTGATCCAATTGCAAGCCACCTCCAATTTCCAGCTGGATACAAATATTTTCAGGGTATTGTTTCACCATCTAAATTAAATTCCTTGTTTGAAACTTTTTCTCTCTATTGATTTTTTTTTCCTGTTATGACACATCAATGACACACTATATTATATTTTTACATGCTAGAAAAACAGATTTCTATCCAGGAGGCTCTTTATCCTGTGGATTAGGGCTCTTTCTGTTACAAATAACCCCTTCTAGCAAGCTTCAGTGTATGGTCTGTATTTGTAGGTTAAAGCACTTTCTCCTTTTAGGAAAATCTAATTCAGGTTTTACCTGGCTGACAAGATGGATAAGGCTCCCAGGGGTAAATCCTCCCTGATCGAAGTAGCTGAGTGCAGACAGCCACACATATGGAAGGGAGGGAATGCTGGACAGAGAAAATCAGTGACAGGAATATTTTGTGTGGTTTCTGATGGATTTTCTATTTAAAGTCGGAACTTGTGTTTGATTCTGAATGTGCTTTAGCTTGTAATGATTCTCTCAAGAAATGTAACAGTTCCTCTGAAAACAGCATTTTAATCCCCACTCTTGCTTTTCATGCCAAATAACCATAAGGTGGAAAGCTGTGATGGCCTTAGAATGCCTGTAACCTCAGAATGTCTGACACTGATCTTGCTCCACATTCTAATGCATTCCTTGAGACAAATGAAAGAAACAGAACTGTGGGACACCAACTGAGTCATGTGACTTCACCTCATGGAATAATAGTTACTTTTTGTGTTACACAGGGAAAAATGCATTTGAAGGTAAGGCAGTGTTCCTTTCATTCAGTTGCTGTGTGTAAACGAATGCTGCATGTTAAAATCTGCATGTCTATGTGGAAATATGTAACACAAATAGTCTATTAATTTAGGATATATAAATAACACAGATTTCCAAAATAAGTGACATCTTACCACAGCCAAGGGGTCCTTCACAAACCATGCTCCCTCTGTCAGTTTTTCATCCAGTGAGTATGGATTGATGGCAGAGCCACATTGGAATAACACTACTCTGYTTATGATCCTTGCTGCATTCTCAAGAACCTTTGCACTATAGCTACAGCAAAGATCATGCATTCATTTCAGGAGGGAATCTCCCAGTGGTCTCCTTTAGCTGTGTTCTGGTTCACTTCACACAGCAGTCTCAAAGCACAAAACCTGCATTCCTTCTGGATGAAATTAAACAGGATGATGTGTCCAGGAGAAAACTTAAGTGCATCCCTGCTGCTAATGGGATTTCAGTCTCCTGTACTTCTCTCCAGAGCTAATTTAAAGGAGCTCCTCAATAAACCTCAAGGGGAAATGGAAGGGCTGTGTGTGCAAAAGTAAAACTGTTGGTTTGAAAAAGGTGGATTGAACAGACTAGATTCATAAAGGTTTAGGAGGATGTACTGTTGCTGTGTATGCAAAAGTAAAACTGATGGTTTGAAGAAGGTGGATTGAACAGACTAGATTCATAAAGGTTTAGGAGGAGGTGCATACCATTTATTTCAGTGAGCTTTAAGATGCTGAGTGTCTCTCTGAATCTGGGCTGAAGGATTTGTAACCTTATGCAGCTGCTGTACCCTTTGATTCTCCAAACCATCATACCAACACAGAGGAGGAGCTACATCTGTTGCACCACGCTGCTGAATGTGGTGCTGCCCTCCGGACCAACTCAGTGACACATTTTTTCTATTCCTTTTTATTCCATTTACACACAATCCCTTCAGAGTCCTCCTTGAGACTGGTGTCAATCACTGTGTACAAGCAAAGGTGCAGAGTTGAAACTCTCAGAGACTGCTGATAACTCCTGATAGACTGCCAATAACTTCCCATCTGTTTGCAGTCAATTCTTAGAGTGCTCTTATAAAGAGCAAAAAGCAGCACACAGAATTACTACTTGTGTTTCTACTCTGTCTCAGTACTCAGAAGGCTTTACAAGGGTCTTCCTCTCTAATTTATAACAGCATCTAGGCTGTA
This sequence comes from Cardinalis cardinalis, assembly GCA_014549065.1. Taxonomy (NCBI): domain Eukaryota; kingdom Metazoa; phylum Chordata; class Aves; order Passeriformes; family Cardinalidae; genus Cardinalis; species Cardinalis cardinalis. The sequence continues at coordinate 706,795 of JACDOX010000200.1, forward strand.
GAAGGCTGAGGTGTGCCTGAGCTACCTGGTACTCACAGTAGGATGGGTCAGCATGAACAGAAGGGGTCATGATCACTTGACCTATCAACCCTCTCATAATAAAATATCTGCTTTCAGTAAAAAAATGAGATCTGCACAGCTGTCCAAGTAGCATATATTTTCTGGCAAAATGAGGGAGACCAAAGTGGCACACGTGTTTTATGGAGGCCTAATGTTATGTTTGGAGTTGTCAGCTCTAATCAAGAGATTTTTTTAGCAGTGACTTCCTCAGGATGATGATGAGGTGCCTTGATTTAGATTGATTATTGCTAATTCTATGTAGCCTTTTGTGGGGATATTTTGGAATAAAGTACAGAATTCACAAAATATTTGACCCCTCAGTAGAGAAAGAAACGGAGAAAATTTTATATAAGGGCACATCCTTGTAATTCAGCTCCTGTGATTTTCTTGTGTTTTGTCAAGAATTAGGGAAAATAGAAAAGAGAAGTGCATCCTGCAACAATAGCTGTTTTATCTGGAGAAAGTCCCATCCTTTTTATCTTGAATGAATTCCCATATCTTGTGTTCTAATCCAAACACTGATTAGCAATGTTCTAGCTCTTTGTTTGCTTGTTGCTGTTTGGCAGACATTGTGGCTTTCATACTTTGTTCCTTAATTACTTGCCATTTCACCCCCTGATTGTTTTCAAGGCTCTCTCAGCACAGCTTACACAAAAGATCCATTTTCACAGTGTCTTGTAAAGTATTATTTATACGTTTGCTGCCAGGCAATCTGGCCCCTTTGCAAAGCCTTTTGCTTGCATCAGAAATAAAGCTGGCTGCCGAAACACAGAAAATATTTCTTGTACTTCATGAATGTAATTTGAGAAGAGCTCTTCTACTGCTTGGTACTAGGTCCCCTAACTCTGGTCACTTTTGAGGATTCTGAATTCCAGTAATGTGAATGGAGCCTTTCTTCCTGAAGAAGAGAGAGGCCCTTGAGACACAAAGCAGCAGAATAATAGTCCTGTATCACCCTTTCATGCTCAGGTGTAAACTATATGAAAGCTGGGTTCAGTCCATGGCTAAAGATCACAAAAGAACGTGCTGGCCAGTCTTGCAGGAGGGGAACCTTGCCAAACCCAAAAGGTGCTCTCCTCTTTCTCATTCCATTTACAATGGCAGGAGCAGAAAGGCCTTCCCTTTGGTGATCTCCAGCATTACAGCCAGGCTTGCATCTATTCTTGTCCTACAAGAGCAGCAGGATCTTGCCCAGGTCCCTTCTATTCTTCTACAAGAGCAGCAGGATCTTGCTCAGGTCACTTCTTTCTCATCTGCTCAGGTCCCTTCTTTCTCATCTGCTCTCACAGAAGGATAGCAGAGGGAGGAAGTTGGTCCACAAACTGCATTCCTCTGGTGATCAAACTGTGATCAGGTGTGGAAACAGCATGTTGAGGGCTGGAGTCCTATACTGCAGGAGAAGAGAAGAGAAGAGAAGAGAAGAGAAGAGAAGAGAAGAGAAGAGAAGAGAAGAGAAGAGAAGAGAAGAGAAGAGAAGAGAAGAGAAGNAGAGAAGAGAAGAGAAGAGAAGAGAAGAGAAGAGAAGAGAAGAGAAGAGAAGAGAAGAGAAGAGAAGAGAAGAGAAGAGAAGAGAAGAGAAGAGAGAAATCCTATGGTGAGCAGCCCCCAAAACCCCCCAGGTATTCTCCCATCTCCTCTCCCAAGCTACCAGCACTTGCTCTGTTTCTGGGAAGATGTGCAGACATAACCAACAGTATTGCAATGGTGGCAGCTATAACTGGCCATGAAACTCAACAGGGTCATAGGAAAAATGAAGAGCAAATAAGAGCAAAAGTGCATTTTCTGTGGTATAACTTTAAAATTACTAGATTGGACCAAGACATTTAGGGATAACTGGAGACTGAGTGTACTAATAACTCAATCTCCAATAAAATTTTCCCAGTCAATGAGGTACAGCTGGAGGATGACGCACACTCATCAAACCTTTGCAGTGACTGAAGGTATTTGATTTAGGGGGAACTAGAACACAGATAAGTGCATTGTGTATCATATTGCAAGTGGAGTGTCTGTCCCCACAGGACTAAGGAAGTCATTCCCCTCAAGCGTCCCTGATCTTTTCTTTATGAATGTTCTGTGCAGGAGTAACTTACAGACCTGCATAATGTTGTGAGTGCTGTTGAAAACAAATTATTTTTGCAGTAAAGGACTATTCTAAAAAATAACAAAACAGTCTTAGCATCATAAATCAAGAAAGTGTTGAACCTGACGACATAATCATGGGTCAATATGTTAAGATTACACTTAACATATCCTTCCTGTGATTTTCTCAGAACAGTGTTCACTGAACAAGAGTTGGCTCCACATTAGGTTGTATTCAAATGACTGACCTCAAGAGTGTGAGGATTTTGCTAATGTCTGAATAAATAATTCAGAACAGTCAGTATGAAAGCAGTCATGGTCTCTTCATTTCTGTGCTGCTCTTTACTCTAAAAAGGAAAAGCAAAAGAATGTGATAAAAATGTCTTCTGATGACTCTCTGAGTGAGAGTACATCATGATCATGGCAGTAGAATTAATTTCAAGTATTATAATTTCTAAAACTTGACATTAAAATAAACACGTCCTTCAATCCAGGAATTGATTAGTTCTTTCCACTGACTACAAGACTGGAGGTGTGGATAAAAAAGCACATATTTTTCTCCTGATTCAAAATATTGTTGCATGATACAGTGAAATCTGACTGTAAATGCTGCTTAAATAAGAAGAATTTTGCATATTGTACCAATCTTCTGGCTTCAGGGGACAGCGATCTTTCTTCCATGGATGTGAGCTGCAATGGCATCTCTGAGCACAAGCAGGCAGCAGAAAGAGACAGGGCAGCTTTTGGCCCAGCTCTTGAGTAACCCCAGCACCACTGAGCTAGGCCAAGGCAAGCAGCAGGCTACAGCTGATCTCCATGTGTCACACAGAACCCACTGAGCTTTCTCAAAAATGCATTTAAGCTCATCAGTCTACTCAGAGATCATGCCACTCCTCCCTTGCCAACTACCAACCAATATTGAATTCTTCCTATCACAGCCAGAGCTCTCCTGAGGTTTGTACCTATTCATTTTACTGTATTTATTAATTTCACATGTTCACTTTTTAATCAATTGCACAGGTGCATTTCCTCAGAGCAAATGAAAAATAAAATATCCATTTAGGGTATTTTATCAGATCATGCAGCAGACACCAATTTAGTGTCAACTTGGAGGTGAGCAGAACATGAGGTTTATTCCAAGATAAATTAGTACTTTTTGTTACCTTCAAACAGTTCTTGAGTCCCAGTCATCAAAAATATATCTAATATCTGGCACTGAGAGCCAGGAGCAGCCATCTCACCATGCTAAAAGGGGCCCGACCTAATCCCTCACTGATTTACAAACAACCAAATTCATCATTTCTTGTCATGCTGCTGTCAAACAGCACACCAAGGTGTGTGAAGAAGCAGAATTGGCTGCACTTTAGGAGTCCATCAGAATGGTATTGAGGGGAAATGTCACCTATTTTTCTTGTGTCCTTCTCTTGTCAAAACTGTAGTAATTCTGTCTTTTAAAGGATTGAAGACTTACAGCAGATTCAGTGTCTAAGCTTAGCTTTCCATAGTGGCTGTCAAAGATATTTCCCAAACCACTCCTGTTTACACCCATGAAGCTACCAGGGGACATATGTTCACCACTGGAAATATTTAGAGGATTTAGCAGGACTGATTCACTGTATAGGTGAGAGAGACAGAACCAGAGGGTCCAGTTTTGGTCCAGGAATTAACTTTCTCAATAAACCATCTCCATATGTCTTATACCTTCCATGTCCTTCACTTCAGTCAGCTGATACATGTATTTAAACACAGCACTGACACAGAGACTGTGGTGATGTGTAATAACTGTATTTTATTTATATAACTGTATTTTAGATAAGGCCTGTGTCATGACACTTCAAATATAAACACAGGTCTCAATATTTTCTTTCCCCTGGTAGGGATCATATTGGGCTGGGGAAGGAAACTTTATACATTTGAACTTCTACAACTCTATGCCCAAGGTAGTGTGAATGGACTCCTGATTCTACCGAATTTATCCCATTTACTTCTTTAAGCTGGGACTTCATAGCTCATGAAGCAGTTGCTACAAAACATAGATAGTAGAGATCTTTCCTGCCTTTATATTTCTCTTAAAAGAAAAAAAAAATAGGGATTATTGACATTATAGGAGAAAAGCATAATGGTAAATTGATATGCAAGAACACTTATGAGAAACCCTTATTTTAACTAGATTTGTCACAGCCTTTTTGTGTAGCATTTATGCATCTAATATTAATGGTGTTTTCTTTGTTGTATAAAAAGGTGAATACAAAAAGAAATGTCCTTCAAATTTGTAAGCAGAGGGAATAGTTAGAAGAAAACATATTAGTAAGATAAATGCAAAACAAAAATTACTGAAAGTGTCTTCTGAATTTTAGGTTGATAGCTAAATAATTAAAATTCCCCTGGGATGAATTATTTGTCATTATTAATGTATCTGCAATTTGGCTAGAACTCACTGATGAGACATGCATAAAACCATCCTCATTTTCAGAATGAATCATTTCCTGCTGACATTGTCTGTCATCCCAGAGCAATGGAAACACTTCTGAAAAACAGAGAACGACATGCACACAGACACCCAAACTCTGGCTTTTGCCATTGCTGGTTAATGAACCCTTCATGATTTTCCTCGTCCTGACTTGGTTGGTAAGAAATCCCTTATAATTTCTTATGGCTAAGTGCATCTTTACTGTCAAAGATGTTTTGCCATCAGTATGTCTGATATACCTTTTTTTATTATCATCCCTTTCTGTTAACCAGGTTCCAACCTCTGTGCACTCCTTTATCCCTCAGCTAACAAAAGTTTTCTTCTTGTTTCCCTGATATATTCTGCCCATTTCTGCAAAGAGCTGCATTCATATCTTTACCTTTTTCTATATCTTGTTTATTTTTCCTCTAATTCACCACAAATCTCCAGTAAAACAAGGTCTGAATTCTTATTTACAATACAGTTCCATCAGAGTGCCTTAGAGGAAATGAAAATCTGACCCTCTGAAAGCACTCCATAGACAATGTTTCTGATGGGGAAATTTGCTCTTTTCCTTCTGTTAAAGGTTTGCATTGCGTTCATTTCAGTGGAAAGTACATGGATATCAGCATTTATTGGGAAAAAAAGGTCACCTGCTTCCATGTTTAGAAGCAAAATAATCCCTCCATAGAAATCAGATCTAAAATTGTCCCTTATTTCAAGGGGACATCAGACCTCCTCATGGCCTCACTTACAATTAATTATAAAATACTGGATTTTATGTTAACAGATAAAAGAAGTTATTTATCTAATTGAACTTGAGCTCATTGGCTATCACCATATCATTCTTAGAATAAATGAAACCCTGCAAAACCTCAGGAAAGAGAAGTTTGGTGGTGATTGAAGAACTATGAACCACAGTCCTGAGAGAAAGATGTATTTTTCATCTAGACATAATAAAGAATACTAAAGAAATGTACAATATGCCTTTCTACTGCTTTCAGGCTGAACATTGAAGAGACATCATTCCATTGTTATAAGCTAAGATGAAACTTGAAAATTTGTTGGGTGTGACTATGCTAATTTGGAAAGGAATATTTTGATGTGACTTCCATAGTGAAAGCCAAAGCAACATATTAATTCACCCTTGAGGTGGACTTTTCACAAGCAAAACCAATTTGTGTGGATTGATTAATTTTCTCCTTGTGGTATGTCTTCAGTGTTCTGGCACACCAAGGCACTTAGAGGGAATTGAGTATTGTGTTCCTCCTTGGGACATTTTGCCTGCTTCTGTGTTTGTCAGCCACAGAAAAGGAGGTTGGGGAGATGCTTCTTTTGCAAGAGAGCCACTAGAAAATGCTTAAAATAGGTCTTCATTCTTGCAGTGTTAAATTTTCACAGTGAGCAAGACAAATCATTATTTTTAGGGGCTTATTTAGGAAATCCCACCATGAATCAGGGCAGAATTGGATATCGTCTGAAGACTGAGATAAACCACTATTTTCTTATTACAGGTGCCACATTAAAACTGGATGAATCCTGTAAATATTTAGATTTACAGAAAGATTCTGTCTCTCTGTTTTTGGATGATGGCTTCCACAGATATATTAAAAAATCCAGCAATGATGCCACAGTGCCTCAAACAGTCTCTGCATTAATGTCTGCTCATACACCAATTGCTTGAGCAGGCTGGATGACAGAAACAGTAGAGACTCTGAACTGATAATTTCTAGCAGATAGAGGCTATGAAATATTAATTACAGGACAGGAAAAACACTCTCCTTTATGTTATCACTTTTGCCTGGGTGGCCCGGTGAGATAAGATATTGTTCTAAATTCAAATTAGTCAATGCAAAGCTGGATTTACATAGCCTTAGTGACTTAATGGGAAAGAAATGAGCTGATCCAGATAAAAAGCATGACACTCCTAATCTGTTTATGCACTGGAACAGATGGCAAAGCCACATTTGGTTTTACCTACAGGACCTCCAGCCACATTGTGTCCTTGCTCCCTGGGTACTGCTCCTCTTTGCTGGGCTGTGCCTGCCTTAACACTGCAGCAAACACACAATGGGACCCTGTTTCACTTGTCAGTCAGGGCATTCAGTGCAGCTATTGAAATTCAGCCGGGTGCCAATTCCCTTGTTTTAGTAGAAGTCATTATAATCTGGTACTTTTGAAGGGCACTCCTGCTTTTGGCAGCAATAGATGGACTAATGTCAGCTTATTTCATGTCAAGAGAAATGCCAGTGTATTAAGCAAGGCCTTAGATGATGCCATTCACTTAAAGTAACTGTGGGGTTCTTCTGCTACACACCTTGCAGAAAGACATTTAAGAAATATGCTATGCAAGAGGTTAAGATTTTGCCTTTTTTTTTTAATTTCCCAGCAGTGCTGTTATAAAATCAAGTTTCAACCTGTTTGCTGACTGATGTCACATAAATCAAGCTCTGAGTGTTAGTGTGACCTGACAGAAAGCTCATTGGCAACCTGGATGGGCCTTGGAGCAGCCTGGTCTAGTGGGAGGAATTCCTGCTCATGGAAGAGGGATTAAACTATATGATCTTTATGGTCTCTTCCAACCCAAAACATTCTACGATTCTATTATTCTCGTGAGCATTTGGTGCCCTCATTAGTACCATGAGATGGCATTTCTTTTGAATTATGCTTCATAAATCATTAATATTCCTACATACTAATATTTTCTTCTATTAAAAAGAAGGTAACTAACCCATAGTTATTTGAGGTTATTTGAAGAACTCTGAGACAGAGTACAGTTAGAGTCTCTAGAAATAAATGCCTCCCAAGTTCATAGTTTGATTTTAACACCTCTACAACTAGATTCTGTCAAATTGGGATAAACTATTTATATATCTAGAAAATTTAAGCTTGATTTGCTTGGTTTCAGATCAGTGGATTCCCTGCCTACTCTGGCTGAAATGGTGTATTTTCATTTCTGCATGCCCTTCTGGCCAGGGTGGTTTCTCTTGTTCCTGTTATCTGTAAAAATGTCTTCCAAATGCTACATATTCCTTTTACCATTCCCCTCAGTCTGTGAGCCTGCATCTTTAGCTCATTTCATTCAAATGACTCTGGAATTACCTCCTATGTGTTCACCTTAAGTGACATAGCTTTGCATGTATCTTCCTCTAATGAGGCTGCATCACTGTCAATTAGAGACAGCAGAACACGTGTTCAGAATGTTCTAGGACAGCAAGGTGATTGATGGCAGAAAACAAAATGTACCAGTTCTAAAAAAAAAAAAAATTCCAATTAATCTATTTTGAAAGCAAGTGAAAGATGTTTTTCTTCATACTATAGTGCTTAATCTATTCAAGCAATAGGTTTTAAAAGTTCAATGATAAGGCATTATCTGCTTTTATTCTTTTTTCTTTTTTTCTGATCAGCTATCTGAGGAGATTTATTCAATATTCTCCACAGTAAGTCTATTTCAGACTTACTAATCATAAAATAATGGTGAAAATAATGAATGATTAGGGTTGTTTTTTCACAAAAAGGTAAATCATGTCCTGATTCAGACTCTTCAAACAACAAATCCTTAACTCCCATTTCCTGAGGACAGAGATGCCCAAAGGATGATGGGAAGTAGTMATTTGGGAGATACTGAATATATTTGTTTTTTCCTAATCTAATGGCAACTAGCTCCTGGGAAACTGATGAAGGTTTAAACATAGTAAAAATTACCAGAAGCTGTCCTTGATGGTTGGGTCTGTGATAGCAAAAGCTTTTGAAGGAAGCTGCAAAGGGTCTGGAGTGTAAAAGATTCACTTAGATTGTTTTGTCTTCTAAACTTGAAAATCTTTTCTTATCTGACTGGGCAGGTATCCATAGCAAGGCCCAAGCCTGCCAGGCTGGTGGGATTGAGAAAACCAAAGTGGTGCCACTGGTTCCTTAGTGTTCACAGATAACCTACAGAGGATTAAGCCTGTTGGTGCCCTTGGGGCAGTTTCCACTTCACAGACTCCTTTGTTTTTGGGAATATGATTCTCCTGTGTGTATTCAAAGCCTCACTAGATCCCCAGAGCTCCTGCTCTGTTTTCCAGTCACCAGCTCTGAGAGCATGGTGCCAGATGTCACAAGATCCAAGTGTGTCTGAGTTTTACAGCTGATAGAGCTGTCATGAATCCTCACTCAAGAATGTAAGTAATAAATGTAGGAAAAGAGAGCCCTACAGCCATGATTGACAGTGAGTGTGAAATGCTCTTCCTCCAAAGAGCAGGAGAGCTGTCTGGCATTTGAAGGCTTGACTTTGCTGACTCTACTGCAGAAGATAAGAGCTTTAGCTTTGGAAATTGTATTACCTGGGAAAATGAAATCGTTCCAAACACATCTTGAAAGGTAAAGAACAGGCAACAAAGCAGTGAAAGAGAGAATAGTGAGAACTGCAATTCAAAGAAAAAAGACAACCAATATATGCTCTGCTGTGGTTTAAGTATCAAAATATTTTAAAAATACTTATGAAATCAACTGCAGAAATATATTTCTCTCAGTACCAGAGAAAAATAGCATTGGGGAACAACCATGTGACAGCAAAAGAAATCTGTAGAAGAGCTGTTTTCTTTCCCTGCCCTGAAAATGCTTCTTCAAGAAAATGGAAGGCTTGACAGAAACATGAAGCGGTTTGAAATACTTCCAGATGTGTCGACATACATTGGGACTTAGGACAGCCTTTGAAACAACATACTTAGTCAAAATTTCAAGGATTTTTGTGAAGGAGCTGAGGGAAAGGCGAGTTAAAAATGAAAAAGGCAGAAAAGAGTGGAGATGTCATACAGAAACTATGTGAAGTTGGAGATTCCAGTTCTAAGGAAAAGCTGGGAGATGACCTGGAAGAAAGTGGAGAAAGAAAAATAACTTTGTCAGATGAAAGCTAACAATTTTCTGGAGCAGACAGGAGTTTCATTATATGGATAAGGAGACAGATGTGAAGAACTGAGTTCGGAATTGGAGCAATGAAACTATGAAGGAAAAGAGATGGCAAATCTCTGATAGGAGTCCAAGATGTGTTTTCAGATTCATAAGCTCTCTTTGGAATGCAGTAAAATTGGCATTATGAAAATTTAACAGGAAGATTCATTTGAGTTGGATGTGAAAGAAACCCATTTAAAGTCTGATATTGTTCTTATTGCTCTTGTAAACATCATCATGCTTGTCCCCATTATGTTTGTTTCTTAAAAACTCACCAGAGCAAGCAAATGTCTGTATATTTTCATATCCTGAAAAAATGAAAAGGAATAGATGTGTCTCAGATAAGTAGCAATCTATCACTGTACTAGGCATTTTGGCAACATGAAATGGTAGCAATTTCTTTTCCCTGAGATGTTACATCTTAAACCAACAGCAGGTACATGGAAAAATCCRACAGACAAACAGGGTGAACAATGTGTTACCTCAGCACTACAAAAGAGATAAAGGGATAAAGGCAAAATGGAAGGGAAGGGCATAGGACACAGAAGTTGGAGGGGGTAGGCTGAGGGAAACCCTTATTCATCAATCTCAGAGGGGAAGAGCTCAAGACAGTTTCTTTCTAGAACAGGTACTTCCTTAAAATTAATTTATACTCCTGCAAATAAGGAGTAAAACTGATAAGGAGGAAATATGGGAAAATAAAAGCTCAGCTAAGCTGTGTAATATTTCAGATAAACACTCTCTGCCCGGCATCATTTATGTTTCAACAAATTAACATGTCCAAATTAGCTACAAATTTCTGTTGAGGTCTACTTTTACCACATAAACAAGGACAAATATTTTGCCACTCTTCAGTTGCTTAGATATATACTATTGGCTAGGAAAAAAACCAAAAAAAAAAAACAAACAAAAAACCCAAAAGCAACATATGGCATTCCATAAAAATTGTTTGAAAGATCTCTGATTTGTTAAATTTCATCTAAAAAATCTTAGAACTCGATGTGCACTTCAGAGGAATGGAAGAACATCATGGCATTGGCTAAAAATGGAATAGTTTTTAACCTTCTTTGATATATAAGTTGAAAGCTTGAAATCTGTTACAGTTTGAATCAGAGCTAATCTGACATAAATCTGAATTCAGACAGAATTAGTAGCATAGCTGTGAAAAAAGACCTGCCCATGTATTTTTTGTTAGATAAGAGGGATACAGAAACAATCTTTGCTCACTCTCTTTCTCATTTACACTCTTGCAAAAAAATCCTCCAGGAGCTTCCCATGCCATCTCAGTTCCCCTGTCCGCAGTGTTAATACTGCAGAGTAGAGAAAGGAACCATAAAAGTGAAACTTTACCCAGAAAACCGCAATGGAGATGAAAATCAATCCAATCTATTGAGTTTACTAAATAAAGTACTGCAGGATTACTGAGAGGGTGTCTGTATCTTCACAAGGCCAAAAAACCCCACAACACTGGGAATTAAAGGACTTTCTGTAGAAAAGCAGTCAGGACAAGTTGCTAGAACCTAAAGTCAGACACGCTGAAGTTATAAACTAAAGACACATTTTTAACCAAAAAGTTATTAATTGATGAAGTAGAATATCCAGGAAAATTATAGATAACTCTGATTTTTGCTTGTTGATCCCAAGATACAATTCTTCTCTGGAAGGCACATTTTCATTTTGCACAATCTCAGCATAGGAATAGTTAATGAATTTAGCAGCCTAAAATATGGTGAGGATTAGAGTGGATTGTTCCTTAAGGCATTTGTGAGTTCAAGAATCAGTACACAACTAGATAGATAGATAGATAGATTAATAAATATATAACAGCAGGATAGTTGCACAGTAAGTTATATGCTAAACATTGTATTTTGTATTAAAGGAAAATTATTTTTATTTTTAAAAATTTTTTATAAAATGGACCCGAAAAAGCAAAACAAAACACCCTCAAAAACCTGTTCTAAATTAGCCACACGTTATGAGTGTTCAGTGGACTTTTTCAGTTTTCTCTTGAATTAGCATTTTCCATGCAAGATCTGACTCATCCCACCTGAGAGTCACAGGTCTTAAGAGCACATGCACAGATACAGGGACTGGGAATATTGAGAACTGGGGCTCCAGCTGAGCTTCCCAAAGCTCTCTGAGCTCCCAAGACTTTCAGGATGCTATAACACTCAATGAGCAACCCATGCATGATCTCTTGAAGCTTGGCAGATATTCAGCAAAGATTCCCTTCAATGAAGATGTCTTGGGGTCAATGAATTCGCATTTCCTTGAAAAACCATTTCAGTAGAAGTTTTATGGGTGTCTTGAAAGCTAAAAGATACAAACTAGAAACTCAGCGTCCAAGTCCCCACGATTTATTTTTCTTGAGAACAAGCATTTCTCAAATGACAAAGAATTCAGCTAATGCAGCATGTTTGTTCCCAGCTCAGAATGTTTCCATTTAATGAAAGGAATACTTGATGTAGCTGTTGCCATAGGAACAGGACATGTTTACACAGGAGCTGAGGTAGAGAGTGGTATGTGCGGGTGGGACTGCCGGTGTTGGGTGAAGTATTGGAACTGCATGATCTCTCCAGTTTATTATGGAGTTCCTTCTGGATTTATTCTAGTTCCTTCTGGATTTATTCTGTGCAGGGATGATCTGTGTACAAATGTTATAGTTGATTGCATGGAGCTATAGAAGAGTATAAAATACCCCATAACCAAATCTCAGACCTCAAGACTATTGCTTTTTGCAATGTTAAAATATATCAGCAATCAAGCACTGTCCTACCTGGCACCAAGAGCTTCAGTACTAACATTTCTACTCTCAGACACACTACCAGGAGTGCTGATGTCTTTTTGGGTACCAAAGTCAGAGATGACCTTCTCAAGAACTCAGCATGTCAGGCCATGAGATATTTTGAAAAGGTGGACATCATTGCCTGAGTGAAAGCAGTATAACAGGGTGGATGTAAAAGTTATCCAACCTTCCAGTTTTTAGACAATTAATTTTGCAAAAGCACTTCTATCTTTGTACACCTATCCTGCCCTTTTCTGGGGGCAGGATTAAATAGTGTACTTCTAACTCACTTTTTTCCCCTGAAATATTCCTAAAAATCTCCAGTACTGTGGACTCCATTGCTGCCTAAAGCAGTTCAGCTGGCTGATTATTCCCACCAAAGTGAAGGTCTTTGCCCCACCAAAGAGCATCCTGTTTGTTTCTTGCTGCCAGGCGAACCTCACTAGGTCTGATTTTTCAGATTGTTTCATACCTTTATTCATATCTCTTCCATCTAAATTTTTTTGCACATCTTTTGTTAAAAACAAACATATTAGGCCATCCTTTGTGTGAAGACTCCTTTAAATACCACTGAACACTTCAGCCTTGGCAGCACAATCAGCTATCATTTCTCCACCTGGCTGAATAAAAAAGCAGGCCTGTCTTTTATTTTGCTCTTATTACTCTTATTAAAGAATTTATTGTTACTCTGTGTTTCCTTTGTTGATATTGGCTCATTTATTATGACAATAGCCAAAAGACACTACTTTTTAAAGCCAAATATTGGCATGCAATCAATTGCTACTCCTATTAATCATCTAACTGTGCCTTTGATACTTGTTGATCTGCTTCCTGAGGTCTTGGTGAGTGCTCTGTTGTTTTTTCTCAGGGGAACATTGTGTCTCTCCCACTGATGCAGAGCCCTGGGCTGCAGTGGCCAGGCACTAATTGAGATTGTCTGGGCAGGTCTAAGCGCTGTTTTGTGCTTCTGCGCAGAAACAGTAGCATGTTGTCAACAAACTGACCAGACAGCTCTCTTAAAGCCAAGTATTATTTGTTTAGATCCAATGCTTTTCAGAGAAAATCCATCTTTATGCAATAACTGTCTATTCACATGTTTAGCTCAGTGATTGAACTACATGGGGTGATTTTGATAGGCTGAAGTTTCCAGCAGACCCAGTCTAAACTCTGGCCAAAATAATGGGCTCCTTTTTTTCAGGGACCAACTCCTTTAGCTGGGGCATAGAGAGAAAAATGTTTTACAGAAGAACAGATGTGGTTACCATCCTCTTTTCCGGAGATGAGAATATCTTATGAATATTTTTTTATAGTTTTGATTYACCTGTTTGCAGCACTGGCAAAATGGTTTTCTAATTTTGGGAGATGCAGCACAGAAAGAAGCTGTTGCCATGGATCCTCTTCCCTTCCCTTCTCTTTGCATTGTATTCTTTTGGAAGCAATCTATCCACATCCAGCTGTTGCTTTCCTGCTTGATTTCTTCCAGTGGTCTTCTATTAAGCAAAATTGTTATATTATTTAGAGGATATGTATTTCATTGCCAAGGTTGCCTATAAGAATCCCAAAACTGCTGCAGCAATGAATGTGCTGCAGCTATTCCAGAAAACCTCTTCCCTATCTTGCCTAAAATTATATTTACTTGGGCTAGTAAGAAAATGGATCATTTTTTTTTTCTTTCTTCATGTTCTGCACATGCAGTTTCCCAAATTCCTTTTCAGATAGCTCTGACTCCTCATTGAAGGGAAAAAGCTCACATAAGAACGTTATCAGTCAGTGCTTTGAAAGTGGGGGGGAAGGCTTTTTCAAAGGTTTCATATAATTTAGTTAACTCTTCTTAAAAAGAAATAATTACAATTTATTCTTCAAATGGGAATTCTACCTTCAAAGAGGTAGAGTGTGTGGTGAAAAGGTAATTCAAATGGTTATGATTGTAATAACCCAACATATATGAAGAAAAAAATAAGACCAACATGTCAAAGCAGATACATCCTATCAAAAGGTATCCTGGAATTGTAGGTACTGTAATAAGTCTGGATCCAAATGCTGGTTGTACACTGAGAGCCAAACTGGGAGGCCTCTCTGGTCAGACTTGCTGAGGAAGCCAGACCTGCTGCTATGGCTGTGCAGGAACCATTAGCAGGGGAGGAGATATTAYTTTATTCTTGCTTGAAACTCACTTTTTGGGTCTGGGGATACCAAAGCATGCAGCAGTTGAGTGAGAGGATTTATGGCTGGACTACCAAATTTTATTTGAACAAAAAATTATCTGGGAAGCATCTCTACCTGGCCAAACCAGTTGGAAGCTTTCCTTCTTCTACATTTCATCTAAGCTGATTTCTTCTAACACACAGTTGAGCAGTGTTGCAGTGTGATGTAATACCCTGTTTCAGCTATCCCAGTTCCTCCCTCAGGCGTGCCAACCACCTCTCCCTTCCCCTCCCCCTTGCCCCCTTGCCAAGTGCTGTCTGTCAATCTTAACATTCCAGCAAGGGCATCTCTAATTGGCAAAAGTTCAAAAGATGCTTCTCAGCCCTGGCACCACTGGGCTATCCAGGTGTCACTTGTCCCCTGAGGCTTCCCCCCTCCCACCTGGTTGGTGGCACACCTGCCCCTTCCCTCCCCCTCTCCCGGGCTTAAAACACACGGCGACCACGCGGTTCGTGGTTCTCTCGGAGCTGTTGCAACATTCAGAGGTCTGTGTGCCAGGAATAAAGCTCTGGATCAAACCCTCCAGCAGGACCCGTCTCCTTTTCCTTCACCATCRCCTAAGGCCTTTCCGCCAGAGGTAAACCTGAGTTCCTGTTTGCCTGGACTTGTCCCAAGCGCCAGCTGCAACATCCAGCCAGCCAGGGGTGTCTCTGGGGTGAGACCACCACAGCTGCCGCCTCTGGTCCAGCAGCAAGGGCCAGACGAGCCCAGGCACGTTCCATCCGGCAATATTGGGACTCAATTCCAATAGAGCAGGTGCTGGAAAATGGACTTTTGGAAATTTCAAAATGCAGTGGGCTAACAGCTCAGTTGCTCAAATTGCAGGTTTGTGGTTGCTGCTTGCCATTAGGGAAAATTCCCAACTGCCAGCAAGATTATTGAGGTGTGTTTAGCGCTTAGAAAAACCAACAAAGCTGCTCTGGGAATGGTACAGTGCTGTGTTTATTGTGCTGTGTTTATCATATCCTTGTGATACAAGCCACAAGACAGGAGGTGAGGTGTGCTCATCTCGGAGCCCATACAAAGACCAAACAAGTATAAAAGTAGAGCTGCTCACTTGGTGTCGCTGAACTTGCACACCTCAGGCACTGGTGGAAGCTCTCTGTAGGCAAGCTGCACTTTATACCCCTGAGTGGAATAAAGAGCACACAGCAGATAAGATGCTGGTAAAGCTAAAAAGCAAGTATGTGTCTAGCTTTATTTTACTTTTCTTGAAATATATTACTGTGATGAGTACAGACACAACTTTGAAAGATAAGTGTCAGAAAGCCATATAACTCATGTAAAATATTTGTCTAAACCTCTGACTGGATGATTTTTCTTACTAAGAATCCTGTCATTAAGAAGAGACATAGAATACTGTGCCCCTTGTGACTGCTGAGGAAATACCTATAACATATGTTGTTAAGCAGAGAAAAAAAACCCAAACTGTTAAGGTAGGAGAGAATTTAAAAAAGG
The DNA here is from genome assembly GCA_014549065.1 of Cardinalis cardinalis. NCBI lineage: Eukaryota > Metazoa > Chordata > Aves > Passeriformes > Cardinalidae > Cardinalis > Cardinalis cardinalis. Next base: position 722,760 of record JACDOX010000200.1, read on the forward strand.
TTGCAAATTAAATTTGGTGTGCATTCAAATAGGTCAGAAAAATAAGACAGGCAATGCACAGCATATTGAGAAAAGTTCATCCATTTAAAAATGGATGTTTGACATACAGATGTTCAAAAGCATCAGTGCTAATTTAGCAGTGAATTCCAAGTTCACCCAGGTCAAGCCACTTGTAATGGATCAGCTCAGCTTTACTCTGCAATGAACTTTGGCATTTCAGCAGAGAACAGCAGCGGTTCAGCTGCTCTCTGAGCTGCAGCAAACTGTAAATGAGCTTGTGGAAGGTTCTGCTCTCTGCAGCCAGGACCTGCAATATTGTCCACACAAAACTGCCTGGTAGTGGAGCAGGGTGGAGCCTTCCTTCCATCACAAGTGGGCTTGGTCAGGATGGAACACAACTTGAGGAGGCTGAGCACAGCTCTGGGGAAAACAAGGACATTTTGGGATAAGGCATACAGAATATCATTTATTTAAATTTCATGGTGATATTGGGGGATTATTAAAACAAAGCCAAGTCCAGACTTGCAGATGTGTCCTTCTGTATGRTCCCCAAGAGCTGGTTTGGGCAAAGGCATAATCTGTGCATGAAAAGAGGAACAAAGGAATAATGGAATGATGCTTATTTTAACAGGTTTAATAAGATGTGTGCTTTCCTTTTACAACAAAATTCTGGGGGATTATAGAAAGAAAAACAATCAAACAGATAAACCTGCTTTCAGGTTTGCCTCCCCATTTAGAAATTCATGTTCCTGATGTAATTATGTCCCTAAGAGGGCTAAAGCAGAGTTAAAACTTCACAATAAAACCTGAAATAGCACTTTCATATTTAAAATTTCTGTATGGAGTGAATGACACTTTCTTTCAAACATTGCCCAGTAGCAGAATATGTTCTGAATCAGAGGTGATAATTTCAGCTGGTTATATAATTCTTAACTTCCTTTCTTATCAGCCACTGTTGTGTTTTGTGTTTAACAACCACTCATCCCATCCTGAAACAAGAAGCAGTGAATTAAGTTTATACATGTCTCAGAGGTAAATATGTGATCCTTGTGGAATGATAGGTGGGTGTAAACATAGAAGATGTTTATTCACTGCTAATATTCAAATTGCTCAATTTTTCCTTGGGAATATTGGGCCAACTGTTACAATGAAGATGTCTGTGGTGTGAAGGAACACTTCACAGCGATGCCCTTATCAACACACTGAAAGGGTTTATAGAACACTCCATTATCAGTTCCCTGACAAATTTTTTTTCATACAATGCTCTTTTTGGAGTTGTGCATCTGTAAATCTGACAGGAAAGAAAACAAATTAGCTTTATTCCCCTCTGTATGCACATAGAGATCTCTGTGCTCCTGGCAATGCTCCAATGTCATCTCCTCCTCTCATTGGTATGTCTGTCTTACTGCCTGGTGCTGAGTTGGGTATTGCTATTTTTATTAAAATTTAAAAAATATTTTATGAAAGGAAACTCTGGGGTTTTTCCTTCCTTGGCCTGAACATCTTGGTGTCCAGAGGCAGAGCCAAGGCTGGACCTCTCTCAACAAGCTTTGATAAGGTAATACATCAGGCATGTTTCCAAACAGACCTAGTGTCAGGCTTACAGGACTCCTACAGTATAAATCATAACTCAGCACAGATTCCCCCCAGTCCAAGAGCTGGAGTCTGCAAAGTCTTTGCAATCCGCTTTCTCATGTGCCCTACGACAGAAATGAATTGTATAAAAATAGTTAAACCTTCCATCCTCTCAAAGGCACAAGAATCACTAGGAAAACATCTTCTTTTTATTCCTGAAAGGTGATTCTTAAGCTTTTTAATCCTCACTGGCCAATGGCCACAAGCTGTGATAAACAGAACCTGCCTTTCAGCTACTTAGTATTGACATCTCTAATTCTTCTGCTCTTTCATCTGGCTGGACTATAAAGAAGATGAAGAAATAACTTTCTAGATCATCTGGCTGCTTTGATCACAAATGAAAAAAACATTTTTTTTTTTGTCATAGGAAAGGCTGTGGGTCAGACAGATTTTGGAAGCCATGGCCTAAAAACATCCTGAGAATGTTCACATTATTTACATTTATTTCTATTAAGTGAGAACTGATGGAAGGGACACCAAGTTGCATTTTGACAGTCTCTTTGCTCAGGTAGAGACTTTCATTTCACTTCTCCTAATGTCTCTCACTTGGGGAGACTGATAAGGGCACTGGTAAGCTAATGATAATCCCATGAGAATGATGGGCACTCTGAAGTGCTGCACTGCAGAATGCATCAAGCTCAGCTACTCAGAATATTTTAATAATTACCTGTGTGGAAAAGTGGAAAAACTTGTGGAGATTCATCATTTCTAATGAAGTTTAAGGGCAATGTTTGAGGCTCTGGGATCTCTGGTAATTTCTGTTGAGAGAAAGAAAGAACAGGAAAGCTTAAAGCTAACATTTTAAATCTGAAAGAGTTTTTGGTGTAGCTTTGTTTTATCTGAGATCATTGGTTTTGCCTCATCAACAAACTATTTCTCCTGAAACCTCAAAAGCTGTCAAAGCTGAAGTTAGCATTTTTGAATTATCTCAGTTTTAAAAATCATTGAAAAATCTTCCATATGAGTTAATGGGCCCTGAAACAAATTATCAGTGGAACAGAGCTGAAGTGCTATATCAAAACTGCTTCTCTCCTGAATTAAGGAGCAACTTTCTGAATTACACCACAAAACAAGTCAGTAACATCAGATGATCCAATATCAATGAACTGTGTTTCTGTGAAAGCATTGATGAGTTGAAATTCAGGCTTTAGTGAATCTGTGTACATCCTGTATCAGATTTTTCAGATCAGAAAATCTGAATTTTTGTAATGGGCAAGCACTGTGGGTTACAGAAGAGCATCTCAGTTCATCTTCTAGATATTTTCTTGTTACTTTTTCTTTTTTTTCACCTGTAGCTGTTTTAGCCAGGCCTAACAGAAAAAAAAAATATCCTCAAGGTTCCTCCTCTCATACTTCTCTTTTTTAACAAATATTGGTCATAAGCCATTCTGTCAGAAGATCATTGAAGGAGTTAACTCTGAGATGAAGGAAAATCGATCAGAATCAATCACTAAACCTGATGATGGAAATGCAAGCATGGGTGACACAGCAGTGTGACAAACAAACGGTCTGAAGGACAAACTGAAAAGTTCTGCTTGAGAGGGGAATGCCCCACACAGAAATGAGCAAATAAAGGCGGAGCAGGTCCAGGCACTGCATGGCAGGAGCAGGAACAGGGGCAGGAGGAGCAGCAGCAGGAGCAGCAGGGGCAGGAGCAGGGGCAGGAGCAGGAGCAGCAGGAGCAGGGGCAGGAGCAGTGGGAGAGGGAGCAGGAGCATGGGCAGGAGCATGACCAGCAGAAGCAGGAAGAGCAGCAGGAGCAGCAGCAGGAACAGGGTCAGGAGTAGCAGGAGCAGAAGCAGGGACAGGCGCAGGGACAGGAGCAGGAGGAGCAGAAGGAGCAGGAGTAGGGACAGGAGCAGGGGCAGGGGCATCAGGGGGAAGAGCAGGAGCAGGAGCAGGGGCAGGAGGAGCAGCAGGAGCAGGGACAAGGGCAGGGGCAGGAGGAGCAGGAGTAGGGACAGAGGCAGGAGCAGGAGAAGGAGCAGGGGCTGGAGCAGGGGCAGAGGCAGGAGAAGGACAGGAGCAGCAGGAGCAGGGGCAAGAGGAGCAGGACAGCAGGGGCAGTGGCAGGGGCAGCAGGAGCAGGAAGAGCAGCAGCAGGACAGCAAGGGCAGGAAGAGCAGCAGGAGCAGGGGCAGGGGCAGGAGGAGCAGAGTAGGGACAGGAGCAGGAGAAGGAGCAGGACAGAAGGGGCAGGAAGAGCAGCAGGAGCAGGAAGAGCAGCAGCAGGAGCAGCAGGGGCAGAGGCAGGAGAAGGACAGGAGCAGCAGGAGCAGGGGCAGGGGCAGGAGCAGCAGCAGGAGCAGCAGGGGCAGAGGCAGGAGCAGCAGGAGCAGGGGCAGGGGCAGGAGAAGGGGCAGCAGGAGCAGTTTGACTCTATCAGAGCATTTTGCTGGCCCTTTGCGGACAGGCAGGGCAGGAGCAAGGTGTTTGCAGGGTGGCTGCAGGAGGCTGCCTGGCCCAAGTAATTTGTTGTTTTGGGTTTGGATGAGTGCCATGGTGGGTCCCAGGTCATATCCTGCCCTGCAGGATGCCAGCAGCCTGATGAAAAGAAGGCTCCTGATTCAATTACCTTGCCTCACTCCAAACTCAAGGGAGAGCCATGGTATAGGGTCAGGATTATCTTTGCAAGACCATTTCCATTAAAGCCAAGTGAGAGCTTTTACCCTTCCTAATCCCCAAACTCTTCTGTTCCAGAAAATAGAACTAATCATGAGTTTTTCTGGTGCTATTAAACAAGCAAATATGTGGCTGAATGATACACTGCCTGTTATTTTATCTCAGTTTAAGACACAATATGTTTCCTAACCCCATGACATCCCTTTGTGCTTTTCATAATTAGAAAAAATGTTGACATTTAGATTCAGCACAGCTTTGGATATCAAAAAATGGCCCATTTAATGAAAAATCTCCAGCTCACTAATTAGTTTCTAAAGTTGGAATCAGGTGTTTATAAGCCATTTAAGCAAAACAAATTAGTGTTCTACAGAGACTGTTGTTGGCCAGGCTATTAACTGAGTAAAAAAAAATACAAACTGGGTTTAAAAAAATAGTTACTCCTTAAAAACTTTGCAAAACTGAAAAGCAGGAGCTTTATAAACATCAAGTCTTCTGAAAAAATTGTGTTTGTTTCTATTTAGCACCATCCCTAAGACTATTTACTGACATCTTTGAATAAAGACCTCCTAATTATTTTTTATCCAATCTCAAAAGTAATGCTTGCAAGACAAGCGTGAAGGGAATGGAAGAAGATGACAAAACAAATTCCTGCAAGGTATTTGAAATAAGCCCATTTATAGTGGAGTTCTTGTTTAATTATAAAGACAATCACCCTTGGTGAAAATGGCAGGTGCTAAACAATTCCCATTATTTTAGCTGTCTAAGGCACTGAGCCAGCAGTCAGTGACAGAGATATTTGACTTTAGATGAGCACACCACAGTCTGCTGAAGCTGCAGCAAAGCCTGTGTGTTTGCAGAGCTGGGACACACCTGGGTGTGTCCTGCTGCATTTGCACCAAGTCCCACAAATGCACAAAGTGAGCATAAAAAAGGCATAAATATGAATGGATCTGGAAATAGGCAGTTTGCCCCCATCCACCACGAGTTTGTCTGGTCCTAGTGTAAGTGGCTATACAGGACAAATAGGCAGCTGGATCTTTATATCTCTTTAGTTAAACTGAGTGGTTTGGGTCTGTGAAGGACAACCATTCTTTTTTTAAAAAGGAAAGAAGGAGCTCCCAAACTCATTCCTGTTCAGTTCTTGCTAAGACTTCATAGGCCAAGTTCTCAATTATCACCTTTCAATCCAGACTCAAGGGAGAGTGATGACATTATAATAGATAACTTTGCCCCCAACAAGGGGGAGAGAATGAGGCATCTGACTCCATCTTATCAGAAGGCTAATTAATTACTTTATTATACTATATTATTATATACTATATTACATTATATTAAATTACATCTAAACTGAATTTGCCAAGCACACAACTGCTCACACTGCCCAGAATCTTGTGACTGTCACCCAACAGTCCCAGCACACACACACACATCATAGGCCCTGATAGGCCAAGGAAACAAAACACCATCACTTTGGGTAAACAGTCTCCATATTGCATTCTACTTTTGCACAAACACAGGCACAGCAAATGATAAGAATCGTTTTTCCTTTCTCTGAGGTTCAGAGAATGTGAAACCCAGAAATATTCTTGGGAAGAATTGTGCCTTGCTTTTCTCTGTGAAGAGAAATGTGGCGACACAGCATTGGTCCAGCACTGTCTTTCCAAGACCCTCTCCATTAAAGGGAGAACTTGCCCTAACTTCTAAACTCTTCAGAAATTAGAATTAATCACAACTACAGCCTGTGTTTCCAGGGAAGAAAACGAGGTTCTAAATATGTGTGGAGAAAAACATGAAATCAGATTGGTGGCAAAATCTTATTTTGAATTTGTTAGTTACAGTAGTGTTTAGTGCCATACCTTTGTCATTAGCATCAGAGAGCAAGTAAATTTACCATTGATTTTGAAACAATATTGTCTAGTCTTGACAAAATGTCCATCTTTTCAAATGTATTGAAAAAATTAATTTATCACAGTATATACATTATTTAAGATTATATAACCAAATCATCATTGACCGAGCAGCTATTACCTGAATAAACTAAAATATGACTGTTGGTATTTGTTTGTCAGGAAGTGGTAAAATTATATGGCTAGAAAACAAATCTTCTTTTGAATTATCAGATTCCTTCAGGCTTCATCATCCTTGACACTTTCAGTCAGCTTCCAGAGAGGGTCAGATGCAATTCAGACTGTACCTTGGGAAAAAAATACGTGAAACTTCTGCAAGATCATTGCATTTCTGATTGCATTTCTGTTGGTTGTGGTGTTTCTCTTCTTATCTTCTTCTACTGAACTAAAAGAAGTAGAATGAGTCCAGTTTAATTCCTTACATTTCGGACTTTTCAGTTGTTCCTTGTCGTTGCTGCTGACAGGACTGGGAGATCTTTTCTCATCTTTTCAGATTGTCAGTGGCCTACAGGAGAGGACCTCTACACTGTCACCTCGGAAAAATGAACTTTCAATTTGTTGACTCAAACTCATATGGTAGTAAAAGAACAGAATTTTCAATTCATTGGCAATGCAAAGACTTGACATCTATAAAAGCAGTTAAAGTCAAGACAAACTGAAAATGCTCTGCTTAATTTTTTAACAAAAAGAAAAATTACAAAAGGGGGAAAAAAGCATTGTACTTAAACTAAAAATCAATATTTCCTTTTCTTTTGAGAGAATGCAAACTTTTCATCTATTTAAAATTATTAGACTTTCACAATGAAAATGCTTCTTAGAAAAAATCAGCCTTAAAATATGTAATTTTCTTCTTTAAAGAAACCTAAAGTTGTTGTAAGAAACCATTCACCTTGCTATTAAATATAAAAATAATGCTATTCTGTGCTAAGCTGTTTAGGTTAGCAAAATTACTTTTCTCAAGGTTAAAAACTCTCTTTTGAAAAGTATAGTGACAAAGAACAGCACTGGAGGGGATTATTCTTGCTGCACTTGCAGGAGATTATCACCAGGGATGGTTCTTCACTCAGTGCCACTTGAGGCAACTGTGTGCAACAAAGGAAAGGTAAATACACTTGGTCAGTCTTCTTCTTATTTAGATGTCGCTGAAAATGCCTAACTTTCACTTCCATCCACCTCACACACCCAAAGCAGGCCATCTCACCCTTTATTTCAGCCAGTTCCCTGATGGACAGGCTTGCTGCGCTCAGGAACTGCTGGCTCCAACGGGATCAGCTTCCAGACCTTTCTCTACACCTGCTCTGCCTTCTCAGATAAGAGCTGCTTGCTTTCTTTCTCCAGATGCCTTTACTTCTGTCAGCAGTCAGCTTATTTCCTGGCCTGTAAAACTGCATTATTCTTATCAGTATTTTCCTCTGTGAACAGGAAATTATTGCATCCTAGGAACTTAATTATTCATTAGCTTATGGCAAATTTGTTCATACAGCTTCCTCTGTTGYGATTTCAGCTGATACAATAACAACAAGACAACAGAGCTGTGCCCAGAAGAACTCCCCTACTAAAAAAAGAGGTGGAAACAGATGTTTGGGTTGGATGTCTGAAGTTTTTTTTCTATTTCATGAAAGCTCTGGGTAGACTTGTATTTAATTTAAGCCAAATAACTTACCTTGCTTTAAATTGCACCCCCCCTGCAATTTGATGCCAAGAAACCCTTCCAGAAGGGTTCATCATTTGTCCACAAGAGGAAATTATTTTTCTGTGGTGGATCTCTGAAGCTCAGAAATATATTCCCAGAACAGACCCAGCAGCATAAATGCAGCGTGAATTTTTTAATGTACTCACTGTAAACCAGCAAATGAGATGCTGCCAACTATGCTGAGCGCTCTGGTTTTTCTTCAAATCACATATGAATATGAGCTTTCTCAGCTGTTTTTTGTTTGTTTGTTTTTTAACAGAATCACACATGTCTGTAATTCCCAATATGTTCAGTTTTTAGCTCTTACAGAGTTTTCACTGGTGATAGTTTATCTGTCAGATTGTATCTGTTGTATTTAGAGCTCCTTTTACATTTCTGTGTTTCTGCAAGTTCCTTGTTGAAAGTATATAGATAAAAATAAAAATAAACATATATATGAATGCAGTAGCAGTTCTTTTTAGCATTCCCTGTCTTCTATGAAGAAGGCAATGGCTTTGAAGGACTCTGGTCAAATAATGCTAATATCTGTAGTAGTTTTCTTTCCAGCTGCAAGATTAGGAGACATTTTCAGCAATTAGACAAAATGCATCTTCTGATGCATAAAATATTTTATTCTCTAATAGCCTTCCAATATATAAAAGACAGTTAGAAAGAAGACACATCTGTTTTTCACTGGGTACAGGACTAGAAAAAATTCAGCTGAATTTGCAGCAAATAGTAATCAGACTAGGTACTGGRAAAACACCCAAAGTAAATAAAGGTCTGCAAGAGGTGAAGTAGAAATGTTGAATCTCTTATAATTTATAGAACACATTAAGAAAAATTTGTCATCTGTGGCTCAGATATACTTGATGTTTTTTCAGAACAAAGTTTATGGTATTCTGGAGTTCTTTCCAGAAACACAGTGCCTGCATGGCACTGCAATAATTTATGCTAACCACTGGCTTCTATTTGTTACATTAAAAGAATTCTGGTTTAATTGCAATATTAATCATCCCTAATTGATAATTCAAATTCAGAAGGTGCCATTTCCTGGTTTGAGGCACACCAGTCCTTGGGGGCTCAATTTTAGCCAGTGATCCCGTGCTCCTCAGGGAGATCTGAGCTTCCAAAGCCTCTGGGGCTGCTCTGGTAGCCCAGCCTGATCAGCACTTCTGAAAGTTGAGCTTTAAGTGTCACATTACGGGAACACCTTCCATTGGAGACCTATTAAACACCCAGCTGATGAGTCTGCTGCTCTCTGGCTCTCACCTGAACCCCAGTGAAAGGGAATCTTAYCATCTTTTCACCTGACATTGTGAGGCAGCTGAAACTGTGTGGCACTTGAAATCTGTTTTGACATTTGGCATGTATTTTTCATAGGTAAATCAAACTTATCTGCGTGCTCCAAAAGATATTAGCGTGTATGGAAAGGGAAAAGAAAATCTGGACAGACTGCTCAGGTACATATTAAATTTTATTGTCATCTGTTCAAATGTGTTAAATGACCTGTACTGATTATCCAAGAGCATTGTATTCCTGGGACTATAAAAATATAGAGTTAAATGGAAGAGATAAGTCACTAGTCTTTTTGAACTAGCTGTTTCATAATTCAAAGTATGATTCCCTTAGGAGAAATATGTTTCTTAATCATTTCAACTCATCTAATGACCCTCCTTTCTCATGCTGTTAATAGCCCAATTTTCTTTCAAGTATAAAACAATAGAAGAAATGCATCAACTGTGTCCATAATGCAGTCCTCAGGCAAGAAAATCTGAAAACACCAAAGAAATCAAAATGCCTGTTGCCATCTGTGACAATTGTGCCATTTGCAGCAAATTTGGACATTCAAATCCTTATCTGTCAACAGTATAATGACATGCTGATTAAGGAATAGGGATATTAAAGTTCACCAGATTTACTTAATTATGATCTGCCTGAAGGATCTTATGCTCCCTCTGATTCCTAAAATCTGGCTTATCAGATGATAAGATTAGTGAAACACTGGTTGTGCTTCATCCTTGTACAAAAGTGAATGCCTGTTTGTAACACAGCATCTGCTTCTCCTCCTTCCCAGTAATTCAGGGWTGTGATGTAGGCTGTCTCTGCCAAATTTTTCATTACTCTACAGGAGAAACCATACCACAGCAAAAAAGCTCTCTACTGGAAGTCAGTCCTGAACCTTATTTCCACCTCATCTTATAAATGACCCTGATTATGAAGAGATGTATTAGTTAAACTCCCAGCTAAACAATTTCATTTAGAAGAAAGAGAAGAAGAAAGTGAAAATAGGATACGAAAGGGTAGGAAAGGCTTTTGCTGCCCCAACAATTATGAGGAATAGCTACAGAATGCTTATCTAAAATCACAGAAATCCCAAGCCTTTAAAAAAAAAATCCTTCCAATCCCAGGTTTGAGGATCACTAAATTCTGGTTGTACATTCTGATGTAGATTATCCAACTGCTGTTCATGCTGGGGAAATGCATATTTGCAACAGCATATAGGAGTGGTCTAAAAGGTGACAAGATATTTTGTGAGAAAATTTTAGTTTCCTTCATTAAAATTGGATTTAAATTTCCCTCACTTATTAAAAAAAAATTCAGCCAACAAACTTTTTTTCTTTTACACATAACTTTGGTCTATCAAAGAATAGTAGCAAGACACAGAAAACACCTGAGCACATGATAATTTCCTATAAAACTTTGTATTTCCATGTAGTATTCTAAGTTTATCATTATTATTATGAGATGGTCTATATTACTTTCTGGCCTCTTGGCTTTCCAGTGTTTTTGTTTTGGCTGTAGCTTTTCTCTTAAATAAGTAAAATCCTGTGGAGTTTAAAACCTGATATTTCAACATCAGTCAAATTCTGACTTTTTTTTCTTTTAAATTTTTTTATTATTATTATTTTAAAAATTCTTTTCAATCTTCTTTACATACTTTTAATTTTTTTCTCCATACATGGCATTGGTTAACCTTTAAGAAGAGCATGCTTGCTGTAAAACTGAAATACATGTACCAGCAGCAAATACTGAATGGGATAGGCAGGGGTATGACCTGATTTATGCCTCTGTCTAAGCAAGATATTTTCTTTTCTTGCTGTCTAGGGTAAGAGACAGAATTGTTGCTGCCAACAGAAGGAATGTTCCCAGAAATGAGCAGTGTGTGTGTGTCTGGGTCTGCATTACTTACAGCTCTGGCTGCTGCCTGTGAGACTTCTGCTTACGAAAATTAGAAGTCAGCTGAGCTGAAAGACTGGAAAGAAAAAGATGTTCCAGGCAGTGATTTTGTCATGCTGTTCTTGAAAATATGTTAGTGGAAGGGAAGCATAATTTCCACATTCCAAATCAGTGCCTAGGAGAACTCCTTCTCCATGGCAATTCAGTGTCCGTGTTGGTATCACATCTCTATGATTAAAAATATTGAAGTTACTGCAACATCTTTTCCCTAATTTATGCCCCCCACACCTATAAACAGTTTTTCTTTTTCTATTATTGTCTTTTTGTTGATTTATGCATGAGAAGCTCTATTTTTAGACACCTTAGTTGCTTGACTGATAAAGATTTTGAAGGTAGCAGTGGCAGATCCATCCAGCGTCAGAATGATCATGTCTCTTACAGACTCCTGAACAGAAATAAAATTATCTGATCAGAAGGTGAGAACAGTCCTGATGTTCTTCAGAGATTTCAGAAATACTTTAGTGATTTTGTTTGTAATTCAGCCAGCTAAAGGTGGCTGGCTGAGCTGAGGACAGACTGTGGTAAGGAAGAGGATAAACGTTTTGGCAGGGATACTACTGCTGCTGGAATTGAACAGAGATATGAGCGACTAAGATTCAGCCACAAGACAGAAATATTTGTGATATTTCCTTCAAAATGTCTTCTCATAAATGTAGTTTAAGAAAAAACCAGCAAATAAGTTGATAAATTACAGAAAATATTTGTCAGTAATTTGTTTTTTGTTTTTTTATCAACTCTGTGACTAAGTTAAAATGAACATCAGAACCAAAACCCTTTCTAAAACTCTTGTTCCTTCTCTCTACTATAAAAGAACAACCAGGTAATATTTTTTTTCCTTCTTAAACACCGTGTACCTATTTTTCTTTAAAACAAGATTTTGCAATTTAAAGGCCAAAAGAGCCTGGTGGAGGAGAAAGTTTGTGAAATTAGTGTTTTATGTCATCAGATCAAAAAAAGCATATGGTCTTTTTGCCAGACCCAATTTTGATGTGGGGTGTTGTGTTGTTTTGGGTTTTATTCTAGGTTGCAGTATAATCCAGAAAGTCCAGCTCAGATGTCTGGCAATGGTATTCTCTGGTCAATGTGAATTCTCATGGTGCACTGACTGGTAGGGAGGAATTTGAACAGCAATTAAAGGTACCCATATTACCAAGAATACATTCTCATATTATCAATAATAAATTCTCATATTATCAATAATATATTTTCCACCTTTTTTTCCAAGGACTGACAGAGCCACAGCTGTCTGTGCACCTGAATAATCCGTGTAGGTGCCAAAAACTATGACAGACTTGCAAAGTTTGAGAGTATTGGGTATTTAACACTGTTTCATGGATGCATATTTCATGGATTTATACATAATTTCTAGATATATTTATTATATAGAAATATATATTATATAGAAATATATTATATTTATTATATAGAAATATAATATATTTATATTATACACAGTATAATATTTATATATAAATATATATTATTTTGTAATTATATAAATATAGAATTCTATATTTATTATATAAAGATATAATATAAATAATAGATTGATATTAGTGTGATGTTTGAAGAGCTTTCAAGCCATCAATATCCTTCTAAAAATAAAAAAAAAAAAAAAAAAAAAAAAAAAAAAAAAAAAAAAAAAAAAAAAAAAACTGTGAGCAATGCAGCAATGCCTTCACAGCTGGTGAAGAGATGGGTAACCAAGGCAAGTGAACCCCTTCAGGTACTGACACATCCCCCTTCTGAACTGGAAGAAGACGACACGTCCTTTGCCCCAAATTTTGACCCATAGGTAAAAAAATGTGCTTCTTGTATAATCAGAAGTGGCACTTCAAAGAATTGTGGGCAAAGCCTTAGCTCCTGAAAGAAATAGCCAAGATGATCCAATTAATTAAAACAGTGGAAAAAATCAGTCTAATTTGGGCTGAAATTGATGTTGCTTTTGGCAAATGGGATAAATCAGGATGATACAGAAAACACTTGAAATAGAGCAGGCAATGCTTCTTCAACTTCAGAATGGTTAAAATCCATTTTAAAACAGAAAGTGTGGGTCTTTGGAGAAATGGATATATATGATGTGTAATTGCCGAAGTAGGGGTATTAATCTTTCTAAATGTTTTGTAAAGCTGTCAAAAACATTGTGGGAAAGTCATACTGCAATTGGTGTGCAAATTGGGTGGGATCTCTTTGACTTCCTAGGGTGCAGAGGACAAACAGGCTTTTTCTGCCTACTCCTTTCCCTGTGCTATTCTCAGTGGTCAGACTCAACCCTTTGTTAACTTCCAAGATCTTAAATGTGTCACCATCAAATCCATGCAATCCTTTTTTTTCCCAAACTGAAACCTATGTTTGTATAAGGTAAAGGTAAATGAACTGGCAGGCAGGGCTGAGGAGGAAACCAAACCAAAATAATAAGCAGAAATCCAAGGGAAGACAACAGTGTGGCTGTGCATAATAAAAGGCAGTAGTGAAGAGAAAACAGGTATTGGCACTACCTACCAGTTGAAATAGAAAATTAGTTTAGAAATAGAGAATTAGTTGAGAAAACTGAATTTTCATACTCATGGCATATGCAGGTTAGTGAATGCGTGGGTGATAGATCTGAGGAAAATATAATATCTCAGTTTCGAGTGGACAGATGTGATTGAAGGATTGGTAGCTTAAATTTGTCCAAAATATTCCCAGACCATCTTGATCCTGTCCAGCCCTACTTCAAAGACATTCATGAGCCCAATTTAGTCTTTACATAGCTTTGAAAAAAACTGTATGGAAACACAGTGACATCATACTATATTAACAGCAGCTTTAAAAAAATCAATCATTAAACTGTGGCATTCTCAGGCTGTGGGAAAAGTGTATGTAAGAGTGTAATACTAGCACCACAGATTCATGGCAGCATTTGTTTTACTTTAAAAGCACAATTTCTTTTACCACTTGAAGCATTTTTAATTGCTGCTCTTCAGTCCTACGATATGATGGGCTCAGAAATCTTGATCATGAAAACAAGTAAAATTATTTCCCTTCACTTCTTTCCTCAATATTTGGATAGAAAATATTCCTCAGAGTTCCATATCCATACATGATTATTCCTTTGTGACAGACAGGCTGTTAAACTATTTAACAACATGCTTATAAAACTGTGATTTAATGATAATGCATTTTCCCTATTTCTAGGAGGACACTTGTCTTGGTTATGGAAGATTAAATAGCAAACCATATGTGCTGGGAATGGGTCATAGCCCTGGAATCTTTCATGTGGCTGATGGGATGTATATCACACCTAAAAGGAGACTGAACAGACATATTGCACCAATGCAAAGGGTTTAATTATGTGCTTGGCTTTCAGAGATGGCTCAATAATATTTTATAAAGGGTGCTTTAGCAAGAAAAGCACTTGGTGGTAGCTTTAATTGGTTTAGAAGTGTAAATATTTGATAGACCATCTGTTGGTGACACTGCAGCAGAACAAGAGATGCTCCACTGTGACTCTCTGTGGATTCTTGAAGAGTAGAGACACTCATTTCAGATACTGAGAGCCAGGAAAAGATGAAATTTGAATCTTAACCTGTCATACCTCAAATTCTAACCAGATTTGCAAGGCAAATGTGCAATGACTCAAAATGGGCACAGGGCTTCACAGATTATTTTTCCTTTTGCCTAAGCCTGATGCGGATGACTTCATTGGGAGCTAAGGCTGTGAGTATGTTGTTTGGACAAGTCACACTACTCAAACAAGAATGTTTGATTTAAAAAAACTAAAAGGAAAAAAGAAAAAAAAAAGGAAAATCAGGTGACCTGAAAAAATCAGAACCAACAATAAGATTTTCAGTACATTTATTTCTATTTTGGACTCACCAGAGCAACATCTCTATGGAAAAGCTTTTGTAGAAGTCAAATCTTCAAAACTCATGCGGGAAGGGGCATTACTATTTTCATCTCCATTGCAAAAATTCTGATTTAAAGTGCCTTAAGGAGTCTGGTGACTTACTGCCTTATATTTGAAGTCTCTATTCTTGCTTTCCAAACTCAGCAAAATTCCAGGCTATCACCTACAGCTCAGCTTCCATTTAACTTTGCAGCCACTTTGCTGGCTTCATTTATTCTTAAATTTCACTCCTTGTGCCCCTTCCTTACCTAAGCACTCACCTTAGCTTAGCTCATCTGTGAATCAAAGACTATGTGTAATCTAGTTTTTATTTTTTTGTGCAGTGGAATGTACATGAATCTCAGTGTACTATAATACCCTCTGGGAATGGACAGCTGGAAATTTCAAGGGGCCCATACAATTGTACCACCAGTGGTAAGCAGTACTAAAAAAACAAAGTAAGATAATTTAAAACAGYATTGTGTTGGAACTGGAAGACTAAAATACACAGTTTATGGCTGATTAAAACAAGTTAATGGCACTCAGCCAAAAGCCTTTCTTAGTCCTTCTCCTCCATGGTTTAAAATGTTTATTAAATGCTTATTTGAGGTTGCTTATGAGGCTTATTTATATTGGATACAAATCCAGACACTATGTCTTGCAGAGGTTTGTGTTTGAGGAGAAATGACTTGTAGAAAGTGCTGAAGAAGGCAAATGTGTGCCATAGCAACACCAGGTAAGAAACCAAGTGGGTTTGCTTCTCACCTTTGTTTCAAGTGCTGGCTCACGTCCTTCATGGCTGGGTACAAACTGATTCTCTCTTCATTTCTGCTTAAATTTCCTCCAGGGATAAGGGAAAATGTGCCAGGCTGGCAGGTGTAAAACCTCAATCAACTATTGTCTTGAATATGATTTCTGCAATCCATTTCTTAAAGGATTCCATGTGTTTTAATTTTGGTAGTCAATTTGCATGTTCACTTCTCCTTAGTGTAAACACTTCCCCCAGGGATTTCATGCCTAGGGATAGTTTAAACCTGCTTACTTTGTCCTTAGGAAGAGAAAGATCAGCATAAAATGTCCAGAGATTCTAAATGTTTGTTTATCATATTATGAATTCACTGAGTGGGCAGAACTCAGTTTTTCTCTCTAGAATTAAAAGAGGAGAGACTATCCCTTTCATGAGGAGAAGGCTTTGAAAGTTCACACACAAGATTATTGATGACTGATTTGAAGCAATGAGATTAAACAACCCAGGCTTCTACCTATCTCTCTTTCCTTTCAACCGCCTAGTTCACAGAATCTGAAAGATGAAACATGTTTCATCTTTCTCTTTTCCTTTTCCTTTTTCCTTTTTTCTCTTTTTCTTTTCATCCTTTCCCTTTCTCTTTCTCTTTCTCTTTCTCTTTCTCTTTCTCTTTCTCTTTCTCTTTCTCTTTCTCTTTCTCTTTCTCTTTCTCTTTCTCTTTCTCTTTCTNTTTCTCTTTCTCTTTCTCTTTCTCTTTCTCTTTCTCTTTCTCTTTCTCTTTCTCTTTCTCTTTCTCTTTCTCTTTCTCTTTCTCTTTCTCTTTCTTTCTCTTTCTCTCTCTTTATCTTTTTCTTTTGTTCTTTGTCTTTTTCTTTTCTTTCCTTGTTCAGAAAAACAAAACCAGGCTAGCATTAGGAACAATTGTTCTCAAGTGCTCTCCACTGAGAAAGATTCAAATGTACTGAGTTCACCACCTGACCACTTGTGGATCAAGAGGACTTATATCATTAGCAGAGGTGCACAGACACAGAATGAGGGTGCATTTACCCTTTGTACATCAGCTAAAAGAACATTTCATTTAACCCTTTGGAAACTGAGAAGGAGGTGAGCTACAGTTTGTACAAAATGTACAACAAAATGATTCTTCATTTTTCTGTCTTTCATGGATAATTTAGCAACTGTCATGATTATGTCTGAACTAGAATTTTGAAGAGATAATTCCTTTTTTTCCTAAAATCTGGATATTTTCCCAGCTGTACCATGAGTTTATACTATTTTTGGTGGTTCATGTTTATGGGTTTTTATTAAAAGAATTCAAAGATGAGAGGTGTCTCTCACTGCAATTTTGTCTTTTGTGCCAGTGATTTCTGGTCCTAACGTGACAGCTGTATCAATTCCAAACTAACTTATACTGGGTGAGAACCTGATGCTTACAGGTGGGTGTTTCCTTTTCTCCTTCTTTGCCCCCAAGCAATACCAAATTTGAATCCGACTGAATTTGCATTATTGTGACAAGTGCCAAAGACATTGCTAAGCTTCCAAAGAGTGGGAAAATAACAGGATTTTTTCTGTTTTTCCAGAGTAGCAAGAGAATTTGTCCTTCAACTGGTTTGACACCAGCTGTGTTTGAGATGGCTGAGCAGCACAGGGAGAGGACACCTCCATGCAGCATTCTTGCCCATTTTGGAGCTGTTGAAGCCCACAGTCCAGGTTCTCCATGTGTTAAGGCATGGGAGCTGACAAGGAAGTCAGCTCTCATTTCTTTTTCATGAAAGAGAAAGGTGGGTAACAAGGGAGGAGAGGGAACAGGAGCTTGGTTCAATAATTTCCTAAGGTTGAAGGTGGTTACAGGAATCTTTGTTCCTTGAAAAATGTGCTGGACCAGACAAACCCCACTGTCCTTGGGGCCCCGTAAGTGTGTGCACTTTTGGCAAGGTTGCTGCCTGCAGGTGAACAAGATCAGGTTTCCTCAGACTATTGCCCAACTCTAAATAAATATTGCCTCTCAGCTCTAGTTATTTGTTGCAAATGGCAGTTGGGGTGACCCAAGAAATCAAGATTTGGGACTTAATTTCCTTACAGGCACCATTTTGAAAATCCTGTTTCATTTTGTAAAGAAAGTCAACAGGGATTTGTCACCATGATATTTTCTGAAAAATCCCTTTGCCCAGGATTTTTCTCCTGGGAAGATGAGAAGCCTCAGCTTCTCCATATTTTGCTGCTCTAGAATGTGGTCTGGAGATTGTTTATCCAAACACATGAATTGTTTTTAATTAATGACCAATCACCATCAGCTGTGTCGGACTCTCTGAGTCTGTCACGAGCTTTCATTATCATTCTTATATAGCTTTCTGATTTATCCTTTCTCTATAGTTTAGTATAGTTTTAGTATATAATTTCTTATAATAATATAATATGATTGATATGATATGACATAATATATTATGTAATATAATATAATATAATATAATATAACATAATATAATATAATGTATCAGCCTTCTGAGAACGGGAGTCAAATTCTCATCTCTCACCTCGTCCTGGGGACCTCAAACACCACAGGGATTGGATTTCTGGCTCTCAGTAACACTTGAAAATAGGCTTTTGCTTCATAAACAACTTAATCAGTTGAGGTGCTTCAATGATCCTGCTTTTTGAACCTCACATAATTTTTAAAATTTTCTCTCAGGTGAAGACACCCTGAAACAATGTGGGACTTCCTGGCGTCTCTGGAGGCGTGAGAAGCCGTCCCATGGGATGGAGTCAGACAGTCATAAATAGATGTGGAGTGCTGTAATGTGACAGATCAGGTCAAACATTTCTGTTCTGTCACTTTGAATGATGTTGCAGACCCAAAGGCTTCCRAGTGGCTGAGTTTTGGGCACTGAGGTAATTTCCCGTGTGTGTTTTTGGCAATGCTGCATTGGGCATTCCACGGCTCTGAGCACAGGTTGTTACTGATGCCAGTCATGAGAGAAATCTCTGCTAATTTGAGAGTGCCATGGTTTTTCAGACACATTTTGATTTTGATTCATACTCACACCATGTACTGAAATCAGCGAGCCTTAGGAATGAGACGAATACGGTGGAACTCAAGGACACTGCTTGTGGCTGGCACTTGTATGGAATAGATGAGCAGAGCTGTATTCTGTGCTGAGCTCCTGCTACAGCAAGGAGGATTCTAATTCCCTTGCCATAAGGATGTGAGGTGGTGTGGGACTGCACTGCTGCACTCATCATTTCACATTAGGGAGTGTGAAGGAGGAGCACAGCAGCTGTGGGGAATGCATGGGTGAAGCATCTAAGGACAATCCCCAGCCCAAAGTGTGTGGTGCTTTTTGGACCATGGAAGGATCAACCATTTAATGTTCACAGAAAATTGGTTTTAATATGTAGATATATTCTTCAGAAAAGTCATTTCACATGGCTAAAATGTATGGTTCTGAGTAGTCTTAGTAGCTAGTTAGAAACAGTTCAGTTGTTATATTAATGTTATTACTCAGTACCTTACCTCAGACATTGACAGGACAGGCCTGAGAGGTGGAAGTACCTTGACACAAGGTATGGAATTGCATTAGGAAGCACAGAGATCAATAAATTCCAAAGGCCTGTGCATACCTGCTTGCTTTGATAACCTTGTGAGATCTGAAGGGGAAAAAGGTTTTGTTTGTTATTTTTTTATTGACATCCTTATCTATTTTATTTTGAAGAAGTATCTCATCACAAGAGCTGTATAATTTCTGCCTGGTTTGCAGCCCCTCATCCTTTAGCCACACAGGGCAGGCAGTGCTGCAGGATGGCTCTTGGTCAAGCAGGCTGAGGACCAGAGTCAAATAATCTAAGGTTCACTGGAGCCTCAACACTCCCCTGTCAGCAAAGATTTTGGGAAGTCTACGTAACTAAATGTTTCTGTCAATTATTTCTGGGAGATTATTGCTTTAAATTGAAAAGGACAAGGCATGAGAAATTAAGCAATCATGAAGAAACCCTGAGAATTTTGAAAACAAAAAATCCTACATGGAAAAAAATCTTTCAACATGCCATGCAAAATTCACTTCTATTTCTAATTTCAGGATGTCTCAAGCTTATAATAAGAGGCTGTTGAGATAAGTTTTTCCCATTAACTGGTGAGAAACAAAGCCAAAGCAAAAATTGCAAGTTGTTTTACTTGTGTGCTGACACTTTTACCATGAGGAAAGCTTTCTTCTCCAGAGGAGCGACAAAAACTGGCCCATAAAGCAGAGAAATTAAAATCTTCCAAGGCAACACTTTACACATGTTGGGAAGGTGTGTCTCTGGCTTTGTGTACAAATGCAGGTCAAGTGTTCACAGAAACACAGACCTCTGGTTTAAAGTTGGATATCATGACTTATTACCCAATTCTGCTCAGCATCATCCCAAAACCTCAAGTGGATTGGCCAGCTATTGACTTTTTCATTCAAGCCCCTAGAAATCACAGTAAAATTAAAGCTTATGCAATTCTTATGTCTCATAAGTGGTCCATAAAATGTCATTTAGTTGCAGGTGACCATAAACTGCTTTTAACACTTATATTCATTTTAACTTGCATCATTTTCTGTGAGTAGTCAGACTGCTATTATCAGCCTTATACAAGACAGTGTTCTCAAATTTTGACAAGTCAATCTCTACTTTGAAAACCCTCAGAAGTTTTTCTTTTGTTTGCTCTTTTCTGCCAAAAAGAGATTTTAATTCCCCATGGTGGATGCTAGAATTTCTCAGAGCTTTTGATTTCAGACTTCTAACTTCAAGGCAAAAATAAACCAAAATAACAGAAAAAACCCCCCACACTTTGTAGGCCCCAAAAGTCTGTATGAGTGGGCAGGTATACAGCTTGCTCCAATTTCCAATATTGATATTGAATATCAGTATTGGATAATTTTTGACATTAGAGAATATTTTCCCTTTTCTAATTGCAAGGGGTATGAAAAACATTTACAGTTTGTCATCATTCAAAAATAGGTAAATAGTTTAAAACTTCTGTTCAGCTCACTAAGTTTACAGATCAAATTTTCTCCCTCAGCAACAGGGAGTGAGCACATAGGGCTGTCAGCTGGCTGTAGGGCACTGGGAATAAAAGTGAAGCTCTGCCTTGGCATTAAAATGGGGAAAAAAATATCATAACCATCAAAACCGAAGGAAATCCATGGTATGGGACATGATTCAACACTGGAAAGGTAAACACAAAATGAGTAAGGAAAAGATACCAGTGCTGGGGGATTGAAAGTCTGGAACTCACTGGTAGTGTTGAGAATACTTTTCCTCACAGCTGAAATCCCTGCGTGGCTCTATGAGCTGCCAGCAGAAAGGGCCCCTCTGATCYGCCGGTCTGTGCTTACACTGTTGAGTCTCAGAAAACCTGAGGTCATAGAATCAGTACAGACCACTGAGTCCAACCTATCAACCCCAACCCCACCCCAAACCCTGTCCCTAAGTGTCACATCTACAGATCTTTTAAATAACTCTGGGGTGATGGCCCAACCATGGCCCTGGGCAAGCTTAGGGCTCAAGAAATTCCCCAACAACTCCATCCAAACCTCTCCTGGTGCAACACGAGGCCATTTCTTTCTGTGCCACGACTCATGAGTCAGGAAAAGAGACTGATGATAAACATAAGGTATTTTTTCCTTTATTTTGTCTCAATCAGTTTGAATGAATGTAAAAGACATCTAAACTCTGGCTTTTCTTGAAGGTCCTCACAGGAGTGTTCCGTCAAAGAAGCATTTCCACTGCAGCCAGAGAAAAAGTGGGTTTAATTTCTGAAGTTCTATCTGCTTACTCTCCTAGGAAATGCCTTTTTTTTTTGTATGGTGAGATTTTCTCACTGATTTTCCTAAGCTGTTTTTTACATTTTCATACTTTAATAATTCTCCTTTTCTTCCTTCTTTTAAATAAACATTTAAACAGTTCATGAGAAGAACACAGTCATGCACTCATACCTCTTAAGAATTTGCCTTCTTCTCAGAATAAAGCCTTTGACTTCAGAGAGCTGTATTTAAAAGTGAAATAGATGGGGTTTCTTATTTGTTTTCTAGGATTTATACAGTCAAGTGCATGGTATGGTATATTTTAAAAGGTTTTTCTTCCACATTTGTTGAGGATAAAAATACAAGGAATAAACAAAAAAATCCCGATGTCTAAAAGATAAAGTATTTTCTCCAGATAACAGCTGAGTAATATTTTCTTTTTGCTTTGAATGGAAAGATGACAAATTTAAAACAGAGTAACATTGACAACCTGGACCAAATGTTTGAACACACTTGAAAAAGCCCAGCAAAATTATTTAATGATGCCTTTATGTCTGTATTTTTGAGTCATTTCATGTATCTGCAGGCATCACAGGAGCCCTAGGACCCTTTAGTTTCTTTTTCCAGTGTTGCTGTGCTCTGTCACCAGCATTAACAGCATCAAGCTGCCAGCGAGCAGAGTTGCTTTAGAAATAACGAAATGTCACTCCCATTACAGAACAATGTGGCATTTAATGATTTAATGGGACTATGCAAAGTTTATTTGCATTATTATTCCACTGCAGTGATTTTTCCTGGCAGTCAAAGCTGCCAAAAATATCACTGAATGTTAATTTAGATGAACTTTAAAGGCAGCCACATAGGGAGTGACCTGAAATCAAAGCTCTTGGTCCTGGCCTTCAAACGAGGCTGCCCTGGAGGGTGTAATTAGAATCTTCCTTTAACCTCCCAGGCTTCAAATCTGAGAAGAGGATGTGGCAAAAAACACCCCCCAAAATAAGCAGGAGATGTGTCATTCTCAGAAGCAAAAATTAGAGTAACATAATTAGCTGGCAGAGGCATAAATACCCCTGGATTTAGCTATCATTAATGCAGTTAATTAAATATCAGAAAATATTCCATGAAAATATTCTAGGGGGAAAAAGAAGAAGATTTTTTTTCGCATTGATGGAAATTTTAGCAAACTTTAGTCATCTTTCTGTGTTATTCTCTATCAAACATTAGCAATTCTAACTGTGTTGGTCCTTTAGTTATTTGAGTGAAAGTTGTCAGGTGCATTATTTAATTAATTAATTAATACTGAGCTTTGCAGCTGGGATGGTTTCCCACCTGAGAAATACAAATATTTTTATTGGCATGTATATGATGATTGTACCTGAAAAGAAGAAACCAGTGACTTCTGAAGTCCTTGGTTTTGCCTGGCTCTCCAAATAAACATAAACTCCACAAGCTATCTGAAGACTTGAACAGTTGGTTTTGTTCAGTTGTTTTGGTTTTTTCTCAGGTACCAGTTTGTTGAATGAAGAATAAGGTTTCAAATAAACATCAAAATGGAATGAGTTAGTTTGTGAGAAAAAGTGATACATTTTTGGATGTGGAGGTTATTTTCCCTGTAATTTTATAAGCATTTTGATAGTTTTTGTGAGATAGAAATATTTTAAAATTTAGCTAATGAAATTCAAATACTGATTAAATTAAAACAAACAAACCCAACAGAAAATGCCTTGAAAGAAAGACAGTAAAGTATTAGAGGAAAAAATGGGTGAAAAGAAAAGGAAAGAATATTTTCTTTTGAAAATAATTGGTTTTGCTTGGAAGGGAATAAACACACTGTTCCAATCTGTCAGTAAATACAAACCAATAAACTGCTATAATTCTGCTTCAATTCCATTGTGATAACAATATTTTGTGTTATCTGTAACACAGGTAGCACAAAAGAATATTTAAATCATGTGTGAGGATGCCAATCAACCACAATTTAACAAACCTTCAGGTCTGATGAGCTGCTTCTCCTCGTAGTACAATACATAAACAGAAAACACAAAACCAGATTTACTGAAGGTTTCTTTTATTTCTTAAAGTTAGAAACCAGTTAGTACCAGCTTTAGCTAAAAACAAACAAAAAACCAAACAAACCCAACTACCCAAATCAACAAGCCAAGCAAAACAAGATAGGGTTTTATATCTCCCTAACAGACAGAAAATAAATGAGTATTAAGAATATGAATCTGAAAATGGCAACGTTATTATAGAAAGAGGACAAAAAAGAGAAGCATGAAGTTTTGCATAGAGGTGAAAAAAAAGGGTTTTTTCTGCAGACAGATGTCAATTTTTTTAAAGCAACCTCTCAATACCTTGGTTGGAAGGCTAATTAACTTAACAGCAGGATCCAAACTGAAATCAGCTCTTTACTCACTGTAATCTTTAGGATCACAGTTTTCTCAGGGCCTATGCAAAACAACCCCTGCAACTGCATTCAGCTCCCCTGTGCTTATGCATAATGATGGTGTCTTTAATTATTTGCTGGAATGGTTTTTTTCTGACCAGAAGCCTTGTGGACAAGTGGCTTTTGGACAAGCATGGAAAGAAATTCTTGGCAGCAGAGCCTCTGCCATGTTGGCTGCAATAGGGAAGACACAGCAAATGCAGCAGGGAGCTCCAGGAAAAGCTGATTTTGTGAATGGGGAGTTGGATTTTTTCCTTCTCCCTGATCATGTGGCAGCAGCAACTGCCCTCAGACAATCTGTCCCTAGGTGACTCTAGTTTTCCTCTGCATCTTCATAGGTGTCCACCTACATCTGTTACTTTTCCCAGGAGATTTTTTTTAGCTCAAACTGTAAAATTAGTATGCATTTCTGTGATCTAGCTACTGAGTTTGGAAATACATTGTGTGAAGAGCCATGAGTTACATCTGGGCAACAACCGAGTACTCACACCTTGATGTGTGCCTGGGATATCTACAGTCATATTGTGAGAAATTAGTGGATTTGCTCACAGGGCTGAAATCAGAATTTTCAACTGAAAATGGTATTGTGAATATTTTTTTTAAATACACCTTACTGTGCTGAGGGTTTGAAATAGATTACTACTTTTTCATGATAACTTGCATTACAATAGGTATCAAAGACTGATATTCTTAACTTTTGTGTTACTGAGTCTGATGCAATCAAGAGTGGTAAATAAGTTTGTGGTGACATCAATAGT
Source organism: Cardinalis cardinalis (assembly GCA_014549065.1). Classification (NCBI taxonomy): domain Eukaryota; kingdom Metazoa; phylum Chordata; class Aves; order Passeriformes; family Cardinalidae; genus Cardinalis; species Cardinalis cardinalis. The sequence continues at coordinate 747,418 of JACDOX010000200.1, forward strand.
GCTCAGACCCAATCCCAATGTGTGATGTTACATATAATATATAATATATATAATAAATATATAATAATATATAATAATATATTATATATACTATATAACATATAATATATAACATATAACATATAACAACATATAATATATAATATATAATATATAATATATAATATATAATATATAATATATAATATATAATATATAATATATAATATATAATATATAATATATAATATAAATATATGATGATATATTATATATGATATATTGCATTTAGACATCCTGCTGCCACAGCTTGCCCTCAGATGTAACACTGTTATTATATCAGAGCTGCATAATTTAGACAAGCCCTTTCTTACTGAGAAGAATCTGATTTTACTGGAGATTAAGGATTGCTGGGTAGAGTTGTAGAACAACAAAGTGAGGAATCAGATGAGTTTCCAGTCCAAACTTGCTTCACCTAACTTTAGCCATTTAAAAATTAGGTCTTCATAGCAGGAGTCAAGGCAAGTAGGCAATGGTGGGAGATCTGTGCTTCCAAAGAGTGAGTAATTTCAACAATTTTAGACATTTCTCTTGAGAGGGGATGAATGATGCTCTGTATAATGTGCTCACTTCCACATGCCCATCCATGCTGGGCCTGGATGACTGGATTGCATTAATCACCTATGTTATCATAGCTGAAGTTAGATTAAATGATGCATGACTGTATTCTGATATACTTCAGTGCTCAGGCACTGCAGGCCCTCTAAAAGGCTGTTATCTTCAAAAGTATGAGAATTATTTATTTTCCAAGACTTTTAAGACCCAGTACCTCAAAAAAATAAGCAAAAGCAAAAAATTCACCTGTTTTTCTATTCTAGTTTTTGTGATTAGCAATTTTTTTTCTACAGATCTGCTTGCAGAGGAATGGCATTGTCTTTAATAGTTAGAAACACTGAAAAGAATGTATTTTGATTAAAAAAATAAAATGAGAAAAAGAAATGGCAAATAAGTCACAGGTCTAGGCAACTAAATGTTTCTGTCAATTATTTGTGGGAGATTTTTGCTTTAAATTGAARAGGACAAGGCATGAGAAATTAAACAATCATGAAGAAACCCTGAGAATTTTGAAAACAAAAAATCCTCTGTGGAAAAAATCTTTCAATGTGCCATGTAAAATTCACTTCTATTTCTAACTTCAGAATGTCTCAAGCTTATAATAAGAGGCTGTTGAGATAAGTTCTTTCCCATTAAGTGGAGAGAAAAAAAGCCAAAGCAAAAATTGCAAGTTGTTTTACTTGTGTGCTGACGCTTTTACCATGAGGAAAGCTTTCTTCTCCAGAGGAGCGACAAAAACTGGCCCATAAAGCAGAGAAATGAAAATCTTCCAAGGCAACACTTTACCTCTGGGAAACAAATTTAAAACTAACGAGCAGACAAAGCTCCCAGCTACACTTGCATTTGTGTCCTGGTTAACCAAGAGTGTGTCACAAGCATCCACAGCTGCTCTGTTTTTCTGAACACAGCAGACAAATGAAAAGGCACTTTAGCAGCAAATGGGGCTCAGTCTATCTCCAAGGAGGTCAGTGCTGTTTCTTGAGTTTATTGGCTGAGAGGTAACATTGTTTCTAGCCAACATGCTAAGCTGTCATGAAATACTTTGAGTGCTTTTGATAACCCACTGACATATGCCAATTATGCTCTGCAGTGGTATTAACCTCTGAAAGATGCTAAAACGTGACTCATAATTAGAATTTGACACAAAATGAACTGTAATAGGGCTCCCTGACATCTGGCTTCTAAGAGTTTCAAAAGAACAGCGGACTGCCGAGTTTGTCTTGCTTCTTCTCGAGTAATTGGAACTCACAGAGGGTGTTTGCTGACAGGAAAACTCCCTTTTGTGCAGTCTAGGTCAAGGCTTGTGTTTGCCAGATTTTGAAGATGAAAAGTTTAATATGGAATGGGGGCTTATGCCTGCCCCTTGCTCTGAAACAGGCTGCCTGGGTAGGGTCTGACATATCCTCACATTTTTACTTCACTGAAATTTGCTGAGTGTTTGGCAGTCAAAGCTGAAACATATCAAAGAACCAAAATTACTTTAGTGTTCTGACATAAATTCTAAGTTACCACGGCGCTTCAGTTTTGTAAAGAAACCATTAATGTCTATTTGAAATGTACAAAAATAAGTTAAAAAAGGGAAAAAATTATGTTTCAGATCATTTCATGAACTGATCTACCTACTAAGACAGCAAATATTAGTTTATCCTCACATTACAAGACTGAAAAGCTCTTAGATAATCAGTGTCATTTCACACAGAGAGCTTGATCTGTTGGGATGCAGGCTCAGGCCAGATGCTCAAATGTGACCATTTAATGCCATCTGAGATGCTGCCTGACCTCCAGGTGAGTGTATATCTCCCACAGAGATGTTGTATCAGGTGTTGTATCAAACCAGCCTCACACAGATGTTCTGAACAGTCCAAATGGAACAGCTGAACCGAACTCTAAGGGCCTTTATAACTGAGTGGGAAATTACCTACATTTCAACAAAGCCTTGCTTGTTCTTAGCCATTACCTGCATCACATTGTTCTTCACACACTCCAAAACCACTTCACCAGTACCATTGGTGATGGAGGTTCATGGGCTGGGCAGGCCCCTGGCAACTCCCCCATGACATCCTGGTACCCTGAGCTCTGATCATGGGCTTTTTCTCTGTATTGGGCAAAGCAACAAACAAAATTAAAATTAAAATTAAAATTAAAATTAAAATTAAAATTTAAAAATAAATACATACCTAAATGCATAAATAAACAGTTAAATAGATATTGCTGCTGTTTTCTGCTGGATATTCCATGGGGCTGACAGGAACAGCTATAACCTTGCCAACAAGACTTTCTGCACTGTTTGGTCGTGGCGGTTTTGTTGTCACTCCTTTATTCCCTGAATAGCAACCAGTGAATGTCAGAAGTGAAAGACAGGCATATTTATGCCATTTCAGTTAGAGCAGAATAAATAAGTGGTTGTGACTGCTTGTGCCATGCTAACATGTAAATCACCCTGTACCTGAGCTCAGAATTGTCCTCGGGCCCTCGCTCTGTGAGTGGGAAGAGATAAAATGAACTTTCATTAAAAAGAAAGAAAAAAAGTCACCCTGTCATGGTCCATCATTCCTTCTCATGACACCCACAGCTGTACTGCTTTAGCACACCTGCCTCTGAGAAGGAAAAATAAACGTTGGGAGATGTTGTACAATGACAACTTCATATTTTTGGTACTTCCATGCAAGGGTGTAAGAAATTGCAGTGACTTGGTGTGTCTCCTTTGCGGGCTGTGTTGGGAGAGAGGCAGGTAATTTCTTCAGCATAACAATCAAATCAAGTGAGCCTGTTTGCTGCCATCAAGACATTGACAGGATGTCAGGGAGGCAAAGTATGTAGGGAAAAGAAATATCCACTCCCTGAAATTCTCAGCCAACATTTAGGAATGAATAACCCCTATGAGACTTTTTGCAACTTTTTCTTCTTTGTGAATCAACCCTAAATGGATTGAAATGTTCTGCAGTGCATTAGTTAACTAAGAACAATAATCTTAGCATCGTATTTTTGTAATTTCTCTGCTGTACATGGTTCACAATCTGTTGATTGTGACTTATTCTGGATTTTAATTACCCATGTAATTTTGCATTCCTAAAATATTGATGGTCCACTGATGCTCATTGCATCAGGTTTTAATCTTGGCTTTCTAAAAATATTTTTCAATATTTGTCCACAACTACATTCTTGAATAATTTTACAGGGAAATTTGGTAAAATATTAATGTAAAAATACACAGAAGACAAAYCTTCACTAAAAATTCTAGCTATAGTCTTAGCTGTATACAGAAAAGTATTCTAAAAGAAGATTCAAAACACAGGACTTCAGATGTTTGGAAATGCCAGATTAGTGGCAATACGAGAATTATACATCTGATCTTTCACTGTGTCTTTCCTTCAGCCCTTTTTTGTTAATTTTCAAGTTTTGGTATGGTTTGGAAAGTATTATGGTAGTTGTTCTCCGTCTTCATTTTTTTTCCTACCACAAGCATTCATTACATTTTAAAGAATTTATTACATTTATACATTTATTACATTTGAGAACAATTGAAAAATTCACCTGGCCACATTCCCTAATTTTGTTCATTTTTGACTTATGGCTACCAAAACCATGCAACCATTGGGAAAAAAACATTAACAACTACTAGTCCTATAAATATTGATATATTTATATATAATTAAGAATAAAACTTTTACCTTTTAAAAATTAATAAATTAACTCATCAAGGAAAAATGAAACATTTTGTATATGATATCTCCAACAAGGTGTAGAATCATTTTCTTTAGAAATATTACCAAAACATGATTATGAGGAAGAAGAAAGGACTGTGCAGAAAAATAAAATTTAAACTAAAAATAAAGTTTAAAAATGTGTGGATCTTTTGGCAATTCAGCTGTCGCAATCCCTGTAAGAAGGTTTCCAAGGATATTACATACAGAATATTATCCACTAAGTTGTCCAAATATATGTGTACTTCCAAGTGCAAACTGGATTTGCAGAACAAGCATTTTCTCATAGCAAATTGCTACTTCATGTACCAGTCTGTGCATTGTACATGAAACTGCCTCAGCTTTTTGGGATATCATCCAAAAATATTCATTTTAGATGTCAGTGGGAAAACTTTCTTTGGGTGGGTTTTGGAATGGATCAAATTATAGCTCAGTTAACTACATAATTTTTGCAACCATCTATATGCAAAAAAAATACAAGAGGATAACTTTATATGCCTGTGCTTCTAAAAAAAGGTTGTCAGCTGCTGCCATCAAAAAAGACAGGAAAAATCATAGGAATACAAGAGCAGCAAATGTGTTATGTTGGCATGACAACTGCCACTTGTGGTCTGGAGAGCTGCATGCACAGAGCAAGGGCTGAAAGAGAAAACTTTGTGCAGGGCAAAATGGAACTAAACCAATCTGCCTCAAATATTTCCAAGAAAAGATCCAAGGAATTTTTTTGTGGTCACTGTTTGATACTGAAAAATGCTAAGAAATATGAGGGAAAGGACAAAGGAAAAATCATTGTCCTGTAGTACTTCTGGGATGTTTGAAAGGAAGACTAACACCTTTCTGTTGTTAAGAAGGAAACCTGAATCCAAGTTTCCACCATGCTAATTTACTTGAAAACAGAAGAATTTCCATGTTATTTAAGCTGAAGTAAGTCATGGATGCAGTGATGGCATCTTTATGTGACAAGTTGTTTTTTAGGATAAATGCCATTCTTGGGTTTCCACAGCTTGACTCTGTTCTGAGCATAATTTGTGGAATAAAAGGGACATCCAGAAAAAGAAGCAGCTTCAGTGTCTGGGTCTATCACTGGACTGATTTCCTTTCAGCACACAAATGAGGAGTTAAAAGGTTTGGCCCCATATTTCTCATAGTCAAAAAACTAAACCGGACTAAACAAGATCTTATTGATCACTTCTCATGCCATGAAAGAAACTTAAAAGTGAAGATAAATTCTGAGATAAAAGGACATTATTTCCTTCAGCTGCTGAACATATTAAATCTACTCATCCTTGGTAAGCTTAGATTGCAAAGCAAGGGCAGCACAGACAAAACCCAGTGATTGGGTACATGTGAGGCAACCATATGAGGATAAAATATGCCACAATCAGAGTTGTAGCTTCATGGCTTGATGACAGTTATTCCTGTAAATGGAGAAAAGTAACAAGAAATTACAAATCAAAATTATCCAGAATTAGACAACATGCCTTAAATTACTCTGTAAGTGATTTGCATGGTTGCCTCACTGCTGAGCCAGATCACCTTACAAAGAGCAGCAAACTGAAAGCACAATCTCCAGCCCTTAACTTTCCCTCACTCCCAAAAATAGTGTTAGGGAGATCTTTAGTTGGTTTGTACAATTCACACATTTTACATGAAATTCCTTATACTACACTCTCTGCTTCAAACAAAACATTTCCCTGTGCTGAAACTAGTCTGGCTTGATGAGGGAAGGAGAAAGCTAAGGGAATTAATAATTTAACAGAGAACCTCTGGAACCAGGAGGGAGCCAGGAAATCACTTAAATATGGTTTAAGATCCAGAAGACAATTAGAACTTGGATAATTAAAAAAAAAGTCATAAGTAGCAAGGTCTATAAAAGGCTTTGCAGATACATACAAAGTGAAAAGAGGCGAATATAAAAACAGATTCTCTCTACCTTACAGAACAGGAAATTCAGTAAGGAGTGCTGCAAGCTCATGTTCTCAGTGAATTCCCTGATTCAATTTTTACACAAAGACCCTCAGAGGCAGCCAGATGCTTAATGCAATTATATTAACAGTGCACAGGTGTGCAGATCAGGGTAGGAGAAAAGAAAAGGTAATTTCAGTGTATTACAGAATTTATGGCAGGGGTATTTTTGTGTTCAGGGCCTGATGAAAATCATGGAGAGGGCTAGTTAAAACAAATCCTTTAATTTGAATTTAATTGTTGCTATTGAAAGAGAAGGAGGTCCCAGGAGACCAGAAAAATGTGGGAGCTTTTATTAAAAAAATAACAGAGAGAGATAAAGGCTGATAATGAAGATGATTCAGGCTAATTTCATTAACAGGAAATAGACTTAAACGTTTAAAAAATAATAATATATAAGCATGTAGGAGAGAGTAACAAAAACTTAAGAGTTTGTTCGAGAAGTAACTTCTCCAAGCAAATAAATATTAATTTTGGCATGGTTACTGGTACAAACAAACACAGGTGCAGTACTGTCTTAAATTCTGTAAGGCCTCTGATATCAACTCATAGAAATAGGAAATAAAGGTTGGATAAGGAAAAACAGTTCTGGGAATATTGTCATAAAATGGGCACATAATTTGCTGAAAAAAAATCTGTTTAGATCTGTCTGTAATGGTTTCTGTAAAAAAAAATAAAAGGCAAAGCAGGTTACAGTCTCCTCTATGCCCAAATTTGTGTCATTATTTCCATTAAAGATTCAGATTATGGAAATTATAATAAACTTATAAAATACACAGAACACACCAAAAACTTTTCAGAAGACAGAAACAAATTAAAATAATCTCAGCAAGTTGGAGAAATAATCTAAAATTAGGGAGGGAAAAATCAGATAAAATCAAAAGTAAAGTCTGTAAGAAGAACAAAAAAAGAAGAGCATAATTAAAAAAGAGTAGATTCATAGGGAGTTGTGCAAGAAAAGTATGGTGATTGGTAATAAAGTGGGAAATCATCATGAAATAGTTATAAAAACTCCCAAGTCTCACTCTGGGATATTTTACAGAGTACACAGTTATCAGGCACAGAAAAGAACTTTTTCCTTAAACTCAGGTGAGACATTGAGAATAAAGAAGAATTTTAAGGAGGAAAATAATAAGGAACAGAACTTTTTCCCTAAACTCAGGTGAGAATAACATCCAGTTTAGACACATGGTTTTGGGGATCACTTGAAAAATGAAGTTCAAAGGAATGATATTTTAAAGATCTGGTTGAAGTCCAGAAAAAGGAAGATGAAGTGCCATGTCTGGTGTAACCCTATGTTACATTTTCCCCTATGTTTACTCAGCAGAGTGAAGAACCAAGCAGCTCCATTTTCAGAAACATTTTAAATAAGAAAGTACAAAATATATTTGTCTGTCAGCACCATTAAATTACAGAAAAAGGGAGTTTAGGAGGGAAGCTCTGGGCTCACCTTTACAAAATTAATAATAATAATAACAATAATAACAAATTACTAATGAAGAGAAGCATGTTGCAGTGACATACACATGGGAACTGAGAGAAAATTACCTGGATGGTTCTCCCCAGATAGGGAATCTCCACCTCCAGATCAGCCAAGCCCCTGCTCTGTTTCACTGGAGTTAACAGGAATATCCAATTCTCAGAGAGGGGAGCAGGGGCTTCACACCAAAAGGCAGGGAGTAGCTCTCCATGTCACTGTGGGGGCACTGGGCACAGAATGTCACTTGCTCATCAGTGCAGATGTTTCCATAATTGAGTCTGCCAAAAGAGGCACAATAAACACTAGTTGGGGGTTCAGACTCACTGATTTCTTGGAACAGGTTAAAGCTCTGATTCATGAAGCTTCTTAAGCAGCTTGTGACTTGTGCATTTGAGTCATCTCTCAAACTGTTTTATTATAAGTACATGTGTAGAATGTAATTACTTCCCTTAGGGTCTGGTGCACCCCAAAATTCGTGATAGAACTCTCTTGCCTTTTGCACACAAAATCAGGAGAGGTGTGACTTCAGAAAACACATTTCAGGAAATAATTATTTATTTGGACTGGAATGCCAGGAGCATCCCTGTGCACATCTCAGGCCTTGCCTCTACCTGAGTGCTGCTCCCACTTTAACCCAATAGCCCATGGCAATCACTGCACCAAGCCCATGATCCTGCTCTAGTTTCCCCGTTCCTGTTCATATGGGAACAGACCTCTACCTACCAACTCCACTTTCCTGCACCCCATTCTATGCACACATCTTTTCCTTCCTATTATTATTAGAACTAAAAAAACCTCTTGTGACTGTACAGTAACAAACCCCTCAGTGATTCCTGTGTATAACATAATGACAAATCTTTTTAAAACTCCAGGGAAAAAACAACATCATCTCACACAATCCAAATTAAACAGTTTCACTTCTCCCAGGTACTGAGTTTAATTTTTCACTTCTTTAGTTCTTGCTTAATCACTTGCCCATTTTGATTTGGTAGGGCTTGACATCTACTTTTGAGTAAAGACAAGAGTCATGGAGAATATATTTATCCTGTTAGACAGGAGGCATGAAAAATAACGTGGGTTTATGATGCTGAATGGGGTGCTGGGAACCAAAGCACAAATCTGCTTAAAGAACCAGAAAGTTTAATTAATATTTCCAAACACAAAATGAAATTCCACCTTCAAGTTATATCCTGTGAGATCAATGATAATTACATTTGCTTTGCAAGGATAAACACCTCATCTCATTGAATATGCTTTCTTTTTAATCTTTCCTGCATGGAATAGATTGAGTATCCCTGTGTATTGCTTTGGGAGGTACCTGCCAGCAAATAAAAGACTCAATGAGAACACACAAGACTCACTGATGATTATGACATAAAACTCAACACACTTCCAAAATGCATAAAATAACTAGGTTTTTGAATAAATTACAATTTAAAAAAAAACCAGCAACATGATTTATTGGTCATGATGTAGATGTACAAGACAGGATAAGAGTTCTCTGATCCCCTCTGAAGGCACATACTTATTAAATAATCCTGATGAATATAAAAAGCAGCAACATAGTTTTCAATCCATTACAAAAACAAAGTTAAAGATTTCTAAAGGGTGACACTAAAGGATGAAGTAATAAAATGTACAGCTCATAAGGACATCGACACAAACAATCCTTAAACCCAGCTTTTTTTGGAAAGAGAAATACATCAGCATTCAGAAATTTCTGACATGGACACGTCATATGAATGGAGAGATTGACTGTACTTTCCCCTGGAGTGATGAATTCCTGATAATTAGAGAGACCAGGAGAATTAGGCAGTGATTTGACAGGTCCATCATTAGATCTGAGGATGTAGATAGCATGATGCACTATTTGAATTGCGTCATTATCAAATTATGAATAAAGAAATGCAAAAACTTTTAATTTATTCAGGCTAAAATCAGAAGGCAATGTAAAATAAGGAGCTATCGTTATAAACATTCATTTTTCAGAGATTCATCACCCACAGCTCATATAGATTCATTGAGTTTCAGCAAACTGCTTTTATCAGAACAATTTTGACTTTAACACTGTTTATTAAATATGTGGAGAAGGTCCAGAAGAAATTAACAATCCTAGAGTAAAAACAATTACATCAGAGTTCTATAAATTCTCAGCATGAATGTTCTGTAGGTAGAAAGTTTATTTATGGCTTGGAGTGGAATGACGTGCTTTTATTTGTTGCAGCAATCTTGTGTAGGAAGTAGATACCTCAAAAATGCATGCTTTCAATTATATTATGCAGTGGATCCATGTAAATGGGAGTTTGTGATTTCTTGTAGGATTTTTTATGATTAATTATTACATAATATGTTCTGATGATATAATGTAATGGATAAAAGCCCTTGAAAAGATTTTTTTGTAATAAATAATTTTTATATTACTTTTTTATTTGAGATTGGAAAAGTTAGGTAAAACTTAATATTTAGATGATAATATTATAGGAACACTATATCTTCAAACTAGAATTCAGGTTGGTCGTTGCAAATTAAAATTGGGTTTAAATGCAGAATTTCAGTAAATAAAAAGTTGCATTGGTTTTAAGTATCAGAAGACAGGAGACAAAATACAATGCTGTTCTTATCATTTTTATAATTATCTTCATAAATTTGCACAGTTTTAAAAGCCCAGTCTAAAATTCCACTCACTTTGGTCAGCATTCTTCAACCCTATATTAACTGGTGGCCTAGTCCAAGAAGAACTGAAAATATATTTTAACACATGGCAACCAAACATAAGAGGATCAGTTGAAGCAGTTCACTATCTGAATTCTGTAATTTGTTTAAAAAAAATCTCTGCATAACTTTTTCTCACTTATCAGAGCTTAATTTAGCTGTGTTTCAGTATCAGAAGTATTTATTCCCTAGAAATACTACACACACACACACACAAAGTTTTGAAAGAGAAAATTTTGGACTGTATCCTCCATTGCATGAATGGAATAAGAAGAATTCTTCCAATACATATTGCATGACAGTGAACAGTGAATTCTCATTTAATTCTTCCCTAGAGCCAGAAATCAATTGAAGTATTTGGATTTATGCCAGTTTATATTGGTTTAGATTCAGAGTTTTGATGTAGAGACTTCTGACTGTAAGAAATCATAATGATCCTGAATTTATTAGCATATGCTGAGTTCCCAAACATGTTTTGAAGGTACTAAGGTTCTTTAAGACAACCCAAATTTGAAGAGGAAAGAGAGAATCAAAACATGAACTGAACTGTAGTCTGTGCAACAAAAGTTTTGATCTAAGTTATTCATCTTGTTTCTTGAAAAGAAAGAAAGGCTGCAGGAGAAATCCAACAGAATTTAAGAAAGTTGCCTTACCATTAAGTAATTCAGTGCCAGCTTCCTGTCCAAAAGAACCCAGCAGTGTGAAAGGGAAAGATCTGGTTTTTCATTTAAAGAAATATTGTATGGTTTGTTTCCATTATAGTTCCAATTAAGTCAGTCTTTATCAGAAAGCATCCYCACTGATATCTGAGGGAAATTATACAATAACTCCTTTGTATGCCTTCTCTTGAAAGTTAGAAGTAATTATCATGTCCTTTCCCGGAGCTCTCTACCACTGTTTAGAAAGGATCTCAAGAAGTCATGGCCTTACCACAGAGTGAACAATGCTTTGTGAGCAGCATACCTACTCTCTGTGAGAGTAAAGGTACAATTTGTCCTTTTGCCTTGGCTTGCTGGCAACCACTGCACAGCACAATCTCTGAGGGAGTCACTTCAGCGGTATCACTTCACATTCAAAAAAGAGAGAGATAAAGAAAGAGATGGGGTAAACTCCATCTAACCCATGCCATTCAGGCACAGGAAGCATTCAAACCCCTCCGAAGTGTAACAACACTGTCACCATCCTATTTTCTGAAAAATCTCTTTGCCCAGGATGATTCTCCTGGGAAGATGAGAAGCCTCAGAGAAAAATGAAAACAAGAATTATCTGATTCGCTTCTCCCGTGTTTTGATGATGTGGAATGTGGTTTGGACGTTGTTTACCAACCGGTGATTGTTTCATTGGTTTCATGTAAATTGTTTTAACTTAATGACCTATCACAGTCCAGCTGTGTCAAGGCTCTGGAGAGAGTAATGAGTTTTTTCATTATTATCTTGTTAAGCCTTTTGTCAGTATCCTTTCTCTATTCTTTAGTATAGTTTAGTATGCCATAATATAATATAATAAATATAATATAATATAATATAATATAATATAATATAATATAATATAATATAATATAATATAATATAATATAATATAATATAATATAATAATAAATTAGCCTTCTAGGAACATGGAGTCAGATTAATCTTTCCTCCCCATGATGGGGGACCCAGAAAATACCACACAACACCTTCACTCCAATCAAAAGCTTACAATCTAATGCATAAAATAGCTTCTTGCCACAAGGAATAAGACATCAAATTGGGATGGGGAGACTTGTGGTAACATCAAAATTAGCACTTCCTCCCTTGTCAGCACAATGATGTATTTGACTTTCAATGACAACTAAGCATAACTGGTTAAAAATGTCCTGAGTTTTCACACTCATGAAAACAGGTTAAGGAGAGGCAGAATGTGTCAGTCTTATAAAAATAGAGTCAGGTGTTTCACAGAATATAATATCTTATTTTTCATTGTCAGATTACTTATCAGGCACACAAGGAAATCAACAGGAAGAGAGAAGAAAGGTAAGCTGAAGTAAAAACAAGGGTAAAGGACCAGTCTTCTGTGGCAGGATTTCTAGCAGATTTAGAGTTGTGGTACAGCCAAGCCAATGCAGAAAATGAATTTTCACTCAAGATACAAGAAATATTTCTATGTTACTGAAAATCTGACCACTAAATAATAATGCTCTAGATTTATTTTTTCAATGGAAGATGTTAATACTCAAACTGTGACCAATGTGCTGCACGTTTGTCTGGTTTAGTGGAATCTCTGACTCTGAAATTCAGTTTTTTTCTGTCTCTATTGTATCTGGCCAGTTTGAAATGAAAACTGACCCCCTTTCTGGGCTCAGAGGTATGTAATTCCTAGGAAAGATCTTTGTGTTTGTCTTTCCTTGTTCTAATAATTGATGTGCAATGCAAGGTGGTGTTAGCAATGGTTTTTGTTTACCAAAGAATATGATCTAAGGAAGGTTTGCAGTAACTCTTTTAACTGTTTATAAATTAGTTGAAGGAATTTAATTTGTTTTTAAATTTTATTTTTGCAGACTTCTTAATAATGAAGATATTTTTTATATGTGACACCAAGGTGTACAGTGGTCCTGATCTATTTTATTTGAATGACTGAAATTCCTGGGTAGATAACAATTTGCTCTCTTGAATGCTTTGAACTGGAGGTGCACCAAAATCTAACAAAGGAATTATCTGCAGGAATTATAGCATCTTCTGGTGGGCAAACATTCAGCTTTGAGAAACCATTTTAATGGTGATTAACTGCCTGCTGATGCCAGTTAAAGGTTACAAGGCAGATTCTTTCAGCAGCCATAAAGCAGCATTCACATTGCTTGACTTTCTCCGTCTGAGTTAGGTACCTGAATGAGGAGTCTAATCTCCAGGAGATGCCCTTGAGCAAGGTGAGTGAAAGTAATTTAGAAGCCCCTGGAGGGTAATTCAGAGGGCATGAAGTTGAGGCATTCCACACTTAGGTGGAATTAAGGAGAGTGGAAATGCCAGCCTTGTGACTTGCTGGGGAGCAGCCTGAAGCACTGTAACTCTTGCCTTCCCTACAGTGAGCCTAGCCAGATTTGTGGAGCCCTCTGCCCTTTGTTACAGATTTTTTGTGCCAGACCTAATTAAATGCCTGGGAGAAGATAAAGAAATAAGACAGAAAATTACAAGTTCAGTAAAGAAACTAAAAATTTAGTTTAATTAGAGAAAAACATGGCGGGGCGGGGGGGAAGGCAACCTAAAAAAGTGCTTCAGGGATATCCAGTCAAAACTCAGCGTTATCCTCAAAGTGCAAGCTTTTAATATTGCATGAATTATAAATTATGGAATGTAACATTCAGAAGATTTCCAGACATTTCCCTGCTGGTGTATAATCTTCTATCACTCATTTTCACCTTGTGCTTATACTGTATCATCCTCTGCAGCACAGAATTGACTTCAGCCCATGACAGTGTCTTCAATGCTGTTTTTTAACTCAAGACTCAGCATTGTTGTAATCAAAATGTAAAATAAAAAAAATTGTGGTGTAAGTAAGTGAGAAACATTTTAGCTGTAGATGATACCAACACAGATTTAACATTTCCCTTATTTTACAACAAATCAATATATTAAGCACTAATATTAAGCAACTCTAAACTTTCACGGTGATCAGCAAATTTCCACCACTTGCAAAATAACTTGACTAACAGAGTGAAAGATTGGCATGTCAAACTTCCCAATTTTCTGGTTTATATCACAGCTGGTTTTAACTGAAATGGGTTCTTTGGCATTGTGCCAGTTTATATCATTGAGGGACGTCCTTATGCTTCTTTTGAGTCTTCTCCTTCTGTTTCTTTTACTCCAACAGAGTAAATTCACCATAATTTTTCATCCTTACAAGAACAGCAAACCTTTGTTTGCTCACCTAATGTAAATTCAATTGCTCTTTTGATCTCTCCTACCAGCCTATGCCAGAAATGTGCAGCGATGACTTTAGGCCTGAAATTTCCTGTCTGCCTTGGGCAACAAATATACCAAAAATGCTGAAACCACTTAGATCAAACAATCCAAACAATCTTTTAATAGCCACTACTCACTTACAGAGGATTGAGTTCCATTTTCTACTCTTCCCCTCTCCATCTATTTCAAAGGACAACAAAGTGGTAGTATGGGCTATTATTTTCTGGGTTTGCCTTCCTTTAATGCATCCTATTTTTATTGAACCTACTGAAAGCTGAGTAACATCTAGCCAGGGCACTAGCTTGTTTCATGGAAAAACATATGGTCTGATGACTAAGGGGAACTCATTAGAGGGACAGAGGACACTTAAAAATTACAATCTTATGACTCCAAACTTCAGTTCAACTATTTAATGATTATTTTTGTACTGGTTTATTAAATGTGATGCTGAAAGCAGGGAGAAGATATGTGAATTCAGCTTCTGTTCACCTTCAGCACCCCCAATTCCCCAGCCAGTTCCCTGCCCTCCTCTTTGGGGAGCAGTCTCTGGCAGGTACCATCAGTATGTGCACAAATGTTTGAGCTTCAGCTGGAACCTCCCTTGTGTTGTACAGCTGCTCCTTTACCCATAATGCTCTCATACAACTTTCTTCTTGCTAATTGCTGCATACAACAGCTCACAGACAGAAGACATTTGAGGTGAAAGCCTTCTAAATGTATGAGTTCTCTTAGTTGTGTTATCATGTGTGTTTTAGGCACCAAACCTTTCATCATTTTTCCTGGGGTAAGAGATGCTGGAAGGTCCTTCATCATTGCAGCTGTGCCTAAAATGTTTTCAAGAGACAAGCACAACTGTGCTACAAAAAAAATTTACATCTGTAGCCATATTTCAAAACAGGTGTTATTGGTTCACTTTATTAGATCTGCTTGTATTCTTTTACAAATTCCCAAAGAGAAAATATATTTGTCTGAAGAGGGATAGAAGTCTCTTAAACAAAACAAACATGTAATCAAACAAAATTGACTCCCTGACTGACAGAGTAATAATATTCTGGAGATTTCGTTTGATCAATCATGTTCTAGTTCTTGTAACACAACTTGGGTGAGGAGAAAAGGACAGTTTTTGTTCTTGTAGGCTTTTAGTCTTTATCTGTCACAGGATAACACGATRAAGTACACACTTCTTGCTCTATTTAAGCTAAGGTTAACTTCTTATCCATTTGATCACCTGTATGATTTCAGACTTTTGTGTCACTAAGATGAGGAACAGAAGGGGCCAGTCTGGTATACTGGTGCTGTCTGGCCTGAAACACTTCTATTTTTTGACATGTGATAGTGGCACGCTCTGAGTTACTGTGTCCAGATATGACAACAGCAGCAGACTGCTGGAGGGTGGATTTTGGGAAAAAAATTCACAGTGCTAAAGGCATTCTGCAGCCTGTACAGAGCCAGCTGAAGTTCTCTGTGAGTTATCTACTTCTGGCATCCACACCCTGCACAGCCCATTGTWTAGCTCATGGGTGTATCAAGAGTGAAACAGGCCATTAACTTGGCTTACCATGACCTATCACAGGGTGTATTGCTTGGGAGTGTCCCTACAGCTGTTTGTGCAGCATAACATAATGTTTCTTCCTTCAGTCTAGCACTCTGACAGACATCAGTGAGTTTTACAATTGTCCAGTTGTCCACAGCTCCCTGATGGTGCCCACAAGGATCAGCATCCCCTTGTGCAGAGCTGCTTTGCTTTCAGACACTGCCTCTTACACAGACGTTGCCCACAGCTGCCTTCCAGCATCTGTTATGCTGCAATTCCTTCAGAAAGAGTGGAAATCACAGTGCTAGATTTCTGGAGCTACAGCTGAGACACTGCCTGATAAGATTTCATGTATAACACTAAGGAATGTTTCCTGAAGCTTTCTGAGCATCCCAGCTTCTTTAGACAGCTCTGTTTTGTTAATCCAGACCCTGTATGGTGTTTATATCTTACTCATTTGGATGAAAAAATTAAAGTCAGTTGTCCATTGCAATAATTATGTAATTTTTAGGGTCTCTTGAATCGCTTTTGAGTTTTGTTCAGCTATCAGAGGGACATTTACTCACCTGCTTTTATGTCTGTTTTGGTCAGACCACACAGAGACTTTCAGAGGAAAACAGAAGTATTTTGTTGGATTAGTCACACAGTTACTTCTAAAAAGAAAGCTGAGAGTCATTCCTTGTTTGTGCAGCACTATTACATGTGAAAGAAACATGCTTTATAAAGAGCAGGTCAAAGAAAAGGGCACTTCTAATTTCATATCCTTCTTTTGGGAAAGTTCTGTTGGTGAGTGGAAAGGTGGAGCATAAAGGTTCTCTGCATCAGAAAGTAGTGTTGTTTGACCCAGTCCAGTGAGTTTTGAACTTGGAAGTGACAACTTTTCTATTTTACTGAACGGCAATGAAATTAAAATTGTAATGACTTTGAAATTCCTTGGAAGGGTGAGTAAATGTAAAATGCCAGATTCAGAGTAATTATTAATGAGTGTAATTAAATAAAAAAATGTGTAAAGAATAATGAAGCAGAGAATAAATATTACTGCTTCTTTCTCCTTTTTCCTTGCATTTGTTTGTTTTGTTYTCTTCTTTTTTAATCTCTTCTTTTTTCAGGAAAAAGAGAAAGAAAGGAAGAATGAACAGCATGTGATAAACTGGGCTATTTGATCTGCACTGTTGTCTCTCCTCCTTCCACGGGAGGAAATGATCCAAAAGATGTCAAATCACCTGAATTTTTTCACAACTCTCAGTAATCTTGAGATAAGGACCCAAGGTTATGCAAAGTGCCTCCCGTGTTACCATAAGGATTTTATATAGGAGATCAAAATCCCTTTGAAATTACAATCAATCCTCTCATTTAATTATGGGGAAAAATCTGAGACCTGAAAAGAGCATGGTATGTGCAATAAGAAAAGATCATTTGTGTGTGCTGTTCTGATGCTCCCATAGCCAACTCTTTTTTTCTGGAGTGCTATTCAGGTAACATCTTTAGCCACCACTTTTTGCCTTGTCTTTAAGAACACGTTTCTATCATTTCTGCCTAACTAACTTCAGTTGTCACCAATGCAAAGAGAGCACAATTGATAAAGAGCAGAGAGATGATAACAGGCTTTCCAGGCTGTCCTCAGGGGGTCTGGTATGACTGCTTTCAAACATCTGGGTGAGCAATTAAACAGGAAGCTGCCTAAAACTGAGCAAGGGTATGTCCTTGGCTCTTTTTCTACTTTAACACTGAGAAAATCAAGCAATTGGAGGTGCCAGGGAGGGTGTGAGTCAAAGGTGACCTCCCATAGGCTGGGCTCTCCCTGAAGGACCCCTCTGTATAAAAAAAGGGGGATCCAGGACCAGAGAACACCCAGGAGATGGGGATAAAAACCATCACTTCATGGCAGAGCTCTGGGATGGTGAGATAGCCCCTGGAGCCAAGGGCTGCACAGGGACAGGTCAAGGTGGTCCTGCAGTTATGGATTTTGGTACCACCAAGGCCCTGATGGAGGACTCTGAAAGCCTCTCCCCACTAAATTGCAATGGAGAGAGTAAAGTGGATGTTAATGTGACTTACAGGACCTCGCCACACATCCTTACAAGGAATCCCTATTTTATCTTGGAGTAGGACTGTAGGGAGCTTTGGTGTCCATAGCAACTTCAGGGGAAATTGATTTATTTACCATCTGTCCTGGATTGCCAAGCAAATTGTATTCTATTTGCCATCTGTATGGCAGCTGTCTTCTGTCAAGTGGGCAGTTTGCCTTATCTATTCCACAGCCACTCCTCCTCTGGAGAGACATCTGCTGATAACAGCTGTTGAATGTCACTGCATGGCTGATAAGAACGACAGCATCCCACTGTGAGACGCTCTGTCCAGAGGGAGGAGCTAAGCATTCCTAACTGGATATAATCTGGAGATTCTGGAACACCAGCATGGCTTCTCCACTGGATTTCCCACAGGAACAGCTGCTCCTTCCACTGGATCTTCAGAGGAAGGCTACACCCTTTTCTACAGGAATCCTGCTCCAGCAGAACCACACCTGACACTGCAGGACTGCAGCCACAATCCAATTGGACTGCTACCAACACCCTGACGCAGGGCGTCAGGTTGGGTTCTGACTCTGTCAGTGTTGGTTTAGTTTATTACATTGTTTATTTTATTTTTTAGTTTTCTTCCCTATTAAAGAACTGTTATTTCCTGCTCCCATATTTTTGCCTGAGAGCCCCTTAATTTAAAATTTATAGCAATTTGGAGGGAGGGGGTTTACATTTTTCCATTTCAGGGGAGGCTCCTGCCTTCCTTAGCAGACTCCTGTTTTTCCAAACCAAGACACCATCAAAATAGCACTTAGTCATGGTGACCTCCCCCCCACCCCCAAAATCATGCCAACCACTGATTAGAAAAAAAATCAGGTGTACACAGACATGCAAAAATTTGGGATGTTGAAGGACTCAAGGCACATAGAGAGAAAGGTGAGGGTGGGCAGAGGGATCCAGGCCAGCAGGACAGTGAAAAAAAACCCACAGATGGGAGCCTGTGCTGAAAGATATAAAAGAGAATTGATGAGAACAGGAAAGGGTCACCTGAAGCATCAGTGGCCAACTGTGTGTGGAGCTGGGCTGGGTGATTTGTGTTGTGAATCAAGGAGCATTCCTTGCCTGAACATTCCTTGATAAGGCCACACAGGGCCAGCATCAGCATCTGTGTGTGCTGCCCCAGGAAGGACAGACAATGTTCCTTCCAGGCCATGTGAGCTCTGCCATCCTGGGTGGCAGCAGGCTGGATGCAGCTATCCGAGCCATTGGCTGCTCCCAGGGACTGGCAGAAATGGGGATAAAATCATGCAGCTGTGATGGTTCTTCTCATGTGAATGATCTGTGCAGGACCAAGAGAAAACCACTTGTCCTCAGGCACTTGTCCTCAGTGTTTTGCATCCTTGCTGGCCTTGAGTAGAATGTTTGGCCATGTCCGACAAAGTAGATGTGACCTGTATCCTGAGAGATGAAGGAATCCAATGTAGATTATGGCCTTCAGGGGTAGGAATAACAATGCTGCTTTGCAGAGTTATTATGAAAAATTTTTTAAACCAAAACTAAGAAGCCAAACAAAAAACTCCAACCAAGCAAGCAAAAAAACACCAAAAAGGCCCACCAAAAAAATAACCAAAGCAAAATGAGTCCAGAAAATGGGCAGAGAGGTGCACAGGACACCTGAGGCAATGGCAGACACACACCTAATTATGACTTCACTTAATCTCCAGGGGTAGCAAATCCCAGGCACCTGTCTATATGTCTGATAGATGGGAATTAACTTCCCAGCAGGACAACCTGGCATTTTCCTTTGAATAAAAGGAAGCAGGTTTGGGAGGGAGGAGTAGCTCTGTGCGTCATCCCCTGAAAGAGCGGAGATGAAAGCTGTGGTTAAAATGCTCCTTCCTAGACCAGGTGTGGAAAAACAAGAGGTAGTAGTCAAATCATCATGAAAAAAGAAGATTTTATGGATCTCCAAGTTTGGATTATGTCATGCATTTCAAAGAGCATAGAATTTAAGAGGATCTTTTTAGATTCTTTCTGGTTAAAAGAGCTTCACCCTAGTAGAACCAGCTGATATTTTCACATTAAATGTATACATATGCATATACTTTTACATGCATTTTCACACATAATCTGAAATGGAAAAGGTTGCCCAGGGACATTAATAGGAACAGTCACTAATTTACTGGAGTGAAGACAGGCTTGTGAAGGGGCCATTTCAATTTCAAAAAGTTCTTTCTTTTGGAAAAAGAAAAATTAACCTAAAATTGTTTTGTATTTTTAAAAGTGTTTTCTACACAGAAACAACTATGACTTGCAATTTTCTTTCATTCAAATCTATTCTAAAACAGACAATAACTTTAAAGGACACTGAGATCCAGAACAACACACTTTCCCTGTCCTCAAATTATGTTTTTCAACCTGTCTATCAACAAAAAAATTAAACTGTTTTTAATTTCCCCCCCTCAAGGAAATCATTCAGGATCGACAGCAACACATTAACCATTGTTAGAACTTAAATCTAGGGGAGTTTAATGACATTTTTATCCTACCTCTCTAACTGTTGCTGGATTTTACATGCATTTTAAAGGCAGAAAATTCAGTACAATTTGTGTCTATCATTCCAGAGTTAGTAAATAGTACACATCACATGAAAAAGAATGTTGCAAATACTCCTAAGAGGCAAAGTATTGAAACAAAAGAATTTTTAAATTATTCATTGGTTTACAGGATCTTGATTTAGCCAAATGATTGTCCTCTTTTAAGGGTTTACCAAGATAATTCCCTTAGAGTTATTAATCTCTCCTGTATTTAAAGACCATTAATTCCTCAGCTGTTTAAGGTATGATTCCTCACGAATTTTCCTAATTAACTCCTGCCCACACTATTACTTTTCATTTATCGTACCTGAAGCTAATTAACTTGTATGTTTGTTAAGGCCCTTGGAAAAAGTAGCTATATGAAAGAATTTGGGGTTTTTATCAGTGAGTTGGATGAGACAAAATGATAACTTAATGCATGTTCTGCTTCAGGTTTTTATTTTGATTACCTCATGGTGAGTAGCAGTATTGAATAACTGAGGGTAAACTCAAATCACAACTTGGCCTTCAAGCAGCAACAACTAATTATTTTAGTAATAACTCCTAGGACTATGCATAGAAGAAAAAAAATGAAAGGAAAAATAGTTGGGTCAATCCAGAACAGTTTCTTCTAATTAAAATGTTTTGATTTACTGAATAAAGGTTTTAATGGGTTTTGGGGGTTTTTTTAACATGAAAATGGTTGTTTCAAGAAGAAAAGTCAATTGTTCATGCATTGGCCAAATACGTCCAAAGCAAAAATACAATTTTACAGTATTGAGAATTAACATTTGAATTAACATTACAAGGCAATAATTTGATAGTTATTAACAAAAGAAAAGAGCTGTTCCTTTTTCTGGCACTTTTTATTAAAATTTAGAGGACTTATTTGTTTTTTTACATATATATTTATTTACAATTCCTTTGAATGTTTTGTTGGTATGTTCAACTCTTAAAATTCACTTAATTTTTGTTTTGACTAACAGAATAATTATTTTTTCTTAAAATTTGCCCTCATTTGATTTAAAAATTAACCCAAGGTTCTGCAAAAACAACCAGCTTTTGTTGTTGTAAAATTTGTTTTTGTCTATATTAGGTGCAGAGAAAAGGTTAAATACACAAACGATAAAACATCCACAAGCAGAATAAAAGGAGAAAAAACAAAAACTCCATTTTCTTTTCACTCTTCTGTGTGGAAATCACTTCTAGGAACTTTCGATATTTGAGTCATGGTTGGAACATCTGACCCTGAGTGGCAGCAATCATCAGCAGCAGCAGATGTACCCTGCTGCTCTGCAAGGACAATTCTCATCTTCCTCCAAAAGCTCAGGGAAAAGATTTCTGCTGAGAAGGACTCTCCCCAAGTTTTATTTAAAATACCATGCCTTACCATCATCTCTCTGACAACATTTTCATTTTTCATCTGAATTTCTAGGTCAGACTCCCTGACAGAAAAGAGATTCTCCCCAGTTTCCTCCTGCTTCAGCTGCAGCTCAGTGCGTCTGGAACCTGCTGTTTGGGAGCAGTTTCAGATGCACGCAGCACCAGCCAGGAGCCCTGTCAATCTTCCAGGCTGATTTCCAGAGCAGGGCTCTCAGCTGCACCCCAGCCTTATCTGCAAGCAGAAAAAGGCCAGAGCAGCACACAGAGCCTTTCAAGCCCCATCATTTATCCAGGGCTGTGTCTCTGCACAGATAAGCTCTCACAAGCACCTGTCCAGGGATTGTGCCAGGGTAGGAGCTCAGGAGGCTGACACCATTTCAAAAGCACTGTGGGGAGTTCATGGGCACAGCAGTAATGTCAGACAGGCCTGAGGAGCTGGACAAAGAGGAAAAAACAGGCATGGAAACTCTAGCTACCAGAGCAACCCAGAAGTGGCAAAAAATCACTTCTCCACCTCACTATTTGGTGGTGTTTAAAAGATGTGTCTCAGAACCACATTGATTCTGATGATGCATGAAGAAGAATTTTTTGCTTTCCCCAGAGGACAGAACTTTACTATGTAAGCAGCTGCTGAAGAGAATGCAAGTCTAGAACAGCAGCAGAGCAGCTGAGGGGTTTTGTCTCCAGCAGGAATTTCTCTGATTTGGGCAGTCTTCATAGAACATGTGCTACAATTAAAAAATTATCAATCATATTTAAAAATCAAAGCACAAACAAACTGAAGAAGATAAGCAGCAATGGGTAATCTCATGTTTCTCTCATGCATCTGTATTTGACTTCCACAAGAAGTGGGAAAAGTCTCTCAAGAAATCAATTCACTTCACATCACATACAGTGAATTCTGAATTCTGCTTGAAATAGGTCAAAGGCATAAATGTTGAATGTTTAACTTCTGTCCCAATTAATAGCAGCTACTTATAGTGCAAACTGGATTCATAACAGACCAATATTTCTTGTGCAAAAATCATCTATACAACTTCTGCCTTTCTTCCAAGAACTGATTACGTGGATTTGTGCAAGACTTTCTTAGAAAACCCTTAGAAAAGGGTTTAAAGGAATCTCCTGCTCTTTCAGGAAACAAAAGGTACATGAGTGTAATTGCTCATTCTGAATTGTTCAGTCAGTTTAAAATGCCATTTATAATACTAAAGGCAAACCTTTCTGTTAATTAATTATAATTAGGTACTTTTTGCTTAGTCTCTAATTTAATCAGATTTTCAACAGACAGTACCTCCTGCATAAATATTACACTTATCTTTTTAGTGTCATTTTAGCTTTGTTAGCAGAGCCTCACCAGATAAAGAAGAAATCATTATTTCACAACCATCTCAAGAGAAGCCCATTTCTCACAGGAATTCATCCTCAGAGCCTCCAGCTTTGACCCAGGCAATCATCACTCAGGAAAAAGGAGTTCCACAGGCACTTGTGGTGTGAATATTTGACCCCAGGTGGGTCCCCTGGGTACATTAAACACTCGGTAAGACACTGAGGGGGCACAAACCCCTCCTGGGCAGCAGCCAGGGAAGTCTGAGGAGCTGGATTTTCAAAGGAAAGGAGCTGCTTTCTCCTCTGAGCTGTGGACACTTCCCCAGCTTCCATGGCATCTGTCCAGCAGCTCTGCAGGCCAATTACAGAGACAAAGGATGGATGCACGAGTGCAGGCTCTGAGAAATGTCATTTGAAGTAAGAACTTGATAATAAGAGTCATAAAGTTTGTACTCCATGGCTAATTTTATTACTCTGCTAGTGAGACTCATTGAAAAAACATCATTCAGAAGTGACTTTTATGAGAAATTTTATGTGAAAATGGAGATTAATTTTGAAGCTAATATTGTGATGCTAACTTTGTGATGTTGGAGTGAAAAGAAGAATTCCAGCTTTTCTATGCTGACTTTCAGTGATGCAGTCTTCCTGGAGACATGACACTTTAGGAAGGCTTGAAGTTTTCTGGGGCTTATTGGTATTGCTTCAATTGCATTTGGGATTTATTTAATATTCTTGAGGGACATGAAATGAGAGAAAAAGGGGTTGAGCAGGTAGCACCCGATTAGGTTCTAAATGGTTTTTTTAAGCCTTTTGCCCACAGTCTGTGGGACTAGAAGCCCAATTCACATTTTCAAAGAAATGTTTATTCTTCCATGGGCCTTTGAATTGGGTACTGTGGCTTTATGGAAAACATTAGATGGTTAGGAACTGTTTTAAAATCTGATTTGACAACAGCTGCACTATCATGAGATTAGGAAACAGTTTAGCTGTTTTTAAAAGTCTTTGCAACGTGCTCAGTGGCACAAACATTCGTGCACTCCATGAGTACATGAGTAAAATACAGTGAAAGAAACAGCAACAGTCAGATCCATCAGGGATTTGAGACCTACTGGGCACACTGTTTATTTCAAGTGATTTAGTCATCTCTTGCCAGCGACAAACTCATTTACTGACCTCACAGTGATACTGTGAAAAATATTCCATGCTTTCTTATTTCAGAGAAGTTTCTGGAGCTCCATATGAATGCTTTGAATCTGTATCTAAATAATTTACTGATGAAAAAGTTTTCTCAGAAGGCAAATAAATAGGGGAGATTCCCTTCTCTGGCCCAGTGTCATGGATAATGCAGGGACAGAGAGACCTGTATGATTTCTACATTGCCCCATGGAAAAAGAACTAGCTCAGGAATCTTCCATCAGGTGTGACAAGATTATGAACTACACACATATAATGCAGCTTAATTTTTATTAATTTCCCTCCTCAGACTTTCAGTGAAGGGGAAAATCAAACAAAACCTTTTACAGCAGGAAGAAGACAACACCAAGAACCTCAGGGTCTGACCTAGCTTTGACTTTTTGTAATGGCAGTGGCTCACTACATGGAGGAAGAAGTAGGTTTTAAAATCTTGAGCCCTTAGACTGGCTATATTTCAATTTGGATAGAAGAGGCTACTATGGTAACCCTCTTTGTGTTGCTAGGGCAACCATTTAATAACAATTAGTTCCTTTAAAAGTAATTCACCTTTAATGGAGAATTAGAGATTACACCCAACTCTTCCAAAAGGTGTGAAGGATGGAGTCACAATACCATTCATAACAATTAATAAAACAACCTTTTTTCCTTTTGTTTCTTTGGGTTTTTTTAAACAAGGAAGCACAATTGCTCCTCTTGCCACATATATTTATGCAACTTGCATCCCATGTMCTGTCTCCACAATATTTTTGAGCTTGCAAAAGATACACTTGACATAAAACGTTAACAGGGCGGCACCAATTCAGATCTCTCAAATGGCCTTCATGTCCTTATGGCATTCTGCTCTCCACCCTTGGGTATGGGGAGTCTTCAGGCCCAGGGCTGAACTGGGCACTTGAAGCAACTTTCAAAGTCAGGAGCATTTCAATTCAGGTCTCTAAGCTGCAGAGCTGAGCTGGGAACTTTGCAATGTGGGAAATGTCACTCTGTGTACACTCAGTTAAATTACAGTTCAACAGTTGTGAAATTTGAGTCTGAATCCATACTTGCTCCCTAATTTATCCACCAAGAATACAGCTTTTATAGAAAATATTCTCTAAGCACCTCACTGCTCATCAGGGGTTGGAAGTGAGGGGTAAGAAAACCCTCCCACTCATGAAATTTTACTGTTGGTTGTAGCCATGATATTTTCTGAAAAATTCTTTCCTTAGGATTTTTGCTCCTGAGAAGCTGAGAGGCCTCAGGAACAAAATGTAAACAATGATTGTCTGCTGCTGTGGAATGCAACAGGTGCATCTGTGATTGGTCTCATGTGGTTGTTTCTAATTAATGGCCAATCACAGTCCAGCTGACTCAGACCCTCTGTCTGAGCCACAAGCCTTTGTTATCATTCTACTTTTCTATTCTCAGCTAGCCTTCTGATGAAATCCTTTCTTCTATTCTTTTAGTATAGTTTTAATATAATATATATCATAAAATAATAAATCCAGCCTTCTGAAACATGGAGTCAACATTCTCATCTCTTCCCTCATCCTAAGACCACTGCAAACACGGTCACAGTTGGTCACCTCAGTTTAATGGCTAATATTCAACAACACACTTATAACCCTGAACTGTCTCCTTAGTGTTTTGGAGCATCTGTATTTCCCTTTAAATACTCACCTGATCTGCCTTGGAGAGCCTCTCCTGATAAGAAGAGTGATTCACTACAAAGCTGAAAAGCAGTTTGGCCCTTCCCGTGGTGCCCAGAAGATTTGGTGTGCAAGGTGGTTAAAACATTCCTTGTTTTCAGGAGTGGAGCTCAATCCCCACTCTGGGGCTTTGCTACCTGCAGAGACTCACAGATTTCACAGTAGCCTGACATTTTGTTTAAGCTAATCCTAGATCCTGGGGAGAATATCAGATTAAAATTTCATTTGCTTTGTGATTTGAGGTTCTGTTTGTCTGCTGTGACCTCAGATGATACTCTGGGCTGCATGAGGGTGCTTAGAAGCAACATTTCTGCCTCCTGTGCCCTACTCATCCACGCTCAGATCTCAGCCAAGGAGATAAGGCCAGTTTATCTGTCACTCCTCCATACAGCCACCTGAGGAGGAAGATGATGAGGAATGGAAAACCCTCTGAAACCACTGCCCCCATGGCTCAGATTGGCTGGGAAAAGAAATTACAACAGTGTAAAGGAAATGGGACTGAAAGGAGAAGCATAGCTGAGTCACAACTATTTTTCTGATGTGTTCAAACACTCTGCTGAGCCCTTCCCACCAAAAAAGGTAAACAGACTCCCAATCCCCACAAGCTGAAATGGATAAAAAAAAAATGCATAACTCTGTCCTTGTTGCAATGAGGCTGACACAATTAGCCTTGCAGTCTGATTTTTCATGCCTGTAGCTATTATTGAAGACATTCTTTTGAAATGCAACCAAAAAGAAAAGTGAAAGTGCAACAATTTTCTAATCACTATCAATTTCTCTGGCCTTTCATCTATCATAAAACATTGTGTAACATCTGGCAAGGAACCCTTGTTTCCCTCCCCTCTGGCACTTCTTTTAAAGTGGCACTGATGAATCTATCTGGCTGAGGGCTGTAAAAGGAAAGCAGATGGCACACTTATCACCCAGAATCCAATCCCACAAACTTGTCCTTTACAAGCTTCCTCTGGTGAGGAAGCAACTTGCTAATGACAGCAATTAGCATCATGGAAATACCAAAAAGGCCAGAACCTTGCAGAAAGCATTTCTAATAAACTCTGGGATTGATGCTTCTGATGCCAAGCAGGCAGTTAAAACCCATTAGTGTCTAACGTTAATTCATCACAACTTACCAGCTCCTATGGGGCTTTACTTTGGGGCAACAGTAGCTTGCTATTAAATGCTAAATCAAGGAGAAAAAAGTAGAGATCTCTGACTTTTGCAGCAGTACAGCAATCTCAGATTTTTGTTTATCACTCTTATCCTATAGGGACATTCAACATCAAGCTGTCCTGTGTGTCTTGTGGTTTGGTGAAAGGCACTCTTTCTCCTTTGAAGTAACTTTTTCCACCAAAGGAGGGGAGGAGCAGTTCACAGCATTTTGGCAGGATGAAACTAACTTCAGTGTTGCTTTAGCCTGTAATTTTATTCTGTGATTGGACTCCTTCTTGAGAAGGATGCAATGATAGGAACAGAGGTGCCTGGTTAAGAGTAGGACAGGGCTTCCAGGGAGCAGCAGTTTGCAGCAGACTAATTTGGGAGTCCTTCCTGCAACCTATGTAAATGGAACACTTTTCCTCAACTTGATGCATAAAGGTTGCTAATACAGAAAATAAATTTAGAGGATGTAGCCTTGCAACTAAATTGAATTACAAACCCAATTTTGGCTTTGTACAATTCACAAAGATATTTTTTGTCACAACACTGGTAAACTTTTTTTTTTTTTAATTGAGGAACTCTCAGTTCCCTTGCAAAATATCTCTCTTTTTCAGTGTGTCTCTCAGCCTAAATGACTTTTTCCCTTGTAGGTGATGTGGAAAGAAGCAAAACTAGGTCTTTGTTTTGACAAATGACCCTGGGTTTTGCTTTAGCATTTCTTAGTAGAATAAATCTAGAAAATCAAAATTATAAAGACTGTCTCAAATTCTTAGCAGCTTGAAAGGTGCAGGGCCTTAACAAGCTTCAAGGACAATATCAGTTTATTGCTGAGAACTCATCTTCCATTTAGAAATGAATAAAAGTTTATATCTATGCAGCTTTATTACACAGATAAAACACAAATTCCACAACACTTGGCGGAAAAAAATTTGTACAATAAAATCAAAAACAATCAGGGAAATATGTTGTGAATTCAGCCGTGTTGAGCTCCAAATGTTCATGTTAGAATTTGCATCTGCATGTTGCTTTTGCAGTAATTTAGAAGCTTCACAGACTCATTTTAACCTGAAAATGTGGTGAGGGTTTTTTTTTGTGAAGGTTGACATTTTATTGTTTCATGGTTCCTAGCTTTTAAAAGTGAGCCTAAGAGAAAATGAATGCCCAGACACAAAGTAATGAGCAGATAAATGTACACATACATACATTTCCCATTTCTCTTGAGTGGTTCAGGTCTTGGCACAGAGCAGCAGCGTGTGGTGAGATTAAAGCAGAGTCTCATCTGTTCTCCTGGCAGACATTGATCAGCACCCACAGTGGTTCTGGGATGAGCGAGTGCCTGTGCAGACAAACCAGGAGCTGCAGCGGAATTTCTGTGTGATCCTTCTGGCCAGAAAGGTGGTACATCAGTGAGACAGCATCTCACACTGCTAGATTTGTTCAGAAGATCAATAGAAGACCTCTGTTCACAGGGCAGTCAATCTGTTACCTTTTATAAGCAGCAAATTCCCTTAGCAAAGCGTGAAGAACAGGAATACAACAGAAATTCATTTGCTTTGATCACAGCTAGATCTTGACATTTAGTTTCTGTTTTGAGGATAATAACTCTGAATGGTTTGATGTTTTCCCCCTCCTGAGCTATAATATTAATAAGGCACTGTAAGTATAAGAACAGAAATCATTCTAACTTGGAAAATATCAAACTCCAGGCATGTGCCCAAACATCTTCTCAAGGTATGCTTGATGCAGCTCTGGTCTTTTTCATTGTCTGGTTGGATGATCTCTTTATGATGAAGAATCTGAAGTCTGCCCTCACTTTTCTCAGTAAGAGGAATCTGACCATGGAGGTTTAGTTGTGCAGATTGTGGGAATCTCATACAGCACAAGCATGAACAGTAAAGCTCAGAAAACTTACAGCAGCTTGTTCTCAGCATGTATTGGTGATGTATTTCAAAATCATGAATTAAATACCTTGTCTTCCACATACTGCTTGGCTGACTAGCCCATTGTTTTTCATCATGTGCTGTCAGACTATGGTTTTGAATAGATTTATTCACATATATAAAATAAAAAATACATGCAAATAATCCCAGACAGTGTTTGTCCCAGCTGTCTGCTGCAGTCTCAGCTCATCTTTCTGCTTTGATTCCAAGAACATCTGGCAGAAACTGATTGTCAGCAGCTTGTGAAGTAAATAACACCAAAAACATTGGAAATGATCGCAATACAGATGAAAATGGCTGATTGACCAACTACAGTAAAAAGGGATGGGGAAAAAACTGTGAAGCCATTGAACTGTAAAAGGGAAGAAAACAAATATTAGGTTTGCAGGTGTTCCAAGTCCAAGATGAATAAGTTCTGTGAACAGTTTCTTTTTCCATCTCTGTGTACTGTGCTGGCACACCAGAGACAGAGGAATTAAAACAACTTACTTTCCAGATTTGTTGAGCTGCCTTATTTCAAGATCAAGTCCTGAAGTCAGAACTGAATGAGACCAGCTGGGGAAAACATTGGATACTGTCAGAAGACATTTTGTCTTGTCCCCTGTAGTTCCAGGAAGAGATACACAGAATTATAACCCCAAGCCTACTTCGCCTCTGTTTCCTGGCAAATCTTGCTCTATTTAACAGGAAAAAAAAAAAAAGTGCAGCGAGTGAAAGAGGTAACAAAAAGAGATCAATGAGGAAAGGAAAATTTCCAGGCATAAGAAAATAAAAAGCTGGTAACAGAGCAATAGAATAAATTACAAGAACATTTCATAAACACAGAAATAAATGGTTTTTATCTTGTGAAGAAGTAACACTGCACATAATGAATTCCAATCAGAATGCAAAACACTTGAGAATTGGTGAGAACTAATTTTCTAAGTGACTTACTTGTCCCCAATGTTCTTTTTTATTTAGTTTCTTCTTACAGCAGAGGTTTGTTGCCACATTAAAGTACAGATCAGCTGTAGTCAAACAGCAGTGTTTTGTATGGGAGGGATTCACTTCCTTTTATTTTTGCCTGCTTTTTAGTCTTCTGTTATGAAAATTAGTTTTCCCACTTCATATATTTTCCAGTTCACTTACTACATTGCTAAAATATTGTTGCTAGCTCGTTTGGTTCTTTTTTTTATCCCCCAGTCTTCCCCTCCTCTTCTATTTCATGTAAAAATCAATGGCCAAATCCTATTATTCCCATTATTCTGCACATTCAATTTCCTGTTCGCACTACCATTTCCATGATACAAATTGTTGTTATTGCTAAACAAAACCAAGATATCTTTATCAGGTTGAACTGTCTAATAACAGTGTTTAGCAATTTGTACTGCTTGCTCTCAAAGGGTTAAGGGCTGCAATATTGCTGTGGCCTCCTGTTCTATCAGATGGGAAGGGACATATTCTTTCTCTTCACCCCCTTTAACATTAAAAAAAAAAAMCAAAAAACCAAAAAACCACCACAACAACCAAAAAAACCCCAAACAAACAGACAAAAAATATCTCTTTCAAAAATATAAAATTTTGACTTGCTGCCATAAGTAATGGGCATCACCATGGACTTCCAACAGAAAGAGTTTTCAAGTATGGGACTTGTACAAATAACATCAGAGCACTCACCAATGTTGACTGCCACATGTCAAGATGTTATTTCACCTGACTCTGGGATACTCTTTAGGTATATAGAGGGCATTTTAAAGAAAATCCAGTTGCACTTTGGAGACTGTTTTAAACCATTGGCATTGAATCCATAATTCCTGTGGAGTATAGCTTTGACATGACAAAATGTTCTAATACAGAACATCTCCTGGTAGGGAGAGAGAGATTTTTCTGAAGTGAATCCCAACCTAATTCTCAAGGGAGAAAAACATATGAATTATAAAATATAGAGGGAAAAAACTCAACAATCTAACAAACGAACATTCCTCAATGACCGCAGAAAAATTAAATGAAATACTGGTAACAGTATAATGTGGTTTCACATTCTAACAGCAATAGTAATATTTAAGTTCATCCTCATAGTTTATTGGTTCTTGTATGAACAGTGCAAGTCCATTTCTTAAAACTGAGATGAAGTCTTTGATGAGGGTCTCCATAAATACTTGAATTTGCCAGATTTTTTTGACATGTATTTAACACGGACTTAGAGAAATCAGTGGACTTAGAGCTGTACACACTACCTGTGGACCAGCTGCTATTAATTTAATTTATTTTAATCTAAATGAGAGGCTGATGGAGCAAAGTGGCCTGGTAGCTACCCTCAAATTGTATTTCAAAAGTGCCTTCTCCTGGTTTGCCTCGTGTTCATCATAACTCATCTTCCCATGAAGAATGCTCTTGACTTTCCAAGAAAAAAGTGATGAAAGATTTAATAAGATGTCAGCAAAGCCTTTTGAAGTTTAAAAGATTTGTTTTAAGTATTCTTTTGAGTCTGAGGAAAAGGAACTTCCATTGCACTCCAGCTCAAAAGATTCATAATAAGAATAATAACAGCCACAAAAATAATTTCCTTCCCCAGCTCTCTGCTGAGGACAGCCTCTTGATAAAATTTCTCAGAAGAATATTTTATCAAGAGAAATTTTACTTTCACACTTGGAATTCAGTTTTACACACCTATTTGTAGTTGTTGACAACAGGTGTCTATGCCATAGCATGCCTGAGAGAATGAGTAGGCTAGCTCTCTTTTTTGGCTAGTGGAAATGTAMAAAACTATTATTCCTGTATATCTGTAATTACTAACTTTGTTAATGTAACCGCAATATGATATCTGCTGTTTTTCATAGCACCCTCTGAAGCACTTTGTGTTCCTGGGTCTTTCTCCCTATGCAAAGGCATTACAGAGTGTCAGTAATTTCAGTCATAAAGATCTCAAAGTTGAAAAGCAAAATTGAAGTGTGGCTGGACTCCTATTTCCCCCCTTTAGTTTTCCCCCCTTTAGCTTTACCTTCTGGTATCACTAAAAGGTTCCTGTAAAAAGAAAGGCCTTGATCTGAACTTGAAGTATACCTGGGGTTTGGATTCATTCTGACATCTCTGGCAAGGACAGCACCACAGCTGGGGACCTTCAGACAATTTGAGAAGGAATATAGTATTCCTTGCTGTTCTTTTAGCATCTTAGGTGGGAGGAAAAAAATAAAAGTCAGCAATTATTTTAATAAGCTTTATACTCCTGGTAACAAAAGTGAGGAACCATCAGTGGAGGATGTGGTCAAGCTGCCACAAGGTTCAGCATCACTGCTTACCCTAGTGCTGCCTTATTGTATTTGTAGGGAATGCTCTGACGAAGGCAGGAATGATGCATCTGACTCCATGTTCTCAGAAGGCTAATTTATTGTTTTATGATACTATATTATATTAAAGAATGCTATACTAAACTATACTAAAGAATACAGAAAGGATACTTACAGAATGCTAAAAAGATAATAATGAAAACTTGTGACTCTCTCCAGAGTCCCGACACAGCTTGGCCCCAGTTGGCCATTGACTGAAAACAACTCACAGCAGAATCCAATCAGGCAATCACCTGTGGTAAACAATCTCCAAACACATTCCACATGAGCAAAACACAGGAAAAGCAAATGAGATAAGAATTTTTTTCCTTTTCTCTGAGGCTTCTCAGCTTCCCAGGAGAAAAATCCTGGGCGAAGGGATTTTTTCAGAGAATGTGAATGCCACACTGCCTTAATTTTCTCTGACTGCTTATTTGATGTGGCCAGGAGAAAAAACCCAAAACCCACACAACTGCAAAATCACATGTAAAGCATTGAAAATATCCTGGCAAAAGGCAGTGTTTCCCACACTCACCCAGACTTGTTGCATCTGATCTTTTTAAGCCAGGTTTAATAGCCATGGGACTCTGCAGTTTTGAGGGTTTAAAGCTGCTGCCTGATAGATTGCTTCTGGAACAGCTTCCTAAGTAAATAATTTTATGGTCACTGCACACTGCTGGTAGTCTATCATCAGCTGCACCTATAGTCAGCTGTTCATAGTTTACTAACAATATACTCAATATATCTTGATGATATTGGGTGTATTAAAGCCATCTACCTGGAGAACCATAGCCTAATACAACAGGTCTGTGGAGAAAAATCCAGGGTTCATGCTAGATAAAGGGTGCATGCAAGTATTGAGGATTATTCTAGCAAATAATCATTGCCAAACAAGAAACTAGTTCCAGTGCTGAAAAGGTCACTGGTAAATGAAATGTTCTTTAAAAGATTATGCAATTCTTCATATGGGTTTTAATACCAATTTACTGAGCACTGCCTGCAGGTTCACAGAACTTTAGATCAGATTTTCAAGTTAGTAATGGATAGAGATCTATGTCACTTCTGCAGCCAGAAACTGCTTGAAGTGGAAAGGGGGAAAGCAACATGAAATTATTACAGTGGGCATTTATCTTCACAGAACCAGTGCTGTCAGCAGAGCCCATCAGAAAGCATTACATTGGGATTGTCCTCAGCATACAACATCATCAATACAGACCTGACCTTTCCCGGGCCTTGGATGGTTTTGGTGCTCTGAGGGATGCAGGTAAATAAACAGATGCCCTCAAAAGATGGTAAATGGCTGCTCTCTCTCTTCTGAAGGTAAAAAAAGAGCTTTCCCATTAACATTTCATCTCCTATCACTTGGTAAAGGGTAGAAAAGCAAAGATAGCACATCTTACTTAATTACGAGTCCAGTCTACCAGCAAAATAGCTTGCTCAATCCAGAAGTGCAGAATTGAACCTTTGGATTAAGTTACATGTAATACATAGGAAACTACACTGTACCTCAGATTAGAAGAGCTGATTGCATTTTAAAGCAATTTATATGTTAAAATGAAAAATAAAATGTTCCTGGGTTTTAATTAAAAGTATTTAAAAGGTCCTTTACAGAACTTCTTGCAGAGACTCTAAACGAAACTTTAGAATTTAAATGAGAAGCTTTTTATTCCCTGTTGTAAATAAGAATATCCTTGTTGGCTATAAACTTGCTTTTTAAGGGTATGGTTTGAGCCTCAAGCTCTTCATCTATGCAGGTCGATCATATTTTAGATTCTTGGAAATATCTTTATTTAATAATTAATTAAAGGGGCCTCAAAACCCCCTCCTGTTTACAGTCCTTCTCTTAAAACATTTTATTATTGCTGAAACAGATTCTCCTTGCACTAAACATCAGCTTTATTATATTTATATAATCCATAGTTTTCATTCCCTACTGTGTTTTCCCCATTCACACCCAGCTGGCTTTTCCCTAGTTAGTGTAATGGATTTGCATACTCTAGTCTCAAATTTCATTGGGTTTTTTTGCTACCTTCTGTTAGTTCCATATTCCAAGATGCTTGAATTCACTTGATTAACATTTTTCTTAAAAGAATAAAAATCTGCCTCTCACTCTTTCCTTAGAAATGCAAGTCTAGACATTTAACATTTTGGCAATGTATCCTTCCATCAATAAATTCCCTCTGACACCTGGCAGAGGCTTTACACTCTTTCTTCTTGACCTATTGCTACTGATGTGCTTCAAAAATATCTAATTAGGTATTTAAGATGTATTAATAACTTCTTTTTGTCCTTCCTCCTGTGAGAGACAACTGCTCACTTTGAAAATTTAAAAAGGTTTATTAAACCTTAACAAAAATACATCACAGGACTACATAAGGAAAAATTCACAGTCCTGGGAACTGTGCTCATGGATACCACATGGCCTGTCAGGACCCAGGACATCCCTCTGACTGCCTTGGATGGCTTGAGCCCCTTCCAAGGGGCCTCAGAGACCTTGGCACGAAGCCAAAGACACTTGTGGCTTTGATTTTAACCCATGGAAAAAATTACCAACTTTATATGAAGATTTACAAACCATGAGAGTTTAAACATAACGATAGTTAATTTATCGCAGGATGAAAAGTAGAATTTTAGGTTTTTAGAATGGGGGTTCAGAAGCCAAGATGGAGGGATTTGGGCGTGCCTTGTCCTTCTTCTTTCTTCCTAGCCTCCATGTTCTGTGTGATAGTGGCACATTTGGATTGGTTTAAGGTAGGAACGCACTGTCTAACATAGGTGATAGGTATTGGAAAATTATTGTAAATAATGCACACGTAGTTTTTAGAATAAAAAGATAACACCACCTCTGAGGGTGGTCAGCGTACCTTGGACTGACTTGCTAGACAGACCTCAGCAGGTCAGAAAAAGAATGTTATAGATAACAGAGATTAAACAACCTTGAAAACCAGAGCCAAGGAATCCTGATTCCTTCTTTGATCTCAGGGCTGGGAAAAAGAAACTTTCCAACATCTTGGGGTCATTTCGACCACAGAAACCCTGAGAATGGCCAGTTCATCTTCAAGATGGATGCTCAGTCTTTTCTACCCCTGGGTCTCGGGATCTCTCGCTGGTCAGAGTGACCCCAAGATGTGTTACAAAGTCTCTTTTCCCAGCCTGGCACTCAAAGAATGAGTCAGAGCTCTTCAGTTCTCGTTCTCAAGGTTGTTTATTGTATCTTATCTACAAAATTCTTTCTCTGGCCTGCTGAGGTCCACTCAGCTAGACAGTCCAGGCACTCTGCCTGCCCCCGGGGTGGTGTTATCTTTTTATACTAAAAACTATGTGTACAATATTTACAATTACTTCCCAATACCTATCACCTATGTTAGACAGTGAGCTTCTACTCTAAACCAATCTAAAAGTCCTAACATCACAGCAGAAAATGGAGGCCAAGAAGAAGAGGGAGAAAGGCTGGACATACCCAGATTCCTCCATCTTGCCCCCTGAACTCCCATTCTAAAAACTTCAAAAATCTGTTTTTTCATCCCGTGATAAATTCACTGTCATTCTACTTAAACTTTCATGGCTTGTAATTCCTCATACAAGGTTGGTAATTGTTTTTTCCTAGAGCTAAATCAAAGGCACAAAGGTGTCTTGGGCTCTGTGCCAAGGTCTCTGAGCCGCCTGGGCAGGGGCTCGAGTCCTCCAAGGCAGCCAGAGGAATTTCCTGGGTTCCGACACCTGGGGGTTGCATCAGCCAGCCCTGGCCCCTCCCAAAGTCTGTCAGTCAGCTCTTCTTTGCCATTTATCAGTGGAGACTGCTTGCTTGTAACTGGATTGGAGGTCAGGTGTTGCCATGCTGCCCCCCTAAGCACCAAGCTTTTCCATTCCCCCTGCCCCATGCCAGGGACACCTGTGCAGCCTTCTTTGCACCTGTCCTGGACAGCCCAGGCTGTCTGATGGCAACAATACAGGGGGAAAGGGAACTGTGGGGAGAACAGAGAGCATCTAAACTACAGTAACATAACTGTTCATCACTAAAGCTTTTCTTAATATTCACACAATTAGTTATCCCTTAATTGTGAGAGCCAATCATCTCATTTTCCATCTATAACACTCCTAAGCTCTTTCTGCAGTTGTTTCCTTTGTCACATCTCACTTTCCTTCCTGCCCAGGATTTGTGCTCCAGTGATTGGAGCTGCAGTCTGGCACGGTGGCTCCACAGGGGAGTCAGCACAGCTGAAATATGAATATTTCTTCAGTGCTGAGCATTTCCCCTGCACAACAGGCATTGGAGCCTGCTTTAGTTTTGAATTTGCAGACTATAATTAAGCACAGACCTGATTTACAAAATTTCTGAATGCCCACTTTTCTACCAGGGGCTTCAAAGTCACTCCTGGTACAGCTGCAAAGCTGGCACTGGGACAGGGGATGGGGATGTCCAGATAACAAATATGGAAATGTTTGCCAGCAACTTCTGGCTTTCCAATCCTCCAAGGAGCCATGTGACTACAGACTTCGCAATCCTAATTTTGCATTTCCAGTCCCTAACTCTAGACCTGCAGGTAAAACCTGTAGAATGCCAGATGGCTGGGGATCCTCATTGCAGTCCATATTCTCTCCTTTCTGCCTGGTGATTGCTGGACCAGCACACACTGATCTTTCTTTCTCCTTTTGTTGATTGTAGCACTTCTTGTTTGTGTGATGAAGAGGTGAAAATTACCGAAAAAAGCAGTACTGAATGGTCTTACAATGCTACTAATGCTGCCTTAAAGGTCCCTTCAGACACAAAACTGAGCCTTGATTCCTTTCTTAGACAGTAAAATGTGAGGTGTTTCCACACTATTTGTTTGTAAAGTAAATCTTGAATCAAAGTTCACAAGCTTAGGGGGCACATCTTTTATCATAAATTAGTTTTTATCATAAGGTAATTATTTAGTAATCAATATTGACTTTTATTTTCTGGATTTGTTTTGAAAGAAATCCAAATTTCTCTTTTGAATAATGTTCACATTTTTTTGCACAGCTGGTTGAACTGAAAATATTCCATTACCTACAAAAACAAGTTTACTTTGGTGTAGTCCTCACAATTTTAGAATATAAGTGACTGTGAAACACTCATTAATTTCTTTGCATGATAATTCTGAAGGCTATGAACTATTACTTTATGTAATTTCATGATAAGAAATTAGAGACCAAATTACTTCCTACAGAACTGCAGAAGGGCCAAACAGAAGCTATTTTGTGAGAACTTTTGTGTTTATACAACCACTTGCAGACCAAGCTCTATGTTTTTTTTTAATTTTAAGAAGACTTTACCATTAAAATTATTTTTTTGTTTTAAAAATTATTACTTGTTTCATTAGGATAACTCTAGAATGTAGTTAACAATAATTCCATGCTTTCATAAAATGCTTCCAATTATTAAATTAAAAAAATGAACACCAAACCTATCTCTGCTCTTTTTGTGGCATTTTGCCCTCATTGTACTACTCTTATGTTGTCTGCAAATTACAGAAATCCTGGAACAAAACTTCTGGTATCCCTTTATCAAGCTAAACATGCAAAAGTTGCTTAACAGTCTGGAAGACCCTGGGTACAATTTCTGTGCTGTGGTAGGGGTATCTTTCTATTTCTAGAAACTGTAGAAGGACTCTAGGAGAGCAGTTTAAAGAGTGAACATTAATTCTGCAGGGCTAAAATTTGGGAAGACAGAACCTTCCAAGGTGACAGTCTATGAAGTGTGGCTGCAGAATAGATGCTGGTATTGAAAATGAGATTTTCCCAGTGCTGAAAGACAACCTCAGAGATACAGATGCCACTGGAATCTTATACAAATATCTGGGAAAAAAACTCAAAAATAACCACAAAGCTCTCCTCCTCTTTGTGTTTGGATATGCCCAGGAATTAGTTATTGAAGCATTATGAGTGCTGTGTAAAAAATCTTGCAATAAAAATATCTATTTGTGAGGTATTTTCAGTTAGACTGAGCTCTTTTTACCCTATTTTTACATCTTTTTTACTCTCACTTCCTCTATTTGTGACCACTGCACAAATTCCATACAACACTTCAAGAAAATGATGTGAAATATGTTACACAGGACTAGAAAGGAGGAAGGGACAGTAATGGAAAGTGACTCTAAAAGAAGACAAGTACCTATGGGAAATATATGAGAATAATTTGACATAACCTTGGATATTTATTGGTTCTTAAAGTACCCTGGCAGTGAAGGAAAGTGGCCAGACTTGGGGGGGTTGAGAAGACATGCAGCTCACTTCTGAAAACACAGCTTGTCACCACATTCCTCATAAAGCAGGTGAGAGCCTGTTACACACAGGAAAACACATTCCCACCCCAAGGAATTTGAGCACCACTGTTTTCCTCCCCTGCCTTCTCCTTTTTGAGTCATTTTTGTACCCACCTCAGTTGCCATTAATATATTGTGAGTCACACTTCATTCCAGATATAGACTACTGAGCAATGGATGTGAGATCCCGAAATACTGAGATGAGAAACACTCACTAATGCAGCCTAGATTAGATATTTAATYTTAAAATATTGTTTTTCTCCGTGTTATATGTGAACTGCAGTAGAACAGGACAGAATTGTGTTTTTATAATGTATTTTTTTAATTCAATTTCCCAGCGCTTTCCCTGAATACTGGCTTCCTGCTGGATTTTTCAATATTTTTCTAAACATAACTTTTGACCTTTGCAGCAGTTCTGGACTCATGGCTTTCACATCATACTGAGTCTCTCTCTAGTCCTCTAGGCAAAAATGCACTCTGTAATATTTGCCTATCGTCCTGCCACAAAGAGTCTTGGTCATAAGAATATCAAAGGTGTTGGTCTGCAGTGACCCCTTGACATTTTGGTTTTGGCAATCACTGGGGTATATTTCTCTTTAAGTAGTTTTTACTAAAAATCTTCAGCAAGCAGCTTACCTAAGGTCCTGGAGGCAGCTACTGACCTGCCATTACCCACTTTTCCTTCCACTCTTTACAGTTTAGCTTTCTATAGATTCACTGCTCCTCCTGATTTCCCTTTTATTCTCTTGACATTATTACTTGTCAAGATTTTTCTTTCTCTCATATAAATATTTTCTCTCCTGCCCCATTTTAGCTTTAGCTGGAATCCAACCCTGGTTCATCCCTATTGTCTTTTGCTCTCGGTCTTCTTTCCGGACTTAGGACACTCCTGGAATAAATGACACAAAAAATTCACTAAACCTTTTCTACCTTTCTTCTCCAGTTAACAATTCTCCTCACATTTAGTGGATTTTCTCACCCCAACCATCAATCACCTTGCCACTGTCTTTGAGGATCTCCCCACTGCAGCCAGCATTTTACTGATTCCATAAATAATCCTCTCAGCCTCCCAAGAGGAACCTGATCAAAGGGGGGGCTTTTCCATTGCTTTTGTCTTCCTATTCTAAAACTATCACATTACATTTTTAAAGACATGATGGTGTCCCTTGAAATTCAGTACTGCAATTTAGGAGGACGACACATCAGCCATGTAGAGAGAGAGAGAGAAATTTCAGAAAACCTAGAATTTCAAATCTTGACATTTGTGGTGGTTTGAGAGGAAGTGAGGTTTTTTTGGGATGCTGTGGTCAAACCAACAGGTGCTCAGATTTGAATATGGGCACCTGGTGTGGCCACTGGGGACATGGATAGGCCTCTGAGAGCACAGGGGTTAAAAGCAGAGGACTCCCAGGAAAACTTCTCTTGGGTTCCGCCGGGGAACAGGTCAGAGCTCCCCCGGCCCGGCTGCGGCCTGGGTGGAAGAGGGGAAGCCATGCGGCCGGGGGAGGTAGGCCGGGGCCTTGGACAGAGAGGGGAGGTGAAGAGGCCCTTGAGGACGGAAGGGCGGAGGAGCACTGAGAGGCATCGGGCAGCCACCCCCGGCCCCCAGGAGAGAGAGAGAGGGAGAGCTGGTGTCTGTGCCAGTGCCACCTTGAAATTTGATAGCACAGCCGGCTGAGAAGGAGTAGGGGGGGATGTGTGGCAAGAAGGTGCCCGGCAAGGCAGCTTGGGAGCTCTGGACAGGCAGAGCCCGAGATTTTTAACCCTTTTCTTGGATGATGGAAACCTTACAAATTCCTGGAGCTGAATGAGAAGAGAGATAGAGATGAGATAAGAGGAAATGGGCCGCGAGAGAAGTGGAGAAGAATCTTAGGTGGGAGGAGGTGATGGAGTGGTCTTTGGCTGGACTTTCCTTGTATAGCCATGGACAGAACAATTTTTTTTTTTCCTGTGACACAGAGACTGCATTTAAGGGGGAGGCAATAGCTCGGAGCCACGAGAGTGCAGTGATGTTATGGGAGTGCATGAACAGAGACAGCGGATGAGGAGGGTGGTTGGTGCCCTCCATCTTCAGTGGAGGAGAAGATCTCTGTTCTTGAGACCCCTTGGCCCCAGGGGGTGAAATTTGGCGGGGACAAGTGTCCCGAAAGTGAGAGACTGTGCTCTTTTTGGAACTGGGCAAAGCACCCTTAAAAGGAAAACCCTAGAAGCAGCTCTAGTCCATGTGCAGTGGTGAGAGCACTGGGCATGGAAGGAAGATGTCACGATGGCAAATGATCTCCAGGCGCTGCCACGTGTGACAGGAAACACACGAGGTCTCAACTGTGTTTTCCAGGGGAAGCCTATGGTACAAGAGTACTCCTCACCCCTTGATGAACTGAGAATTGATTATCTAAAGGGTGGTGATGGACTGAGAGTTGGTGATCTGAGGGATGGATGTATTGGAAATTTGGTGGGGGGGAGGAGGAAATGTTTTTTGGAAGGTTTTCATTCTTTCTGTGTGTTTCTTTTTACACATAGTTGTAAGTTAATAAAGTTT
Organism: Cardinalis cardinalis; assembly: GCA_014549065.1. Taxonomy (NCBI): domain Eukaryota; kingdom Metazoa; phylum Chordata; class Aves; order Passeriformes; family Cardinalidae; genus Cardinalis; species Cardinalis cardinalis. The sequence continues at coordinate 788,756 of JACDOX010000200.1, forward strand.
TCTCTTCTTTATTTGTAAGTAGGAGCCTGTTTTGCTCTATTCCTGGTCACATCTCACAGCAGACACCAGGGAGAGGGTATTTTCATGGGGGCACTGGCATTGTGCCAGCATCAAACCATGACACATTACAAATAAAATTAAAACTTAAAAAAGTACAGTACATTTTATATAACCAGTAGCAGATGCTACTTGACTGCCTTTTACCCAACTCCTTTAATTGTTCCAATGACCTCCCTGTGTAGCTTGTCCTCCATGCACTCTTTTTATCTTCCCTTTTTCCTGCTTTCACTCCCGAGAAGAGCTTCCTGGCATGTTTTACCTCACAAATGCATCTTTGTCTTTTACCTCTGAGACATCCCTTTTCTACACCATTACAGATGCAAGTGATCTATTTCTTGGGTTTGCAATCTAGGTTTAATCTTTAATTTAGAGTGCTTTTTAACACTGACATGTGAGACCTATTTTTAAATGTGACAGGCTCCTTTTCAGTGGTGGTGGTGGTGGTGGGAGCTTGCAGAGCACTGCAAAGACAGAGTTTCATTGTCCCTTTAAGTCCTTAAAGCTTTGCCATTTCACAATTCAGTTGCTGTGGCATCATGTTGTCTGTGCCTGTCAGAGGCACTTTTGTGCTGCCAGTGTGCATGTGGCAGGCTGCTGCTCAGGTCATTTTCCCAGTCCATCCCTTTCACACTCTGGAATTGCTCTCACCTTCTGGGTTGTATCAAAGAGAGTACTTTATTTTTTTTCTAATTTTCCAAGCTCTTCAGGTCTTATTGCAGTGTCAAGTTGACATTTCCCTCCTGCAGGTGTCTGTGAGGCCAACTTTCATCACACCCATGTTAAATTCTGAACTTCATGCATTCAGGCATCCAGTGACACCTTCACCTATCTTTTATTTCTCACAGCCTTCCCTAGAAGTCTGGTCATTCCTTTTAAAACCACTGCTTAACAACCATTCTTCTCTGATGAGGTGCTCACAAAAGCAAGGGCTGCTGGGATTTGGGTATATTCTGAGATCAGAAGCCAAGCCCGCCCACAAATGTTGCCTCGTTATTTTCCTTTACTCCTCTCATCTGTTTCTGTCCATCTGTTTTGTCATAAAGTTTAATTCTAATCTCTCTGAACAGAAAACAGATTTATATGTTCACAGCACCAAACCTACAGCATTTGACACACCAGGATCCTAAACTGTGACTAGAATTCAAAGATGAAGGCCATAGGATAATGTAAACAAATAAAAGTAGATGTAATTATTAGAATAATTCTACCAATACGTTATTGATGGTGCCACTCTCATTGTTTCATGATCACTACTTTTAAATTATTCATGCAATTTTCATGCTAGTTTATAAAAATTGGTGTTGGGGGTTTTGTCACAACAAACTAATCAAGATTAATTTCTGAATATGAATCCTGGCACAATTTTGCCATCAACTGTTCATGAACATTTTCTCTTAAACAGTCTGTAATATTGTGACACAGCAAGTGTTAAAAGGGCACATTAACATTCCTGCCAATAATGACAAGAGGGAGTTAATCCATATGTTGATATTCTGTCAGTCAAAAGCAAACTGAAAAATAAATCTATATTTGAGCAAAAAATAAAGGGGACATTCATTAATTTATTTTTTTTTATTTGTTGGTTTGGCTGTTGTCCTCATCCATGGCTTTCTGTACCCAGTTTGCATTAAAATAAATACAATAGCTCATTGTAGACTCTTTGTGGTCTACATGTTAGGAAATTAATTAAATTTGCTTCTCTTTTTCTGAAAGCCCTTTTTTCTTGTTGTATGGTCTAATATTAGGAAGCAGAAAAAACAACAGGTAACTTTTCTCAAAGCCTTTTGTGGAGATCCATACACCTGCTATGTCATTTTTATACACAGGCACTTTCTCAGCTCAAATGTCAGGGGCAGAGGTTTGATAGGGGCCCTGACTACAATGCAAAACCAGTAGAGCAGAATTTTTAAAACTAAACTGTCCTACTGGTTATATAAAATGTACTGTATTTTTAAAACTTTAATTATATTTTTAATGTCAGGATTTGAAATTCTAGTTTTTCTGAAATTTATCTCTCTCTCTACATGGCTACTGTGTCCTCCTAAATTGCAGTACTGCATTTCAAGGGACACCATCATGTCTTTAAAAGATTTGCTGAATTGAGAACACAGCTTTATTCATGACAAGTTAAGATAATCTTTCCTCTGTGTGTCCTGGCTAACAAGGTATTTTGATAAAATATTCTCCTCATGCATAACATCAGAGCCCCTAATGTCCCTAACCTCTGAAACAACTTCTAGAGCAGATAACGAAAGTCGGTGCCTGCATGTCATTTGTGCCTTTGAAAATGTCCCCTGAAGCCCAGTGACACAGTGAGTGCTGTTCTGACACTGAGTGCTTAGAAGAACAGTCAGTTAATGGTTTGACATTTTCTAATCTGGATGCATGAGATAAGTCATAAAAGAAAACCCAGTGAGCTCACTATACTGGAAAATATCAAATAGTTTTGTCTTTTATCCAACCAGGTGTTGTACAGAGTTGGATTTGGCACTGCATTACTTTGGCAACTTTGGGAAGTGCTGTCTGTTTCTCTGAATTTGTATATGTATATGTGAGATTCTAACCAGTGAATGTCTCTGCTGACTCCACTGTGCTAACTCAATCTCAGTGTTTGAGCATCTGTATTTCCTAATGGTCAGAAAAACAGGGTACAGCCATTGCCTTGAAAAAAGCCTAATGAAATTAGCCTGACCACTTCTGGCTTGCATTAAAAAAATAATTTATAAAAAAAAATCTATTTTTCTGCATGAATTCTTTGCAGGCCTCCTTGGACCTAAGAGTTCCTATGGAGAAACTATGACTTGTTCTTGATGTAAAGAACAAAGTGTTGCAGCTGCCCTTCCCCATTCAGCCCATGACTCTGTCTGCAAAAGTGTGCCAGAGGAAGCTGTAACAAATCCTAACCTGGGAAGTTACAGACAGCTGTGATTGTGAGCAAAGTTTCATCTTAGCCCCCTCAGACACTGGCATGAGTTCTTGATGATTTTCAGTGTATCAGGCAGAAACAAGAGCAATCCTGAGCCCCGTTCAGTGGCAAATTTCCCACTGAGTGCAGTGAGGACAGATTTTCTCTCTGGGACCTCCCTCTCAGATATCACCATACAAATCTGCTCTATCTGCTTCCCTTTGAGAAAGGAGGCCAATCACCTCCTCAGGGATCAGCAGCAGCAGAGGAGCAGTTACTAATTTACCTCTTTCTGTTGGACTCCTGGTACGAGGGCAAACAAGATCCATGCCACTTGTTGGGTGGAAGGCAAGAACTTGTTTGTGCTGTGGCTGTTAATACAGGTAATTTTTGGCTGATATAAACAGGAATGCAATGTATAACAGATGGAAAAGTAACAAACAATACAGCCCTCTAATGGTAAAAGTGAATGTTAACGTTTCAAAGAATAAATAACAATTGCATGAAATAAAATTTTTTTATAAGTAACAAAAACAGTACTGCCCATAATCCTTTCTCTGGTACTATGGAGATCATCAACTGGACTAAAGTAAGGAAAATATTAAATGCAAAGAGCAGGTGATGATGAATCCCAAAGCACAGCAAAAAAATGCATCCCTGACCTTGAAAGGCAGCAGAACTGAAAGGGACAGGAGAAACAGGAAGGATGAAATGCTTGCTCTGTGGCTGTTTCCATAACCACAGAGCTCACAAACTTGCATACTTGTGCTTTGGGGGTTCCTTTGCCTGGTTTCAAAAATCAGTCACTCCGCTGGGGGCATTCATCTTTCCTAAGCTAAACCAGGATGTGACTTTGACCTGAATCCTACTTTTGAGTGCTAAGGAATGAGCCTAAAGCTGCTTTTGTCACTGGCTGTACTTACGGCAATGCCCTACAGYTTCCAAGGCAGTGATCCTGTGGTGCAATTAAAGCAGCAACTGAAACAAATGGATTTTATTCTCTTCATAAATGCAAGAAAACACAGCTGAGTTCGATTAATTAAAACAGGAGATGGTCACAGGTGCTGCACTGGGAGAGGTTCCTGCCTCTGTTCTTTATCCAGATCTCTGAGTTGCTTCTTTCTAATGCATGCTCAATTTTTCCATTGTGACTAGTCCAAGTGTGAACAGAAGATGTGTGAGGAACTGGCTGAAGATATTTACTAATGAATTTGTTTGTGTTGAATAATTTCTGTTGCTATGTGGGGGGAAGCCCTCAGGTTTAGGGATATATTTCTCCCTGCAAAGTTTTCTGCTTGTTTTCTGTTTTATGACTTTTGCAAGGGACTATCCCTAAATGAAGGACTACAGTCAGTAGTGAAGCCCTGGCTTGCTAACAATCAAAGTGAGAGCCTCATCACTATCCCAAAAACTCTGTTCTATTCTCATGCCCCTAGAGCAGTCTCTACAAGTCTGACAGGATGAAAGGAAACACAGAACATTTCCCCTCTTTCCTCATATTAATGAATGAGGAGTTTAATGTAATTTCTGTTTAAATGCAGGTCTTCTACCAGAAAGCTTACAGCTGGCCAACACAAACTCAGTGTATCATGTAAAGATTCCTTAAAACCCCCTTTTCTCTTCTTCTGGCTGCTGTGGCATTCACATCTTACATCATAAAAATAAGGCCTTCTTCTCCCTTGTCTTTGTAGAAAAGAGCACTGACCCTTCACTGATATAACTAGGCGCTAATAAAAAGAAGAATAATTCATGAATGATAAATCCATGAATAAAAGGCTTAAACTCCGCTCTTACAGCAATCACTAAGTAGAGATGTGTCCACTTTGGACACTCTTTTAATACATTCCTACTTTCAGCTGAAGGTATAATTTACTTTCTATATGATATCAAGTGTTCAAGGCTGATGTATCTTTCAGAATGTTTGTTTAGGCTGCTCTTTGCATTGAGGCATTTGGTGAACTCTGATTATTCTGGATGCTGTTACAATTTGAACTGCACATAGAATCTCATAAGCATTACAGAAGCTCTATATTTCAGCCATGACTTAACAAGACCTATAGGTTTCCATAAGAGACAGTAGTTTTTGACTGGTTTGCCCCTTTTCTAAAATGGGAAGAGGCAGCAAATACTAATGTCAATTTAATTAGAAGTAACTCCAGGAATAAATCCATTAAAATCACATCAGTGGCAATTCAGTGCATTTTTCAGCTACTCTGAGTTTGGAATAGAAGACAGTCAGGTTTCTGCAAACCACTTACTATTAATTTTATTTTTTTCATGTTGTAACTCGAAATCCAGGCCAAATATATCATATTTATTCAAGTGAGTGATACAAACAGTGACACAGTAGACATGGAATTTGTCAACTTTGCCACAGTATGTCCCATACCATACATGCATATGGTGACAGGACAAGGGGGAATGGCTTCAAACTGACAGAGAGTAGTTATTTGTGAGAATTTCTTTACTGTGAGGGTGGTGAGGCACTGGGACAGGTTGTCCAGAGCAGCTGTGGATGCCCCATCCCTGGAAGTGTCCAAGGCCAGGTTGGATGAGGCTCTGAGCAACCTGGTCTGGTGGAAGGCATCCCTGCCCATGGCAGAGGGTTGATCTTTAATGTTCCTTCCAACCAAAACAATTCTATGGTTCTGTGATTAAATATCTTTCTTACACTCTTGCTGTTTCCTTTGCTGAAGAGCAAGATGTTGGAAAGTACGAGGATTTACACGAAATGAAAATAATTTTTCATTTTTCATTCATCATTTTTATGAAAATAATTCCTTAACTGTTTATCTTTGAACTGCCAGATGGGATGTGACAAAACGAAATACCTAAGGAAATAGTAATATAAGAGATTTAAATTATATGTTCGGGTCCTACCATTGACAGTCTGAGTAAATGTCTTTCTTAGCTTAGTAGGATAAAACTGATTAGTCCTAATTGAGTTTCCAGCAGATACAGTCTCTTTAATTGATCTCCTGTGTAACAAGGTATTTTTCTGAATGAAATTATCTCCTGTGTGTGCAAACCTATTTAATAGGAGCAACTGTGCTCACTGAAATTCTTAATGGTTTGAAATTCAGATAGTTTGAAATTTTTAATGGTTTAAAATTCAGATGGAATTCAGACATCAGTGGAACTTTGAGGCAGTCCTTCTACAAGCATGTGAGGACAGGTGTGTACTACTGGATCTGAACAAAAGATTTCTCATATCCAGCAAAATAATGGATGCTACAAGAGAAAAAAAACTCCTCCATCTAAGGAAGACAGTCAAGACCCTAAAATAGTACCTGCAAAAGGGTTCACTAGAATTAATACACACAAGCAGAGGCCAAATCCCAAACCAGCCCTCTGCTGTTTATCACTTTAGGCTTCCCTGTCATCAGGATGTCACAGACTCTCTGCTATGAACCCAGGCTGATGGGAATGAGCATTTTTCTCACCATCAGTTCAGGTCTGTTGAATGAAAAGGGAGTCTGATCCAAATCTAAGAGTGTAGAAAAGAAAAGGTGTTTAATTGAGGCTGAGGCATCTATCCTCCCTCTGAGAGAAAAAACATGCCAGAGGAAAAGCAATAGGAGAACCTGAGGAACTACAGGCTGGTGAATCTAACCTCAGTTTTTGGTTAGATTTTGAAGTAAATCCTTGTGTAAACTATTTGCAGGYGCATGAAAGACAAGAAGTGATTGGGAGAAGCCAGGATGGATTTAGCAATAGAAAGCACAGCTGATCAACTTGATTTGTTTTCCATGAGGAGATGACTTGATCCATGCACAAGCAGACACAGCAACAGATGTTGTTTACCCTGACTCCAGGAAGAGTGTCAGCATGGTACTCCATGATGATAAACTGAAGAAGAGTATTTTGGATAGACGGAGTATAAACTGGAAAACTGCTGGATTTTTTTTCTTTTCTGGCCTAAAAGGCTGATGGTCAGAGGTTTAAAGTGGCAGCTGGGTACCAGTGGCACCTCTTGGTGGTTGGCACTGATATTATTTAAAATCTACATTAATGTTGGCAGTATAAAACACCCACCCAATGGGCTGCCAAACAAGAGCATATTGAGGGGGTGGTTGATTTGCTGGATTGTAGGGCTCCATTCTGAGGGACCTTCATAGCCTGGAGATGTGGGTCAACAGGACTCTTGATAATTTCAGCAAGGACAAATGAAAGTCCTGCAATAACCACATAGACTAGAGTAAACTGAACAGCTAAACACAAACCATGAACGAAAGGACTTGGGAGTTTTGGTGAACAACAAACTGAACATTAATCACCAGCATGCTCCTGGGGTGCCAGAAACTGCAAACTGGATTTTAGTACTGGGATCAGAGACAGCAGGTGGAGGAACAGATTATCCCCTTCCTGTTCCCATAGCACACTTTTGTGCAACACCTTATGCTGGTTAAAAGCTGTAGAAGTATTAAAAAAATGTGACCCAGATGAAAAAAAAAAAAAAAGTTTTTACAGTCTAATGACCCAATAGGGGGATCTTTATGTTTTAAAGGGAGGAGGCTAGTTATGAGAGAGTCTAACAAATAAGAAAAAATGGGATTTTGTCACAGAACATCAGAAAATAGGTCATAAGGCTTGTGTGTTCTGAAATTCAAGAAATTTAGGAAATTTGAAAAAGCTTTGGTGCATCTGCTCTTTTGATGGGTGTCTGAGCAAGGAAACAAAAGCCTCCTCTGATAGAAAATGTTCTCAGCATGGACATGAAAGGAGACATGAAAGCTCCCAAAATAAAGCCCAGTTTTATATACTTAATGTCGTCCAATGCTATGAGGAAATGGCTCATTTCAAAGTCTGAATCTTTCTGAGAAAAGCAGTTGATCCATTACCTGCACCGTGATCAGCTCCTGGATCTCTGGATTGCATTTACTGTTTAGGAAAGTGAGTGGCAAGGTTCATCAGTACTCCTGCCATGGTCAGAGTTCCTCTCACAGTGGGTAACAATAGTATTTTTTCCAATATTATTTTCCCAGAATAGTGTCTCAATGGCTAATTTCAGATATGCTTGCTCCCAAGCAAATTTTGCAGCTTTCTTTTATCTGTCTGATATTTCACTCCCTGACTGGACTGCTAGTCTACCCTGAGTGCATGTTGAAATGATTTTGGTTTTTCTACCATGATGTGGACCTTCAGTTCTGAGGCAAAAAAAATTTACTCTCAACTCTCTCTGCTCTGACTGTGCTGCATTTGCCAGAATGTTTTGGTATTAGACAAGGCACTCAAGAGGACAAACAAAGGTTGGCCTAGCCTTGTGTTATCTTAGACTTTCAAGCAAAGATTCTGCTCATTAATAGATCCCTTCAAAGATGTGCAGAGCTTTATGGTCTTGGTGCACTAAGTCAATGCTTGCAGGTACCTCTCTCTTTCCATTGACTCTAGAGGAGGAATTAAAACTCATGTCTGATGAATTCCAATTTTACCAGAAGAAATATGGGATAGATTAACAGAAAGAAAGAAGGCTGTAAAAAAAATCCAGCAGAGTAGATGGGCTGAACAGAAATTATTTTTATTAAGCCAGTAGCCTCCAAACAGTTCCATATATTATTCCTGCTCCCAATGTGTTATTAAGATGATTCTTCTGAAATGAAAACCATGGAAATTGATATTAGAAAAAACAGCAGCTCAGAATAATAACCAGCAGCTAAGCTACTGGGTTCTGAATGAGAATTTCTAATTCTCCTTAAGCTCTTCTCAAATTCCACTTAATATGGCCAAAGACATCCACAAATTGGAAAAGCTTCAGCCTGCAGAATATGGCTTATGTGCTTTGTGTGAGGAAGATCCAGCACAGCTTCACAAAGGCTCCTCACAGCTCTCCCAGCAGAGTCTGAAGTCGCCAAAACCTCAAAACCAGCGGCTACTTAGACAATCTTATCTTTAATAGGTGAATCCAATATTACTCATCACCCTGCTCAAAGTGTTTATGGATCCTCTGGCAGCTGTATTGCTCAAAAAGCCCAGGGTTTTTGTTATAAAGTGGATTTCTAGTAGAACCGCATATAGGAAGAGCTGTAACATTTAAAATGAGAGAAATTATTTTCTCACATGCACAAAGAACAAACAGTGGTTTCTACAGACCACTGGCTTTGTGGGCATCAGGGCTGAGCAGAGCAGCACAGGATGTGTTGCATTTTAGAGGTCTCTAACCAAGGACCTTGCAGAGAGTTGTTTCAGTTCAACACCTGTGCAGCTCTATTGCCAAGAGAGCTATTGTGCTGCTATTGTTACACAATTTAATTTTTCAGCCCAGATAAGGAATTATCTAGTAATGAACCCTGTTACACAGATGTGGTCATTTATATTATAAATGGTGACAATAATTTCTGTCTGTGAGGCACTTGTACATGATGCAAGGTATTGCAGTCTCACAGGATTAAACATGCTCTCTGTTCCAAATCACTGGCCAACGTAATTTATGACATGGGGCTCCTTTTTGCTCTATTCAGCTCCTTCAAACCCCTTCATCTGTTCAGAAGACTTTGGCATGTTTTCTTCTGTGCTCTTCCCTCCTAGTTTTTTCTAATTTTTGCTTTCATTTTGCATCAATTATTTCAATATAATGAAAAAGAGATGATGAAAACCAACGGGTGTGAACAAGACACCTAATGATTTTCATGGAACAGAGCAATTATAGTTCAGGTTCTTTCTCTGTGGAAATGTTCTGTCATCAGACACCACCCTGAACTGCCACCTACTGCCTGGTGTGTTTGTGCTTTGTTTTAAAGTGTTCATTGTGGAAAATGTAATTTTTCACTCAAGGCCTTGATCCTGCTGAGGGTTGTCTTGACAATGAGTTATCCAAAATTCTCCACAGGGCAGGAAGCTAAACCCCTGTGTCAACAAAAGGAAAATGAGGAGAGTTATCATTTGTACTCCCACTGTTTAAAAGGAAAACTCATGTGCTTCAAAGGTAAAAGCAAAATAGAATCAGAGGGGGAAGCACAACTCACTCAGGTCAGCAATTTTAACCATATGTAACCAGTGTGGGATCTTGTACCTGCAGAGGCCCTGAAACAATAGCTCAGGGTGGGATTAACCACGGCACTTATCTCTGCTAAAAGTACATAAACAGAGCACAAACATATTTTTATCTGCAAGCCTCTCCCCTGAATTCCTCTGACAAGGGATGCAGCTCCCTGTAGCCCAAGGCTACAAAATCTGGGGATAAATTTCAGAGCAAGGTTTCATTGTGAGAAAGGGCTCTAGGGAAGCCCATAGGGTCACACAAAGTAAAGAAGCTAAAACGGTGAACTCACAGCAGCTGGAGGGTCTAAGAGGATAAACGCCGACATGGAGACCTGGTGTGTAAACCCATGAAAGAAGCAACAGGGAGCCATAAAACAGTAAAATAACAATATCAAGGCTTGCCCTGCCCACTACCTGACCTGCAAACTCTCAGGGGCTTCTTACTGGGAACTGAGAGCACACGAATTGTTTAGACTAAAAGTTTGGTAAGTGTAGCTGTTCCTTGCATGTGTTAGCTGGCAAATTACTTTGGTTTTTCAAGTAATCTGTGAAGCACTTGAATAAATGCTAAAGGCTGCCTGAATAAAATGATCCATGGAGAGTTAAAACAGCAATATTGAAAAGAGCTTTGTCAATTTAACTTTGTTTTTCCATTTGGAAAATTACTATCAACTTCTGTTTTCTATACTAAGCTCTGACTGATCAGATGGGAGGATAAACCAACAAAGAAAAAATATAAATCAACTCAATCAACTAAAATACTTCACTATAGTAATTTGTTTAGTTTTACTTCCTACACTATGTAAAAGAAACCCCTTAAACTGGCAACTCCTCTTCCACCACATTTGCAGCCTTTTATATTCCTGATGTATTCTTTGTTGTTCTTATCTGAACCCAAAACTCTTAAACTTGATATAGAGTTCATGGATAGGAGAAATATAATGGGAGAAATATAAATGAGACAATACCTACAAAGGTGTTCATCCAACCAGTGGAGAGAAATATATGAATTGATCTGTCTTTGAAACTAATTGATCTTTGAAAATCTGAGGAAATTGTGGAAAAAATAAAATTATTTTCTGCACAATTTCTATATTACTTTAACTCAAGGAATTGTGAGATAAACAAAGCCGAATCTTATTTAATCATTAGAAGCCCTTCAGAAAGATGGCAGCTAAGCTCTGTAGAACTTATTTACCATTCAGATTATTTTTATTATAAAAGTATTTATTTAATTTACTTTTTTGTTAGATAGAAGAAATATGACAGAGGTAGATAGAGGTAGGAGACAAGACATCTTATTTCAATGAATATTTAGAAAGTTCTCAGGCTGTATTGTGGAAGGCAAGTGAAAAGGCTACCCCATAAAATGAATGTGCAGTGTGTAAAACGTAGAATATCCAGTGTCTTCAGCTTACTGTGGTAGAATATAAGATGGAGTGGATGTGTTTTAGGGCAAAATTATGCACTGTCTGCTCTGAGAGCAAGCAGTGGGAATGGAAATATTGAAATGTAATAATGCCTCTATTGAAAATTTGATGAGAGGAAACCTGTCTAGAGCTGTTTTGTTCTCAGGTCTTTATGTGGCCTGACATTTCTAGCCAGACTAGCAGGCAGCAGCTGCACCACGTTGGGAGCTACACTAACAAAGATTGCTCTCCTGTAGAGCTGAGCCATGAGGACAAACTTCTAAACATATCTGACATGAAACAGAGACCTTTGCTGGGATCCTTCTGCAGCCTGGATGAAGAAGAAAGAAGCTGACACCTTGCAGGCTCCTTTCAGACCGGTTTGAAATACTCTGTGCCCTCCTCTGTTGGCCCTCACACTGTAAACAATACACCTACATCTTTGATTTCAACACCTTTGATACCCCAGGCATGGTTGGAACACACCTAGCTCTGTTCCACACCTCACCTCAACACCTCTTCTTTCCTCTTTCATGCCCTCCCCATGCCCAGGAGCCTTTACAATTCTGCCTTAGAACTGTGGTGAAGCTTCTGTATGTGTGAGAGCTGGGTAGAAGGGCAAATGCATCTTTGTGCCCTCTGTGATGAAAAGGTACCTGGCAGTTTAACTCTCCTGTGATTCCATTCAGCTCCCAGCAAAAGGCACACCATGGGGTGGATGTGGGGTCTGACAAAACCACTTTGATCAGGAAATGGATAAAATACAGGTACAGAAACAGGCAGAGACTTCATGGGAGAATCACTTACTCAGAAGCCCATGACAGCATGGTTTTGACTGCCTCACCTGTCTGTTTGGGTCTGACAAGATTTACAGGAGTCTCTTTATATTTGGCTGATGCCCAGCAGTAATTTCAGTGCACTTCTTCTGTTTCCAGTTAAGGTAACCCAACCTCACAGACAGAAGCCAAGAAAACCCTTAGATGATGTTTGGGAATACCCTCTGACTGCTACAATGTGCTTTTCAGTGCTAAAAAAGCCCACTCTGGTCCTACAAAGACTGCCCTTTTTACAGGACTCCAGTGCTTTTTTTTTAAACCAAACATTTCTGAATTAGGAGCCTTCTAGAAGTGCATGGAGAAATGCATTTTAGTTATGTTCCTAGGGTTGGGTCTTTCTATTCCTCCACTAAAATAACTGCTGAATTACATGAGCAAACTGTCSCTTGCATCCCAAGAAATCCAGTTCAGACTGTCTCACAAAGGTAAAGGTATCAACACAACAGCATTCACATATCACTTGCAAATAAGACACAGTTATGTAATTTTGAGATTTAAAGTAAACCTGAAATAAGATAATAAGTTTGCTTCCATTAGAAATTATTTTAGGGATTTTGTAGCAAGAACTGAATATGAAATTATAGCAGTTTTTTCACTAGTACAATATTCTGCATCACTGACTTATTGTCAGATGAATATTTTGAACAAATTTCTCTGTCCAGACAGTGTGATATCTGGAGACTGTTTTAAGATTCTTTATGGTCATATTTTTAAATAGATATGTGCAAAGAAAACACTTTTTGAAAACAATATACTCCAAGTATAAAACCAAAGTTTTCCTTGATTGCATGTCTACCCAGAAGAAAAGTTCTAGTTCATTTACAGGCTATTAGATTCAAACCAGAAATGACTGATGAGATTCAGTGAGTCAGATGAAGTAGTAAGTCAGAACAGATAATGCTCATGTTTTAAAATATATTAAATATTGTAGAAAGAAAAAAAAAAACAACCCTAGTAATCTAGATAGATATGTAGCACAATGTTTTGTTTTTCTGAAGGGAAAGAGTTACAGCTCAAGTCTAGAAATACACCTTTCCTTCAGAGATCTCTTTGGTTTACCAAACTAGCAGTACAATTCTACATATTTTCAAAGGCCAAGAACTGGAGCTGAAAATTTGGGCACTGATTCATCAAGGTACCTGAGAATGAACTCAGTCTTAAAATTGCTCTAATCAAAGACAAAGTTCCTGGCGCTATTGCCTAGTTTAAGAAAGCAAATTTAGCACTAATGAAAAGGTGCCAGAATTAAACATATGAGAGCTGTCATCTCTCTCTGTGGAGCAAAAAAAATTACATAAGAAGAAGAAAAGCAAGCTTTTTTGGGCCTTTCTTGCCCACCCTATCCTCATCACCCCTACCCCCATGTGTTTAAACTTAATTTAATTCCTGATGCAGCGTTTGAGGTTCTCAGTGGCAATTTTAGTTCACACCAGCAATGGTGGTGCTGTATTGAACWAATTCTGACTAATAATGGAAAAGACAGTTTGTTTTTCTTGCCAGTCTCTTGACCAGCCTGTTCCCTGAAGAGTTCAGAATCCTTTTTTCCTCTTCTTGTCCCAGATTCATTGCTTGGACTTGTTTTCCAAGGTTCCCACATTAGCAACACCTCAGCACAATGTCTGCTGGGTTTTTCTCTCTCTCAGACCAAGTCAGGACACTTGTCTGACTGACAGGTTTAATTAGGAGTAGCTGGAGCATGAGRCAATCAAATACACAAAGGTGACAAAGAGAAATGAGATCTGGGGTGGATTATTGGAGGCCTTTAGCACCCTCATAAGCTTCCAAAGGTGCTAGGCTGTGAAAAAAAAGGGTTTTTCTGGTAGAAAATTTTCAGAAGAGTCATGGTTTCTTAGCCAGGGAACAGTTTTAATGAATAATAATGAGTAGCTTAACTGAGACCCCAACTTTTATTCTGCAATAATTCCCTGCCTTTGTCATTGATAAGCTTCTCATCAGTACCAAGTAACAACATGTCTCTAATGCAACACTGAAAACCAAAATTCCGTGTGTTATGATCAGGGAAGGAACTTTGGTGGGGGTTGGTTTGGAATGTTTTTTTTTTTTCCCAGGGTGTGTTTTCCACAGTGTCCTACTACAGTGAATAAGAATTCTGCAGCTTCGGCAAGCTCTTACCTGAATTTGATGAAGATATGGACTGTCATGAGTTATCCTGCACCCACAGGACAGGACAGGGGATCACCCCACGCTTCCCACATGGGACACAGGGAGAATTACAGTCCCTACCCTGAAACACTGCAGAATTCCTACAGCCTCCTCAGAAAGCAGGGTTCAGGGACAGCTGGAGATGGAAATGGGAGACGCAAGTTTTCTCTCCCAGCTTTCTGTCTCTAGCTGTGCCTGGAAGATGTACATGGCATAAAAGTGAGGAGTGGGTAGTTCTTCCTGAATGTTGGCCTTGTTTGGAGATATGAGTAGTTGCAGGATTTAGATGAATTTGTCTAATGTTTGAATGGGGTAATAATTTCTATACCAATGATGTTCGGAAGAAAAAGTTCCAAAATTGCCAAATCACCATTGAAAAAATACTTCGCTGTGAATAAGTTTTGAGATTTCATTTATGCTATTATGACTAATTTTGTGTCAGCAACCAATTTTATTATCCCACTAATTTCCCCTTCTTTCTGATCATTTGTGATTACGAGGAATAGCATAAGCTCTACAAAGACTCTTGAGTGAAAATATCAATGGCAAGCCATTTATTTACATTTGCAATAGCTTTTCAAAACTTCAATAATTGAATTGAAATTCAATAATGCTATATTAACTAAGGCCCTTTTATTGCTTGCTTGTTAGCTACTACAAAGAATCTGACAGATCTGTGGTGCATGACAAAAATGTTGATTTTTCCCCAATGTTTTATACTTGTATATCAGAAACTATTCCTGTTTTATTATTATAAAGTCTGCCAGTTTTCCTGCTGTGGAAATCAGATTTACTGAGACACATTTTTGTGAAATCATTCTTAAAAACTGGCTTAACTTTCTCTGTTTTTTGATCAAAGCCTTACTGAATCCTTTAATAAACAATTTAATCATTATTATCAATTTTATAAGTTTGTTCTGAATATCTCTTCTGCCAATATTTCCTTTTCTAAAAGGTTCTCAAACTTTTACCTGAATGCAGGACTCTCTTTTAAACCTCTCCATAGCATAACCTCAAAATTTATTTTTTTCACCTTTTCCTCTTCCCTTTTACACCTAGTTAATTTTCTGTTTTGGCTGACTCTCTGTTTCGCTCTCTTCTTTGATGTATTTTGAAAAATTCCTATTAAGTTTTTCTGCCTTCAGCAGGCTTCTTATCAAGGACATTACTGATGTGTCTCCTTGCAATTCTGTGTATCATGTGCTGCTTTCTGTTCTCTTTTTTTTTTTTTTAACATTTCTTATTTGGACAAAAGAGGGAATGCAAATACTTATTTTTCATCTGAATCCACCATTGCCTGGCAGTAGGATGAAGGGAATACACTTCACTGGACTCTTGGAAGAAATCCCTTCGTAGCAAAATAGGGAGGTTTGGGAGACAGTTCCTTGAAGAAAAAGCAGCTTTTGGGGACAACTGCTGCCCTGAAATGGTACAACTCCACTCACAGTGCTTCCACACACTGAGAAATAGAATTGTTTTTAAACTGTTGGTATAACCTTTGAGTACAGATTTTATATACTGCACGAAATACGAGCTGCTGAGTGACATTTGCCTAAAATGTCACCTTCTAAACTCCTGAATTAGAAGTGAATCCCTAAAGAAAGCACTTAAAACTCTCCATTAAACAGTCACACTGGTTACTAAATTTCCTAGGCATTTTTTGTGGGTGGATTTTTGCAGATTTTTTGGAGGAAAGTATGAATTAGTCAAGCAGTGCTAGTCACTGAAACAACTTCACCTGGGCACAGCAGCAAGAGAAGGAACAGACCTACAAGCAGGGGGAAAGGTTTGTTTTGACTCTTCAGGCTTATCACAGTAGACACTGCATGGCTCCTGTCCAACATTCTCATGGTCTTTTCAGTTTATTTTTCATTGTTCAATCTTCCCCTTTTTAGTTTAATTTCTTTTACCTTTTGTATTTGCACTCATCCACAGTGCTGGACCAAGACCACAGACCCAAGCCAAATGAGAAATCCTGCCGTCCACCTCCAGGGCTTGGTGAAATTCCACTTTGTTCAGCTTCCAGCATCATGTAATCTGTATCCAATAAAACAGCAGCATAGCACTTGGTATTTCTAAAACATTTGTAAGCACTTTACTCAATTTATAAAATATATTCAACCTTAGCTGTATGTGGAATTGATAGAAATTGAAGCACTTGACATTTTAAATCACTTGGTGCCAATCCTTTCATTCCACTGGGTTTTTTCCCCATTTCAAAACCAGAAAATAGTTATGTCCACTTTTTTCTCCCAATTATACAAATTCAAATGTGTGTTCTCAGGAGTTCATCAGCTGCCATAAAGAAAATTAACCCTATCCCAGCCAAAAATGCCCTGTAAATACCCCCCACCCCCCCTTATTTTATGGCACTGGACAGTGTGGGACCTGATGTTAAGTGATCAAGAAGGTGCAATTAGGGTTACAGGGAATTCACAAAGGTCACCAGATGTTCTTCTGATAACACTGCTGGACTCTGACTCTTTCTACAATATCTGACAAATCAATTTTCAAACAGTAAGCCCCACATTTAGGGAAATACCTGAAAAAGTTTTGCAAAGTGATCTGCAGGGGGCTACACGTGCTAACAGCTTCAGAGCCTTTGAAGAACAGTTGGAGTCAAATCTCCCTCTGGCACATTTTCATCTTGCAGTCACAGAAGATTCTTCCTACAGTTGAGCCTGTATGGGATGCAGTAAAATTGTTTTTCTGTTCTACATGGGCCAAATAATATAATTTCAGCAAGGAGGTTGTCTGCAGCAGTACCCTACCTGGTGAAGTTGCAAGGCCTGAATTTTAAAGCATTCTGGTTTCATCTCTTTTCTTTGCTTACTTACTTTTGTATAAAATTGGCTCTTTCATTAATATATTCACATAAACTTAGTTCTTGAATCTTCATCCAAACTCACAGTGGTAAATCCAGAATGAGTAGTAGGGTTCTGAACACAAAGCTGTTGCTTTGGTACTGGCATGACAATGACATCATATACACTCTTGGCCCTTAGGGAGGGAAAATATAAAGAAAGGGGGAAAAATACAACTTTAATAAAGAAAGGTACTTGCAGTAACCTTATGCACAAGAAGAAGGACCAAGCTTGACCCATGTGATACAGCAACTGTAAAATTTTTAAGAAAATGGAAAAGAAATTAGATTTACCTCTTTCTGGAGGAGAATTCTCAAGAGCATAAACACAAGTGATGCTGTAAGCTGAAGTGACTGCTAAATAACATGAGAATGTAAATTATTGTCCCAATAAAACAGAAGCAAACATACATTCAAACAGGTTTATTTTTCAGGATATAAACTTTCGCATAAATTACAATGGCATTCGTAAGAAAAAACCCATATACACACAAGAGGATGCATGGGATAATTCCTTTTTTTATTTTCTCATATTCAGTGTATTAGTTAAATTTGAATACTAGTTTTAGACTCTTTCTAATGGGAAGACTTGAAGAGACATCTTGACAATTTAAATTTGAAGTAAGTACAAATTTTTAGTTCTGAAAAGCAAAGATTTTCAGGACAAGAGTCCTGAATTTCTTCTTCAGGGTGCTTTGCATATATTGGGACTTGTTTATTTTCTCTAGAGGACCTAATTCCTAAACTGCAAAGGAAAAGCAAATTATAACTATTCATCTTCTCCATTATTCATATAAACATTAGCTGAATCTCTGTCCAATTAAACTTTTTTTAAAATAAATCTTCCCAGAAAGGGCAAGGATCTCTTATTCCAAGACAAAGGTGCAGAGCTTTAAAACTGTGAGATGCAAGTACTGACAGAAGAAGAAACTGGTTAAAACTGAGTTCATTACTTGTCTCCTATAACACACATAAGTCAAACTTTCCAAAAAACAAGCAGAAAAAATGCCTGGAGAAAGAAAACTGTGTTTACAGAACGAAACATGGGCTCTTGGCTTTCCCTTAAAGTGTTGCTTACACTCTCTGCTCTCACTCTCGCCACGCACAAATCCGCACTCGACCTCCCGAAATCCGCCTGTAGCCCGGTGGCTGTCCTGGCAGCCAGCTCCCCCCGAGCCCTCTCAGCATTCTGCTCAGCCTCATGCTTCCCAGCACTGCTGGCAGTGGCCAGCACCACACCAGCTGAGCCCCCAAACTCAGATTTATGTGGCACAGGATGAGCTGGGGCTCCCAGACCCACTTGTGGCATCTGCTCTCCTGAGCCGATGGTGCAAGATGCCTCCCATCACTGAGCTGCATCTGGCCCTCGCTACCCAAATGCTTAATTGCTCCTTTCATTTTCCCCAAAAGGAGACTACTTAGCTTGTCCTTTGGCTTTTCTTATCTCAGTAACTAGCAGCAATGATTAATATATTCCAGTATAATACAATTGCAGTGAGGTATCATAGACAACTTTTAAAATATCATCTCATTTTTTCGCAGAAAGTTAATTCAGATACACTGTCAAAATGCTTGCTTTACATCCAAGACTCCTAATAGGAACATCTTGGAACAAACTAAGGAATATGTCAGCAATACAGTCAAGAGGAAAAACAGATTCACCATGCTAATTTGGCATTAACTTGCAGCTCACTTGACAGCTTAAAGAGCCACCCAAAGCAGTTTTCAAGTTTTCTCTTTACCTTATCTTTATCCTTCTTTAATCTATCTATCTATCTATCTATCTATCTATCTATCTATCTATCTATCTATCTATCTATCTTTACATATATATTTTCCTCTATCTATTTTTTGGTGCTATGTAAATTAGGAGTATCAGTGTTTCATAGAGTGAATTAGGGGATTTAGGCACTTTGAGACGCCTACAGGGTTAATTGCACATCACCAAAGTAGGAAATAGCCTAGTAATCCTCTGACACTAATTATATTTTGAAATCTCTCCAGTGACTGGTCCTGTCGTGGCGTCTTATGAACAATAAGGCTTGAAAAAACCCTTGGAAGGTAGATTTCCTTACAAATTTTAAATAGTGATATGAAGTGGGCTGCAAAGAGATCAAGCTCATTGCTCAGTGCTGTGCTGTGAGTCAATGATAAACTCTGAAATGTACCCAAAATGACCCACAGCAGGTTCTTTTCCATTAACTGCCAGACTGTATTTTCTCAGATATTGAATTATGAGATTCACAAGTCTTCTCTTTTCCACTATGGAATACAAAGGATCAGTAATTGGAGGTAGGCAGACTTTTTTATTTTTGTTTTATGAAGTTGTATAATGTTTCACAATTAAGAAATTTCTTGATAGGAAACTTCTGGGTCTTATGGTTTTGCAAAGGTTTAGAGCATTATGGAGCATGGATCTATTCTACTGTTTTAGCTCTTATTTTTGTGGAAAAAAAGAAACAAAAAAAACCAACAAAAAAGAAAGAACACACACAAAAAAGATAAATTTTTAGCTTGAGCTCATTTGTTTTGCCTCTACTTTAAAGATCTGGACTGGAAGATAAAAACTGAAATCTTCAGACATGTTCTTTTTCAAAGGTAGCAATTATGAACAAATTGGTTTGAGAAAGGCAGAGAGAATGGCCTTTCATTATAAGGATTTCAGAAGGAGAAACTTCTCCCCAGAAAAATATGAAGGCGATTGTTTATTTCTTTCAGTCATTGTTAATAAAATGGAAGTACTGTTTTACAAAACTGCAGGAGAAGTAGTGTCAGAAATCTCTCTTTAGTTGAGACATCAATATAATGTATTCAATTTTTCATTCACATCTCATTCTTTTCTTCCATTAACAACAGCACTATTTTTAGACCCAGACTGCCATGGTGTGGTGTTTGTGTCTGGGACAGAGTTAATTTTCTTCACAGTAGTTAGTAAAGGCTATGTTTTTGGTTTGTGCTGGAAATACTGTTTATGCTGCAGAACCATGGAAAGCTGCTGCTCAGCTGGGCTTACCCAGGGTCAGGGCCTTTCCTGCCTGCCCCTTCACAGGGAGTGGGCTGGGGGTGCACAAGAAGCTGTGAGAAGGCACAGCCAGGACAGCTGATCCCCACTGACCCAAGGGATATCCCATACATTGTCATGTTCACCAGGCAAAGCTAGGGAAGGGGGAAAAGGGGGGATGTTGGGAGTGATGGAGTTTTATTTCCCAAGTCACCTTCACCTGGGATGGCACCCTGCTTTCCTGGGGATGGCTGACCTCCTGCCTGCCCATGGGAAATGGGAAATGAATGCCTTGTTTGGCTTTGCTGGCGTGTGTGGCTTTTGCTTTACCTGTTACAGCGCCTTTTCATCTCAGTCCACGAGATATTTCACTTTTATTCTTCTGATTCTCTCTCCCATCCCACCAAGGCCAGTGAGTGAGAAGCAGTGTGGGGGGTAATTGCCAGGTGGGGTAAACCAATCCACTCAGCAAGCACTTTTTGAGGGAAAGAGCTGCTACAAAATGAGGTGCAAAGTCTAGAGTGGTCTCAGCAAAGAACTGCACACTCTAGTGCCATAATGGTGATGAATCCCTTTCCCCTTATTCTGATCAAGCAAAATAGTGGAAAATGACCTTAGCACTGAAGCTCTTCAGCCTCTTAAGTGTTTGTTCATATCCTTTGATGATATTTGTCAACGAATTTCTGTTACACAATGTAACAAAGAGTAGGAACCTGGTTTTGCACAGCAAACTCAATCTGCCTTCCAGTTCCGGTGACTGTGACCTGGTATTCAGAAGCTCTTCATGTGCCTGCCATCTGATATCTCCTGATATTTCCTAGCTGGCTGATAGCTTTGTCAGACCTCCAACACCCTGGTGTGTTCCAAGCACTACAAAAAGCATGTTCAACACATCTAGAAACAGCATTAGCATGATTCCCAGGTACATTATCACAATGCAATACCCTTCACTGACCACAAGTGTTGTCTACTGGTGTTTGCCAGCCCTCCACTGGGCAAAAAGTGTGCTGGATCAATTAATGCACGCTCAGCATCCTCTCTTGGTATTTTATTATTCACAGGCAGTGAACTTCAGTGAGCAAGTTCAGTCTTTCCCAGGAGGTGCAGGATGCATTTCGGTATAACATAGAATCCTACATATTTCCCACATATACTCACTAAGTGTGAAAGACTCTTTAAGGCAAACTTGTGTTGGTATTAAGGAAGTTTAATACATTAAAATAACTCAAACAAAACCCCTGAATTTGAACTGAGAGTTTTAGAAGGAAAATCAGGCTTTTGAGAATTGAATCATTGTTTTTCAAAAGGCTTTAGACACTTAGGAGTTCAAGTCTCCCTGTTTTGCAATGAATATTAAGCTTTCACAGGTTGTGGATGATTGTAAAAATTAAGATAAATGTCCCAAATTACTGGAGTGCTTTTATGAAGTTTCCACTAAATCACTGTGCTAACCATTGCTCACAAATCAGACCAGGATTGTGTTTTACATACTTGCTTCTCATTGACAAGAAAAAGATTTCACCTTTCTTTTCACAACAGCAATCATAATGTGTTAGTATAACTTAAAGGGTCACAGGCTTTTCTTTTCATAATCAGCCTATGGTTTATGTGAATTACAAAGCAGAAAAGTGCTGTTAACAATTCAGTTCACAGAACTCCCATAGTTACCCTACGTGACATTTAAACCTTGTATTAAAGCAAATAGTCTAGCCATAATAAAAGAAAGATTATGGATGTTGTAGTGCATGAATTATTGAGAAAAACTATTCTAGCCAAGATAAAATGGAGAGTAGTGGAAATCATTCCCTTATTCTACTTCCATCTATAAAGTCAGCTTGGATCAAACGAGATAATTTTAAGCTTTGATCAAAGATTWGTTTAAGACAAAAATTTTGCTGAAATATTAACAAAAGCTTATCTAGTGTTTCAAGCTGGGTAACACAGAAAGCATTACAAAGGGGATTTCACACATTACCCCTGTGCAGCTGTGGGGCAAACTGGGCAGCTCTTCTGATGCTCAGCATTTAGCACAGCATTTAAACTTCTCAGTCATGCTGGTACCTCTGACTGAAATCTCAATGGGCTGTAACAGGAAACATCAGGTTTGCCAGTGTTGTTAAAGCAGCAAAGCAAAACTTCAGCCAACCAGAACTTTCTGATTTCATAGTTAGGTTACTTATTTGCAGCTAAATCCTAGAACTTTAGCACATCTTTTCCATGTAATATATAAAATTCACAGTCTCCTGGGAGAAACTCTGCTACCTAGTAAAAGTAGGAAAGCCTGTACATGGCCAGTAACTGCTTGTGCCTCAGTTTACCCACCTGGAAAATTAATATTAGTAACATCTGCTTTCCAGATCTGATTTTATTTAAGATTTTATAAGAGAAGTCTTGAGATGCAGAGTTTCAAATCAGCAATAGATATTATTACACATTTTCACTTCTGCCATTTATTTAGGTTTTCTAATAGCAGATTCCCAACAAGGGCAAGTAGGCAGAGCAAAACAGAACATTCAAGATGAGCCACACAAAGCCATGTAAAAGAGGCAGGTCTGAGATAATAAATCTCTAACATACCTAAGGAAAACTCTTAGGCATGGATTTGCTTCTTTTAAGTCAGAACTTTCCAAGCTCAAATTTTTCCCTGCACTGCAATCCCAAAAGTACAGTCCTGCTTTTGCCTCTTGCCTGGCTAACACAGTTGCAACCCTGTGCCCCTGTGGCCACATCACTTTCAGTGCTGGCATCTTCCCCACAACCTTGTGGCACTGGGTGCCTCAGCTCTGCAAACAAAGCTCAAGTGACACTGGGTTTTCTCCTCTCAAATAAACACTTGTGTGAGCCCTTGCTGGAAACTGCATAACAGGGAAATGATTTTGCCCGATGGCAAAGGATGGTTTGGATCTTGCTGGCGATTTTCCATCAGTATTTATATATTTTTTCCTTTCACCTGAATGCCATGTTGGCATATCTAGATAAACACTGGCAGCCTGTGCCCTGCTTCATGCCCACACCCAGCAAGGCAATGTTCTCAAGTGCAAGGCATCAGGTTCCTGCCAGCTTCAGGATGCAGATCTCTGTCTGACTGAAATGTCAGATACTATATTAAAAAGGTAGCAGATTGTGGTGATAATGAAGTGCTGCAGCCTGTCGCTACGTTACCAACTGCTCTGAACTGACATGTCAGGAGGAACAGCAAGGAAAATGCCCAGAATCCCTGTTTGGATCCCCTTCCCACGTCTACCACCAACTGAACTATTTTAAATATTTACAGATATAGCCAGCATGTTTCTTTATAAACAAATCCTAAAACGATAAATAGATAAATATGTTACCGCAGCAAGCCTGCTGTCTAAAATCATCCTCTTGCCTCTCCAGTTTGGCTCAGATTGCATTCTTCTCTCTTCACAGAGAAGCATTGCTTAGGGAATGGGCATTTCTCTGCCCCTTATCTGTCCCTTAAAGATGCCAACCTCACCCTGCCCCAGCACTGTGTTCAAAAGCAGATTGAAAAAAGTTAAGGAGATGTTTTCCTGCCAACTGGGGATGAGGTGAGAGCTGTGGATGCTCTTTAAAAAGGGAGGGGGACACTCTCTATCCCTCAGCCTGCAGATTTTACCTATTATTGCCTATTTTATACAGAGTTAGCATCACCATCTTCATCAATGAGTGTTGCTGGATAATAAAACTGGCTGCAGCTGGCCTGGGGGAGTGAGGGCAGAAGGAAGGAGGGTGATGTACAAAGGCACAGCCAATGCTTTGCTTTCATCCAGTACAGACCAGCACAGGGCTCCCAGCAAGCCTAATTCCTTCCCTTTCCTCAGCAAACCCACCTCCTGTGCCAAGCAGAAAACACTCCCAACCAAACTGCTTCTGCTCCCACAGCAATTTTCATAAATAAAGAGAACAAAGCAGAGTCCTTATCATGATGCCAGGGATTCACTGTGACTTGCCTGGCAATTTTGATATGAGATGAGTCTTCATCACATCTTCATGTTTGCTGAGGACAGATTGTGTTTGGAAGAGCACCACATCAGGATGGGTCTCTGTGCTCATTGGCCCCAATGCCATTTTTATAACTATCTCTTCAGTCAAGAAAACAAACTGCTTGGAGTCATGGGTTTTTTTCCCTCCTTCCCACTATGCAGAAATGGAATTCTTGATTATTTTACCAGCTGTGGCTAAATTTTCAGTTCCATAAAATGGTAGGTTTTCCCAACACTATATAAAGTGATCTGTTCTTTTAAAACCTACAACATTTAAATTAGAAACAGGTTCATTTTCTGCTAAAATATCTAACATATCATTATCCTAATTCAGCAGTAAAATATTTTAAACTGGTTTTCGGTGAAAGTAAATTTGTGCTAAAAATGCACAACAGAGACATTTTCTAGAGCCATTTTCATTATGGAAGTAATTTTGTTGTTTGTGAAAATTGCACCCAAATAGCAGTGGCTGCCAGGCATTAAACTCCGATACAGAATTTTTTTCTAGATGATATGAATGTAAGCATCATGAGGAGAGTGTCTGGATTTCTGCAGGGTACAACCCCTAAGCTCCAGGTGCCAGATGAAATGAAGGAAACAATGTGATATTATTTGCTGCTACTTGACATGGTACTCCATAGGTAACGGAAAACAGAATTAAAAAAAAAAAAAAAAAGACAAACCAAAACTACCTAAACCCCACAATTCCAGGTACCTCTGACTGTTTTTGAAAACAAATTGCCCAGGGTATAACTGAAGCTGTGTGCACCCAGGAGGGTCCAGCTTCTGTCCCTGTCCTTCTGGTGATAAGGGTACATGGTGGCAACAGCTGTACTAAAAAAGAGGGGGAAACAAGCATTTCACCAAATTTCTGATTAGCAGTGCATGAAAGGTTCATGGCCTATCACACATTATCAACCTACTGACCCTCGTGACATATGCCATCAGTTCCTGTTGCTCCCGCCACACAACTCAGAGGAAAATTGGCAGAACTCCTGCATCCATTGCCAGGGCACACCAATATCTTAAAGGTGCTGTATTTGCCCCTCTCTCAGCTTCATTTTCTGTTCCTCCTTCTTGCACCCACACTCGTGAATGGGCAGAACCCAGACATATCTGAGACAAATATCTGAGAAAACACCTTATTCTTTAGGCTCTGCTTAGCAACAGCTGCCAGACCTATTTGGATAGGGTAATATTGCATAAAAAGGAAAGAAAGAGACTGTCAGGGCCAACTCCAGTGCTCTACAGCAGCTTCCAGGGGTACTGTAGAAGGCTGAGTTTGGTAGAACAGGACAGGGCTTCAG
The DNA here is from genome assembly GCA_014549065.1 of Cardinalis cardinalis. Lineage (NCBI taxonomy): Eukaryota > Metazoa > Chordata > Aves > Passeriformes > Cardinalidae > Cardinalis > Cardinalis cardinalis. The sequence goes on from JACDOX010000200.1 coordinate 814,264, forward strand.
AGGAATGTGTGTGCTTTCTTACAAGAGGTAATTACTAAAGACAAGGAATTGTCAGTCCAAAAAAGCTGAGGGATGTCCACTGCTTGAGGTTTTCCAGATGTCTGCCACGTATGTTTTAGGCATGAGGTGCCAATATGAGCCTGATGATTAAATAAGATCTCTGCCAGCCCTATTTTCTATGACTGTATATTCTGACATATATTTTAATATACTTTCTGCTCCCTAAGAAAGAGGAAATGCTGCTGTACAGTTCTTTAAAAATATTTCATGGTATATTTTTATTGACAGCAAGGTCTCTGGAGTGTAAGATGTCAGGTACACTCACTCAAATATAAATAACAAAATGAGATTTTTTCTCCTCTATTAATTCCACTTAGCCCTTTCTTCCCTTCCTGCAGACAGATTCCTGATTTACATAATTGGAGCGGAGAGTTTTGTTTTCCCCTTTCCAGCAGAAAGTTTTGTTGTTTTTTCCCCCCCATGGGAATTCAGCGCATGAGTTTAACAACATCAGCCCGGTAGATTGAAATGTGCCTTTTAACTTTGTCTTAGGAGAAAACCTAGAGAAAAAACGTGAAAGAAAAACAACTCTAAATGAAAAGTGCAAGGCAACTGCTACTCAGTTGATCATTGGCAGAATATTGTTAAGGTCTGTCTGCATCAGCAAGGCTTGTAATGAAACAAATTGTCAGGGCCTTCAGACAGTTTGTTGTAATGAGGAGAAGTCTTCTGTGGTCAAGTCTCTTGACTCTACTTGTTTTTATCCATTTACTGGCAGGGTGTGTTTTGTAGATGAACCACTATTGGCAGATGGCAGACAAGCACATGTGCACTCAGCTGGACACCCAGGAGCCTCAGTAAATTGTGAGATACCCATAAGACCAAAGGAAGCATTGTCCAGGTAAATTTTGGCCATAGGGAAATCTGGTAAAACAACAGTCTCTCACATCCAAAGGCTTGACAAATACTGTGTACATGGGAGCTGATACCTTTATGTTCTCTGTTTTTCTGAGCCTGAGATGTCCTTTGCATTGTTAAAATTCCTAGGGGCATTCTGAGTTACCAGCAAAAGAGAAGAAGCCTCACAGATGTATCTACATTTCCACATTTCTCTTTATGCTGGGAAAGCAACAGAATTCATTTTCTAGCTCATAATCAATAACTCTAGTACTACAGTGGGAGAAGGAGCATTTAAATGATTATAGAAATGTAATTTCATAAATGCAATTTGTCTTAGATATCAACTTACACCGCGTACTTTAATTTCACAAAGTCAGTGCAGTAGGACAGAGGCATCTGTGAATCTTTCCCACTGTGCCCAGGCTCTGCACAGAGACTTTGTTCTTTTTCAGTTCTCAGAAGTGCAGCTCTTACTCTATGCAAGAAAGAGAACATTCCTTGGTATTTTCAGCTTCTATAGTGCTTCCTTGACTGGCTTGATGCTCTTGTAGTAAGAGAAAAATTTAATTTATATAGTTAAAAAGTTGTCCATCTCTTCCCTCTGCTTTTGAAGCATCCAAAACATGTGCCAGGGAGGAACATTACAGAGAGTTACAAAAAGATAAAATGGAGATGTAATAAACATGGAAGAGTGAGAGAAAGCTCTCTCTCTGCAGCCAGAACTTTTTTCCTGGGTTTTCTGAGTTGAAAACACAACACTTAGATGCAAATTCTTTTGTGTTGGGCAGTGGATGATAATAAGGCTGTTAAGATGGATTGCAGACCAACAGTGTGAAACTTATTGGTTCAGAATGGAAATAAAGAGGGGTTTTTTTTGTCTTGAGAGTACAGATGGGCAAACTGCAATGAATTGAGCAGATCCCTAAGGAAAACAGCCTGCAAGAGAGGGCAAACTCAGCAGCTTCCAGCAGGCTCAGCCCCTTACTGCCAAGCTTGCATCTGTATCCAACCCCAGAGTCAGCCATCTGCTGCAGAATGAAGAATATCACCTCCAGCACCAGGAACATACAGACTTACATGGCTGAAAGTCTCAGTCTTCATCTGACAGCCCAATGGTGGCTTTAGAAATCAGTTTCTGGTGATCTAACTTAGTAGTATCCCCAGTAGTTATTAGGATCAAATTTACCAAGTTTACCCTCTGAGCATTTCATTTCAGTGCACTGGCACAGGTTGCCCAGAGAAGCTGTGGATTCCTCATCCCTGGAAGTGTTTAAGGACAGGTTGGAAGGAATAGTGGAATAGTGAAAGGCGTCCATGCCCATGGCAAGGGAGGGTTGGAACTAGATGACCTTTAGGGTCTTTTCCAACCCAAACCATTCCATGATTTTATGACCTTTTTATAATATTTCATCTAGAAAATTTCTTAAAGATTAACAGTGATCTCAAGGAAAAAGAAGTTTCTGAGAAGTAACACTAACATCCACAGTCATATAGAACTATCTTACCATTCCTTATAAAAAATTAAACAAATACCCAAAGAAAGTGTATAAAAAGGGGATTTCTAGAAGTACTGCAAGCAAATTTCTAATCAGTTCTGATTCCTAAACTAATAGAGGATCAGAATAGCATCACAACAAATTAAGTGCATGACAAATATAAAAGGGAAAATAAGACAAATCTGGTTTATTTTTATTTTTATTTTATTTTTGTTGATGGCTTGCACTCTATACTTCTAAGTTATTTTTTTATAATAGCCAATATGACTTTAATTTTTGTGGTCTGTGATAATGCAAATGTACCTTCTAAAAAACAAAAAGTAGATCCCATTTTTCCCTTAGGAMAATTTTAGGCAGGATAACTTCAGCTTGCTTAAATGGGTTCACTGAAATGATAAATTGCAGCATTTATAAAAGTAGCCATTGTACCCCCAAAGGCAGGTGCTGTCCTTTACTACATTGAAGTATTTTGTAAAAACATGATGAACAGTAATCAAATATTATTATAAAAATTATATAAGTTGCATGTATGTTTATCAAAAAGCATCTATTTCAGATTCTGCCAGAATCCTGGCAGAAACACTGCTAGAGCCATTTAGGAGCATATAAACAAATTAGTAATTTGGAAGACAAGCTCAGATCAATACATGTTAGATCAGTTGGGTCTCTCAAAAAAAATTGGATGGAAGGCACAACAGAGATGGGCCTCTTAATGGATTGAAAAGGTGAAAGTGATTAGAGGTAAGATTATTCTGCACTCTGATAAGATGTGCTCAATGCCTTCCTGACAGGTGATTACTAGTGTGGGATAGTAGAGAATTATACTTCCAGTTATTTCTAGAATATCTGCTGGTATAAGAGTTTGTGCAAAGATGTGTGAGCATCTACATGCCAAATATCACCCTACACACACTTTCAACAAGATAATGTTCCAGAAAATGTTGGATTCAGTCTACAGATTCCTGGATTGTATTTACTGTGGTACTGTCAGAGAGACTGGTGACCTTGCACCAAACTCTGTTACTTCTCTATATCTCAATTTCTTCATTTCCAACATTATGACAATCACACTGACTTTATCATGGACTGTATTGAGATCTGCTGATGAAAAATATTTCACGTTAATGGATTGAAAATCACAGCTACTTCTCACTAGTGTGAGTTGGTTAAAACAATAGCCATGAGTTTGATTTGACTGTGTCAGTGCAAGGGTTTTTACCTCCTTCTCGGCACACTGCTTTCACTGAACTGATATTTTCTTTCCTAGGGCATTGTGTTACAATTTAGGAGCCTTATCAGATCATAGCACTTGAACAGAGAGCACAGAAAGGTTTCATTACCCCAAAGAACTCAGAGATTCATAATGGGAGTTTTCAGTGCATTTTTGTCAGATACATTTGTAACCTTTAGCATTGCTTTCTCCACAACATTTCCAATATTCCAAACTTTCATGTTTTTCCCTGTGAGTCTCAGAAACACACTAGGGGAAGGAAGAAAGAAGAGAAACTCTCTGTCTGTGTCTAAGAGCCTGTTCACTGATACTTTTTCACACTCCCAGTCTAGCAGGCCCTGAACAGCTACCTGCCTGACTGGCCTCAGGATCTTCATGCCCATCAAAAGCTTTATTGTAGGATGGTTATTTGGCACCTTGTTAAATGTTTCCATATACCTCTCTCAAAGCAAAAAAGAATCCAAATAACACCTGACAGCCATCATATGCACAGTCTGTAGACACAAAAACATTTTTAAATTCTGCTACTAACAACACAGCAATGATCAATAACTGTTCTTATTTGCAAGATATGGAATAGGAAAAGAGTGAGATGAGAATATATGCATAAAGAGGACCTTCTTTCCAATACTCCACTTTTTAAAAATTCTTTCCAATACTCAGTTGTTCAGGATGAGATGTGTGAATTCCTCAGGTTTTTCCTGTATCCTCTCTAAGTGCCATGTTGCTGGGGTTTAATGGAAGAAAAAAGAGCCACAAAAATAACAAATTCCATGACAGCATTACTGTCACCTGTGCAAAGGAAGTATTGCAGTGGCACCTTGCAATGTTGTATCTAGTTTATTGTTTTTTTCAAAGAACCATATACAAATACAAGGGAAGAACATACTTATTTTACCTTGTCTGCAGTCTGGGATTTGCAGCAAAGGCTCTTCTCAAGAGTTTCTGGGCTTTAGGCTTTAACTTGTACCAAGGAGTAAAGGAAGTGAAAACTGAGGAAGAAATGCCAGGACAAACTGTCTGGGACTGTTGGGCAGAGGGCATGGAGATAATGCTGGGGAAAAGATGCTTAACTGGTATTAAAGTCAAGGATAATTTATGAACAGCACCAAAAATTATTTTTTCCAAATAAAACTTGCAGACTGACAGTGAACTTGCATAATTCAATTATTTTTCTTCTTTTTCTATGGACCATTTTATTTGAGGTGGGATGGGACTTTGAAAATCATTTAGATTGCCCTGAGGCATTTACCTCATAAATAATATACTGCATGCAAAATATTTCTATAGTACACACACAAAAAAAGAAAAAATTAGGGAGTACTAGGATTGAGAAGACCTTTTCAGTTGTGCTTCTTCCCTTTGTGCCGTTCTGCTCCTACATAGTCCTTTAAGCTTTCATTTCATGCTTACAACTGTTTTCCTCAGCAGGCACCCTTCCTCAAACAAAGAAGTCTCAAGCCTCTCTGGAGATTGTGTTTAAGCACTCCTGCCTGAGGTCCAGGCCATCAGCTCAACAGACCATTCCAAATGGTCTTGTTTTATGTGTTGCTGCACATCAAGACACACATGAACAGAGTGTTTTATTTTAATAGTATATAAATTTGACAGTGCAATTAACAAGGTCTGTTCATGGAAAGCGTGAGCTTGCCTTGCTGTTTCTTGACATGCTACCAAAAAGAAGTTGGGATCAGCTGGATCATCTCAGTTTTCTACTTCAGTAGCCTTTCAGAAGGCAAGACATCAAGTTAGTAATTTTGTAAATTAGGCCTTAAATGCCCAATGCTTTCCATAATTTGGAGTTAGGCCTCTAAGTCTAACATATTTCCTCATCCATGGAATTTACACCTTTGCAGCCTCAATGTTCCCAAGTACAACAGAGACATATCTATCATCCATCTAAAAGAATTGTGTTATTGAAGTAAAGGATCTCATTGTCTGCATCTAAATGAGCCTATGAAAGAAGGAGCACTCAGTTACTGAAACAGAAGGAAATTACGTGTTCTGAATTTCATATTACAGAAAAGTACAATGCACAGACTTGATCTTACATTCATCAATCTGCTTTTAAAAATCAATACATATTTTTCTTAAGCTAAAATCTCACATCTTATAATATCCTTGACTTTAGCTATATGAAATCACAGTGATTTGAATGCTCCCTGTAACACCACATTGGCCTAAACAGAAGAATCATTCAATCAGTTCAAGAAGTCATTGCAGGAAAAATTATTTATAGTATGAGTTCCAGACCTTTTCTTTTGCTTTTATTAAATTCTTGTAAATATTCCATTCTCTAAAGGCAGCTGTCACATGAAGCATGGGTTTTAGTAGCATTTGAAACTCTAAATCCTTGTTGGGGTCTTTAAATTATTAGCCCAAACCCCAAAGACTGCAAAAGAGGGCAAACTGAGTGGCCCTCCTTGACCCTCAAGGAGAAGGCTTGAGATGCTCTGGAACTGTAATTTCTAAATAGGAATCCCACAGCAGTCAGGGGCAGGGCTGAAAAGAGCATTCATAGAAGCTGTGCTCCCCAGATTTACTTTAATGGCCTGTCTTGTACAGTGCTGGAAACTTGGGAAGTGGCAGCACAAAATTTCTTGGTAACTTGGTAACTGGGAGCATTTGAACTCTGATTGCTTGCCAGTGAGTATGACAGTCATCAAAGAAAAACAGAAAATGAGTGAATACCAAATAACTGTAATCAAGTAACTGGGGTTCCTCAATTCTGTGATGTGTGCAGGTTATTATTTGCACTGAAGACTAAAAAGAAATGTGGACAGGGCTCAGCAGAAAGCAAACAATGTAGATTTTCTTGTGTCAGAGATTAATTTAATATTTAGAGCCACAGTCCTGCAAAGGCATGACATCTGTGATTTGTCACCTGAACTTCTCACTGCATACCTGGAATTTGTTTCAAAACAAGAGTCCTGGGCATTTATTTTTTATTATTATTATTATTTCTTTTTGACATTACTACTGTAAGGAGAACAGGTCACTCTTAAGTTGATCACTATATTATTTCAGGTTATTTTAATTAACTGAAGAAATGATGTCTAAGTAAATAACATCAGGTAGTTCAAGGGGCTTGGGATTTTAGGGGTGACAGGTTGGTTTTGTTTTGTTTTGTTTTCATAAAAAGCAGAACAAACAATCTCATGGTAGAAAGAGGAGAGCTAATTAAAATCTGGACAGATAATGTTATTCTTTTTGAAGGGCTGCTTTTTAAAGTGTAACACCACAATTAGATTATTCCACCAAGTTTAATGAAGTGGGTCAGTTAAACCAGCGCCTCTCTGTCTCTTATCTAGTGAAAATCTGGAGTGACTTTTGGAAGGAAAAAAGTGTTTGAAACAACTTTTAATAAATATTACCTAATTCTGGAATAAAAAAAATTGAAAGATGTTGATAATGTTTTTGATAATTTGAAAATATTTCTTACATTCTTGGTCGGCAAAAGAGCACCATCTACTGATCGTCACTGAATTTCCTGTATCATGTTTCCCTTGTATGTGTTTTATTTGTGTGCAACGTCAAAATCTTAACTCCAGAAGTTCTGGATGACTCTTGAACACATGTGAAAGAAAGCTTGTGTACCTTCAGCCATCAGCTAATACCACTGTGATGTTTGATTGTTTTAGAAGCCAGCAACACCTTGGCAGCAGGCAGCAAGCTCAGCTTCACATCCAAGGCACAGGGGGGATTCTCCCAGCCTTGTCTCACAACCCAGGGATGGTAGCCAAGGCTGTAGAGCCTGTGGGTGCATTTAGGGCCTTAACTGCAGCAAGAAAGCTTAGCTAGAAATAGGTTTTCTTTGCTCATTTTTCTGTACTTTTGATACGATTTGAGTTCTTAAAAAGCTCTAGCGCTGTTCTGAGAAACAATTTCAGAAAACTGGTGTGCTGGTGATTGCTGTCATCCTATGAGTGATGGGACTATTTCCCCAATGTCTCACACCTGATGTGATTGTGATGATTGTCTCTAAACCAGAATGTGAGGAGCTGAACCAAGAGCTCCCACAGCTGCCTGCACAGCTACAGCTTGAAATGCCAGCTAGATCTGCATGACTGGCACCCATGCCCTCTGTGGGTCTGGCACAGAGTGGAATTCATTTCATATCTATTATGTGCTCATGCAATTATGCCTCTCCGTGAGTCACTGGAGAATTATATATTCCTCATACATCATCTACTTCTCATGTATTGTCCTTGTCAGGCCATAGCACAGCAGCTAGAGCTGAAAGGTATCATTACTCAATAATTTCTTGCTTGACTCAGCCTCCAATTTTTGAATTTCTAGTCCCAGGGACATGTATTCATGGGAACATCTCAATTGGCTGGGGGAGGAGTTGTTTAAAGAACATTTCTAGATGTTGTAGCTCCAGGGTAAAAACTTAAAATCATGACTCATTTGCGTTCAAGATACTCCACTACCCTGCCTATAAATAAAATCATCAGTCTTTGGGTTTGAGAGTTTTTTTAATTATACACTGGAACTTTTATTGAACAGATTTCCTTTTCTCCTGGTAGGGTAGATGACTATTTCTATATTCCTGTATGCAAAGACTGAAAAATCTCTTTCCTCCATTAAAAGAAAAAAATAAAACCTGAAAGATGGATATGGCACAGCCTCTCTGACCTGCACCATCATCTGACTGACGTCATGACGAAACAGTAGAAAGCTGAGTCCAAGTCACATATAAGTTGCCTATATATATAAATACACTGAAGGAGTGGAGAAAAAAGAATAAAGCAGAGCCATTTACATGGGTAAAACCAGAGGCTCTAAGGTGTGTGGTCAGATATTAAGCATATAAATTCCAGCCATCTGTAGGCTTATATATATCACTGTGTGAGATAATTTCAAGGTATATGATAAATTCATAGACAGGGCTTGCAGACTACCTTTTGTTGAAATGCAGGATTAAGTTGCAATGCTAGGATGGAATTAATTGCTAAATAGGTCAGGAAATGCAGTTTCATGCATCTACAAATAACAAAAATTGTGGTTAAATTATCTTTTGGTTTTTTGGTTTTTTTTCATTTAAAGTATTTCAAATTTCCATGGTTGATCTGTTGGAGGAGCATCCCATTGCTATTATTTTGCGCATAAAGAAAATTTTGCTTGTATTTTCTGTTTTTTAGCTACTCCTCAATCCCTCTGATTCCTTCCCCTTGTGCCAAGGGTCTTGTGGAGTTACTCTAGAGAGGAACAAGCCATAGATGTTTAGATTCATAGACTGAATTAGAACATCCATCATCAGACCATGCCATGAGAGTAAGGACCACTTTCTCTTTTTTATTGGAAATGCAGAAACAATCTTCACTGAAGTGGGGCCAGAGTCCTGCTTTGTTGTGTCACCCCAGGAGGGTGACAGATCCCTCAACTCCAACTTGTGATTCATGCTGCCCTTCAGCCCTGCTGCTCAGAGACATTCTGTAGCTTTATCTCTTCTGGTTCTCCTGGGGCTCACCTTCCTCATGCTTTAAAATTTCCCTCTTTCTGCTGAGGAGCACTTTTAGGAGAAGGGTGTGCTCTGGAGTGCACTCTGGAGTTCACTCTGAGCCCAGCAGTGCCTGACATCTCCCTGTTCCCGCTGCTGCTGCAGCTTGTGTCCTCCAGGGGTCTGCAGGCTGGCTGAGGGTGGCACAAAGGGCTAAGCTGCTCTCTCTGCCTCTCTGAATGACAAATCATTCTCACAAAGCCAGACAGACTCCAGTGTACACAATCAACTTTGGCTCTCAGAGAGCTCTGTGTAAAAATTGACTTTGAGAGGGTCAATATGAACCACAATAAACCAACTACTTCTAGTCATAACTACATTTGAAAATTTGGCCTTAAACAATCTGACTTACACGGTGAGTCAGGGATGCTTTCTGATTTTCTGTCAAAAATGTAGTAGGCTATTGATCAGAGAACTCCAGAGGGACTCTGGGATACAGCCACTAAGAGGAGACAGAAGGCACTGGAAGTTATTAAGGAAAAGATGTTTTCAACAATTTTAATTAACAATAAACTGCACCTCCACCAGGAAAGATTTGAGATGAAAGGCTACCTATTTTTTTTGAGGCAGGCAATTACACTTGAAAGGTCATAAGTCCTACTAAATTTTTTGCAAGCTTACTGCCTTGCAGTTCTGTTTTTTTATTACATATTGTTCAATACATGTCAAGTGCAGAATACATTGTGTATCTATTGTGTACTATAATAGTGCATGTCTCTGTGGCAAGACAAAAGAGTCCTGGATAATTACAACTTCTCAGAAATCTTAAAACCACATCACAGATTACAAAAGTTATTTTACTAAAATAAAGCAAAGAAAATGGGCAGAACTAAAACCAAAATGTACAGATTAAACACAATAAAATTTTAACAGAAGTTTTAGTAGATGGTTTTCTGGCTCCATCTGGTGTTTATTTTACAAAATTTCTACCTCAAGGCAGTAGGATTTCCCTTTCCAGCTGCACACGGGAAATGAAGAGTGGTATCAAAAAGACAGTTAAACATACATATTCTGAGGACTTACATTCAAAGTTGTATATTATTTATTGTGAAAGTAAAAAGAGAGTACTTTTTAAATTTAGCTTTTATATCCTGTGACTTAAATAATTTTCATCTCTGAGAAAGATCTTCTATAGCAAAGTTATAATTTCTCCTTAGGATACCAGTTAGAATGCCAAAATACTACTCCTCCCCATCAACCTTGATTTGCTTGCATCTCATGAGTGGTGAAATCAATACTACTGCTTTATTCAAATAAACTCTCAGATATTTGCTACACGATTATCATATCCTCTGATCTCCATAACTTTTAATTATAAATTTTAATATTATCCACACTGGTCCTGCAGCAATGTCAGCCACTTCTCTCACACTGGGGCAAATTTTGTCCAGGCACATAGACTCATGGGGATATCAGAATATAAACTCTTCTTTGTTAGCAATTCTCACAATATTATGACAGAACACCCTTCTTTTTCCACTGTGCCTAACATATAAACATCCTTGTCCTAGTATGTTAATAATCCAGCAAACTTATTGTAAAAGCGGAATAAATGGAATGTTATCCTTTAAAAAAGATATTCTCACTCTCCATAGAGTACATGTGTACTGCACAAGCTCTATAAAAACAATATTAAATCAATATGAATGCATCTTCAAATATGATTTAGCAATTGAGAATCGTGTTGAGTAGCCAGTACTTCCTGACAAACAAGCTTTTTGTACAGTCAGGGGCTTGATTGTACTTGCAGAATACTAGAGTATTGTAGATAACGTTGAGAAAGTCTTCCCTAGAAGCAAAAAATAGTAGGTTTGGGTTGGTTTTTTGGGGKTTTTTGGTTTAGCTCTCTCCCACAGCCCCATTTATAAAAGCATAGTTGTTACATTTATAACTACCAGACTGAGCTCTTCCTTCCACTAACGTGTGCCATCCACAGCACCACCCTCTACACTCTCTGACCCAAAATCATTCAGCATTGGCTAATGCAAATGGAATAGTTTTACTTTAAAGGAAAAAAAAAATAAATTGGCAGTCCTCTAAATGTCACAGAGGAAATTTATGGCATGTAGGAAAATAACCATGTAGAGTAATGTTAAGCCAAGACTCAACACATGTTGTATTCATTATAGCCTAAGCATAATAACAACATTTTTAATGAACCTTATCTCCCTGTGATGATACTGTGGAGGCATTGTAGCTACTAAAAGCCTTGTTTGCCCCATCTGGTTTCTGACATGTGCTCAGGCTGGAGTCTAATATCAGAGTGCTCTGATCCTGCACACATGGAGAAGGCTTCAGTATTAGGAAAATAGTTTTTAGCAGCTCATTTGTTCCTCTTTCCAGAACGAAGCTCATTTGTGAGACCCCTGGAAGAGTCAGTCATTCCAGAGGACAAGGAAGCCCAGCTCTGGCTCTCGTGCCACGTCCATTCAAATCTTTGTGTCATTGCCAGCTGTCAGCTCTCTCTCAGGGAGGGAAGAACACAACAGCTTTGGGACACCTTGAAATTCAGGAGAAAGAGGTCTCAAGTCCAGGTCCTCACTAGAACCAAAAAACCCGTGTTACTTAGTATCTTTCTGTGCTTTTTTCCCTGAAGTGGGTAGGAGATACTTTACTTCACCAAGATACCTTCCTCAGAAAGGTAGATGCTACAAATTTTCTGTTACATGGAGCATTGGGGCTTTCTGGGAACTGAGATGTAATGTGAGTTAACTTGCTTTCAGAGCAGCTTCCCAATAGCTCAAAAATATATGTATCTCGTGGAGGGGTTTTGCTTTAGTTTTGTTTTTGTTTTGTTTGGGGTGGGATTTTTTKGGGTTTTTTTGTTTGTTAGTTTTGTTTTGGTTTTGTTTTGGTTTTGGTGTGGTTTTTTGAGGTTTTTTGTTAGGTTTTTTGTTTGGGTTTTTTTTTTTTTTTACTTTTGGGGGAGCCTTGTCTGAAATTTGCGCGGGAGGGGGTGGGGGGAAGAGTTTTGAAATAAATTGCGATAAAGTCTGCGATCTCTTACTGACTCGCAGCAGGAGAACTCTTCCTAACCGATATTTACTGCCCAAATCCCAATGAATTAAGTGTAAAAAAAAAAAAAAAATCAAAACAAAACCAAAAATAAACTAAAACTAAACAACAGCCACCGCTCGGCAGCCCCGTGCAGCCCCTCAGGAGCGGCCGGGCATGGCGCGGTCGCGGCTCCCCCTCACGCCGGGGCGCGGCGGGGCCGGGCCGGAGGCTAGGCCGGAGCCTTCCCCGGCCATGGCGGCGAGGGCGGGCCCGGAAGGGGAGCAGCCGCCGCCCGCCTCACTTCCCCAGCTGTCGGGCGGGGCGGCAGTGCGGGCAGCGGGCACCATGCTGCAGTTCTTGGTAAGGCTCTGGGCTCCGAGGCGCGGCGCCGCTGCCACGGCACGGCGGGGCCGCTGCCCGGCTGAGGGGAAAGGGCGCGGTGTCCGGCCACCGCGGCCCCCCGTGTCCGGCCACCCTGCGGCCCCGTGTCCGGCCACCCTGCGGCCCCGTGTCCGGCCACTCTGCGGCCCCTGTCAGCGGGGTTTGCCTCCCCGGCAGCGCCCCATCCTTGGGCGGCTTCCCTTCTCCCTCTCCTTCTCCCGCTCCTTCCCACCCGTCCCCCTATGTTCTCGCAGAACGGTGCCGTAAAGCTGCTCTGGGAATGGAGTTCCGCCGCTTGTTTTTCCTCCAAGCCGTGCTCTTAATTTGCATTGGAGATTCTGCTTGCTCACGGCGATGCTCCCCTTGCTGCTCAGATTTCTTTGTGTAAGCATAAATGCCTCTCTCCTTTTCAGTGAGAGCAGCCCATGCCATTTTGTACACACTTAAAAGTGTACCGCTGGAGATGTGAGTTTTTATATATGGAAATTAAAGCAAGGAATCGCGTTTCATTACTGGCCCGAAGAACAGCAGAATTATTAGACTGAATATTAGACTTAATCTTGCGTTGGGGTTTGATAATGCAGCCGGCCGCTGAGTTTCATAGCAGGTGTTGATACAGAGCAAAAAATGATGGCTTGTTGTAAATTGGGATAGTCTTGCCTGGTTTTATATGATAAATAAATAAATGAGGCCTATTTCTCATCCCAGCTTCATAATAACAAGTACAAAAGGCTCAGTCATTTCTGTAGCTGTTTATAATCCCCTCCGCACCCCAATGGAAACCTTCAGTAAGGCTAAATATGGTTAGCCTCTCTCAAAGTTTGTGTTTATCAGCTCTACTGCTTTCTGCTAATGGGGATTTTTTTGTTTTTGTGGGGTTTTTTTTGGGTTTGTTTTTTTTTTTGCTCGCTGAAAATACTTTATAATTACAACTTCTCGTTAGTGTGTGACCGTTAGACAAAAGATATACTAATTCTGGGTTTCTTCCCTGCTTGGGTGTAGATTGGATGTTTGACTCTTGCGCTCCCTGGTTAGGGCTGTAGCAGAGAGATAAAGGAATAATCTCACAAACCTTGTGTTTTTGCAGTCCAGAGTTAAGCTTTAAATAAGCCATTTGTTTACAAAGCACCTTGAAATGCTGGGTGGAAATTGGAAGACTCTGAACCCTCATCAGTCCTGTTGTTTTCAGTGAATATGCACATTTTCATTGGCTATGTGTTTTGCTTTCCATATAATTGAAGTTTTAGGTAGTGATTTTTTTTTCCCCACTGCTGGAATTGTCAGCTCTAAAAATAAATGTAACTGGGTGGATGCAGTGCTGGACTTTCCAATAAAGGAGTACACTTCAAGGGAATACTGATCTCAGTACTATCTCTACTGAGTAAGGGTTGTCTCTCAACAGAATATGACATATATTGGAGAGGTTCTAGGATAAAAGCCTAGAACACTGCTAATAAACAAGGATCTGGTTTGTGCTTCCAGGTGGCATCCCAGACCCTGCTAACGATACAAGAAATTCTCCTCTTTTAGAGTGATCCTCTGAATTAAGAGGAATCACAGGTCTGGTTTTCATCAGTGCATCATTTGTTAGTATCTCCCACAGTACCTACTTGGCTGATAATTGAAACTACAAGAGCATATGATAACAGGACAGTACACACAGGAATAATTCTTCTTAAATTGTTAAAGCTAACTTTAAAAATAATTATAAGAATATAAGGATACCATAAATATAAGGAATACGACCAAAAATGGGTTTAAGAAAATGCTGAAGTAATTTGCAGTCAGAGTTCATTTGACAGCTCTCAGCCAATTTTAGTTTTCTATAGATAGATTTTCACCAGTGCTGCTTGTGGAATGTGGATCACAGAAAGGATGAGCAGTGCTGCTTTGGGCCTGGAAAAGATGTCTGGTCAGTAAGTGCTGGCAAAGTTGTTTTGTGGACTGTGGTTTATTTTTCTTAAAATAGTCTTATTTTGACAGCAGTGACCATGTGCAATAACAATTTTTTAAATAGAACTGTCCTCAGCTTTTACAAAGAGTGATTTGTCTACTAACAATGGATGAAGGCACATTATTAGTAGTGTCCCCTTTCAAAATATTTAAATGAGCTTTCATGGTATAGGGCAGACTTATTTTGAAGTGTGACAACAAAAATAAAATGTAGGATACTGAGCAGTTGCTGAATGAAAATCTCGTCACCTGCCTTTGAAGAGAGGAATTTTCTTCACTCTAGAAGTGTTCTTATTCTTGAGGATTTTCCTCAGCTGGCAGACAGGGTCTGGGCCAGAAACTGTGCTTGTGTTTTACTCTTGCTCTGCTTCCAGAGTGCATTTTTATGGACACTCTTCATCAACTCTAAGTTTTCACAGTTGTCAGAAGAGGTTATGCCCACCTTCCAGCCAACTGTACTGCCTTGGAGGAGCCCCTAGATCAAAGTGGATTTGGCTGAGAACTAATCTCTTGGGGTCGGAAGGGTTTGTCTGGAAGATGCCCAGCTGTTGCTGCAGAAGAGAAGAAGCAGGTTTACATCAGTTTAAGTTCATGTTGTGAAGTTTTGGGGTTTTTTTTTTACTTCGTACTAAGACATGTATGTCCCTTACCACCACTGAGCACTGTTCTAGTGGGGTGTTGCTTTAGGCTTTCCCATCATGGACCAAGAGCTCTGTGATGTGTAGGTCCCTGCTGCTGTCTCCCCCATTTTTCTAGGAATTATTTACTGCCTTTGTGGGTGTGTAGAGAACCTTACAAGGATGAACACAGCTTGATCCAAATAGTCTTGGGGAAGTGGATTGAATAACAAAACTGTGTGGTATTTTGGAAACGAAGGCAAGGTGCTTCTGGTGAGGAAGATGGGGAAAATTGCACCTCTCTGGATGAAAGATGAGAAATTACGTAGGAGTGGAGTTGAAACTCATTAAATAACTTGCAATATCCCTTTTTCTTTATTTTAGCCAATAAGCTTTTGATGCAAGGATGTTAACTCTTCTCCCTGTCTTCCTTTTTAGCTTGGTTTTACTCTTGGCAACGTGGTTGGGATGTATCTGGCTCAGAACTATGATGTGAGTATCTTGCTGTTCTCAGAGGTAAACCTGTCCTGAACTGACAATATATGACTGTTTTCCCTCAATTAGAATTGAACCAGTCTTTATTTTGATAGTTTATATTATTTGAACAGAATGCAGATCATGCTCACGTGAGTTACAAGAGAACTGAGACTTCTTCAGGAGGAATTACCTAAGAATTACCTCACTGAAAGAGTGGTCAGCCATTGGAACAGGCTGCACAGGGAAGTGATGGAGTCACCATCCCTGGAGGTGTTAAAGGAATCACTGGACATGGCACTTAATGAATGGTCTGGTCTAGTTAACAAAGTGCTGATTGTTCAAAGTTGGACTCTGTGATCTTGTAGGACTTTTCCAACCTTAATTGCAAAAAGAAAAAAAAAAATGTAACCAAAACATCATCTGTGGTAGTGTTGTGCTTAAAGCTTAAACTTCTGTTCAGTCCTATAGCCCAGCCTTCTACAGGCAAAGACAGGAGAAACAGAAAAGGTTTATCAATTGCTCATGGATTTTACCAGCACTAAATACTGGTTTCCTGCCTCAGATAGCTTGTCTTCTTACAGTGTTCTCCACTCAGTATAACTGTTAATAAAATCTTCAAATATGTGAAATGTCTTTCTTCTAGACCTATAATGAAAATAAATTTTGCCAGCTTTTTTTGTGAATGTGATACTTTCTCCTACTTCAAAAAGTGTGTTGACCTGCAGTTTTTATTTCCTTCTTTTCTCACAGTGAGAAAAGAAAGAGAACTTTCTTTTTTCAGTTCTCAGTTAACAGTTTTCATTGTGAGAGGGCAGAGGAAAAAGATCTCAAGCTGAGCCTTCAAAACATGCTTTTACTTTCTGCCTAGTCAGCAGAATCCCTTGTAAGAGCGGTGCCACTTTACTGACTGGCTAGAGGAGTTCATAACATTTAACATATAAAACTTTTTAAATTCTTAGGCAACCTGTATTAGCCTTAATAAAAAAACAAAGTTTTTGAGGCATTGGTGGCATTTATGTTTTGCTTTCCTCTCATCTTCAGTATTGAAATCATCTTGCCTAAGAAAAAAATCTTATATTTTGCTCTTTGTTTATGCAGAAACTTCGATGATTTTTCGTGTCAGTCAGTCAAGTAAAAGGACTAATGAAAGGCTGGTGTTTCTGTCCAATACATGTTTTACAGTGTTACAAAAATGTAGTCATAAGAATATATTTGGATGTATCAATATGTATCACAAGCATTGAATAGTGCTTTTCTGGCAGCACTGATAAAATATTGCCACAAGAGGGGGACTCAGGCTTTTGATTTGCTGGAAGTAATTCCCTGGAAATGCAGGATGAACATGGAAATTTTACTGTTGATGTTGAAGATCATTGGTTTGAGGTGACATTTAATATAAGCGTGTCATAATGAGGTCCTAATTCTGCAGCTGTACACACAATGTGCTTAGTAATAAGTACATGGAGGGTTCTGCTGACAGTGGTGGAGTTCTCTTGGTCTAGTTTAAATGTCAGGCATGTTACAGGCTGGGCTCTTAATTTCATTTGCTCAAACAAGGCTTAATTCTGAAAAGGAAGTTAAGAGGAGCTTGTTACCAGTTCTGTGAACCTCAGACCATTCAATAAGAGAACTGCATTCTGTTTGGTTTAACTTCTGTTCTATGTTCTTCTATGTTCTAAAAACCCAGGATTTTTTTTTTCACAGCTTAGAGTGGAAAATTTGCTTTAATTTTGTTTTAATCCTACATTATTTTGTAAAATCATACATTATCACTTCCCAGTTTTAGCTAGTCATAATTTCTTTGCTATTAAGAGCTTCAGCTTTTTTTCCCTTTCAAGTTATCAAAATTTACTGTTTGATTATTTTATCAAAATTATTTTATTTGTAAGAGAAAGCTGAAGATTCAGAGCTCACAAGCAGTAAATTGAATTTTCATTCAAGTGTGAAACTGCAAAAGGGTGCCAATTTACAATGCAGTGGAATTCCCCAGTGAGGAATTTGGTTTCCCACAAGAAGAACCAGGAGAAATATTTCTTAATAAATTTCTTGAGAACATATTTGATGCTCTTGAACATCTCTTTTCTCTTGGGATATGACCAGTATAGTGCAATCTAATTTCCCCTTCAAAATCAGTGTTTAAATCTGCTTATTCTTGGCAGTTTGTCTTCTTTCAGTCAGGAAGCCTGACTGGTCATGCTAAATTTCCTGTAAGGTGATCCTTTTTCCTTCCTCCTGTTCCCATCACTGCTGACTTACAGCTTTAATAATCTAAGTATTTCCTGAAGCTTCACGTGAGGTGCTCTCATCTGCTGTTTGCCTGATACTGCTTAGATTTAATCTCTGTGTAAGGTAACAGATACTGGAAACATCTCTTAAAAACCAGTTTAAACTTTACGGAATTACTTGTGTGTATGGTATTATCTTTCCTGATGAAACTCACGTAGCCCAGGATTTTTTGTTGTGTGGGGTTTGATTGTTTTGTTTTCTCTTTAAAGATTCCTAACATTGCAAAGAAGCTGGAAGATTTTAAGAAGGATGTGGAAGCCAAGAAGAAACCTCCTAATGACAAATCCTGAAAGAGAAATGTTCCCCACGTCAACTCTGTGTGTGCAGCAAAGATGCAATTTACCTTTCAGGCAGCAAAGGTCAAGTAGAGGGTTGGCATGGGAGGTTGCTCCACTCTTAGTCTCCTAGAACTGGAATATCCTTTTGAAAGGGTGGCTGTGAACTTTTCCTGGGACTGATTTTCAAGGGTTTCAGAATTTGGATTTGCAACTGATGCGTGACTGGATGATATCATTTGTATTTTTCAGTATTTCTTTTCCTAATATTTTGTAACTTGTTTTTACCTGATCCAACTGGAGTGCTTTTGGTCCTGTTACAATTGTAACCTCACACTTGATAATATCCTAGCTCTTAGAACAGCACAAAAGAAATTAAATGCATCAAGAAGTAACTTTCAGAGTTTCTTGTCATTTGTTGTGAGCTGTGGTACTTCACTGTCCTTAAGCCACACACACAAGCAAAGAAAAAAGCAGCCATTAAAACCCCTAGTGTGTGAGAAAACACACATCCATTGTAGAACTGTTGTCTTTTGCTTGAAACCATAATTCTGCAAAAATCCTGTTGTAAATTCTGAAAAAAAAATGTTGCAGTGATTTGAATAGATGTCAATTTTATTAATTCAAGAACCTCTCAAATAATTTTTTCCCTTAAAATGGCAGAAGTCTATCAAATCTGTAACATGGCTTAAATGACAAGAGTGCCCTTGACAGTTTTTTGCAGTACATGAAGAGCACAGAAGAGTGCCAGGAAGATGTTCTTGCTCTTATTGAGAATGCCTGGTGATGAAATGCTACAGACAAGCACAGAGAATGACCTCCATTTGTTCAGGCTCTAGATTAAAGCATACCTAGAGTGCTTCTCCATTAATGTTTTAATTAGGATGGGGATTGTGGCTTCAAAGTGGTTTGTCCTTTTACTGTGTTTTCATTCTCATCATAGGAAACTCACATGGAGCACATGGTCTGTATTCCTCTCAGAAGAGACTAAATCAGAAGATGTGCTTTGATCTCTAATGGGTGTTTAGTCCATTAGACAGGTCTAGGGACACTCAGAAGGAAAAGAACAYAAGCTCTGGGCACTAATTGTCTTGCTTTGTCAGTGAAATGTGCTGTTTGATATAAACATAGCATCAAAGCTTTAAAGTACAGAACTCTATGTACCCATTGTAATTTTCACTATCTACCCCAAACCCTTTTAATTTTTGATATATCTGAGTGGACTCCCAAGTTCAGGGGTTCTCACTGGATTGGTAAAGACACAGAGTACCATACACCAAACACTTGCATCCTTTGCCAAAGTTTGGTGGTGACAGAGTCCTTCCACAATGCATTCCTGAAACAGAGGAATGTATTCCTCATGCAAAGATTCCCCTAATAAGGAGTATTTCACCTGTTATTTTAAATCCTTCCTTTCACCTCTGCCCTGAAATGTGTAGCTGACATAAAAGCTTTCAGTCTTTGCAGAGGATTACTTGAGAAGTTTAAAAGCCAACTCAAGTCAGACAATCTTAGTAGTGATGCAGCCAATTTTCTCTACTGGAAACACTCCAAGAAACTCTGACAGGGAGAAAAGGTTGTACCACCAGAACCCAACTACCAGAAACCCTGTTGAAGCATGTGTGGAAGATACCCAGAGAGATTTCCATTACCTTCAGACTTCAGACCTGACTGAAAGAATTTTCTTCCATGCCCAGAAATGTTTCCCTAGACTGATAGTGCTGCACAGCTGTTTGGATGTTTTCATGGACATGATGAACTTAAGTTTCCCCCAACTTCCTCTCCCTCCCCTCCCTTTTCAGTTCTTGAGCATTGAAAAATACTGTCTCTAACCCATTCATTTTTCTTTGCTTGTCATGTAATATTATATTAGTGTTTAAAATTGGATTACTTCTTTGCTCAAACATATTTTATGTTCTTCCCTTTCTTTACATGGGGATGCGAAGTGAGATAATGTTCAAAATCTCTGTATTTGTTGCCAAACAGGCCAGTTACTCTAAAAGTGGTTTTGGAGCTGACTCTTCAGCTAAGCATTCCAAGCAGATGTTAGAATTCTTTCTTTTTTTCCCTATCATATTAGTAAATGAAAAGCTGCAGCTGTAATGCTGTGGAAACAATATCTGCTCATTGATATTAAAGACAGGACTTTTGAGGTGTTTCACACTATTGGCAACACTTTCCATTTTAGCTCAAGCTGGGTTTTTTCCTCCCACATAGTAAACTGTAAATCTGGGTAACAAAACACAGCTGAGGTGGACTTTGCAAATTCTGTATAACACATTTTACCTAGCATGAGGTTGTCCTACGTGATCCTAAAATTTGGCCTCACCTTTCAGAGGGTGAGCCCAGATAATGAGTGCTTGATGCAGGTCTTGCATCTGGTGGCTCAGAATGCTTTGGATGCACTGGTGTCAAAGCAGGGCACAGAAGATGGATGCTCCATCAAGTTACCTAGGAGCAAGTTTCCCACTTAACATGGAGTCTGTGAATGTCCATTTCAAATGCCTATGTGGATAGCTAAAATTGCCAGCTAAAATATGCAGGCTTCCTTCCTTTCCTGGAAACAGTTTTGTTCATGTATTGATTCTTTTGAGACATATTCTGGAGCTGAAGGTCAAGGCAAAATGGGAGGAAAGGAATATATGAGATACTGACAGGCTTCTAAAACATTTACTGTGAGTTGAGAGTATTATCCTGTGTTGGAAAATGCTGTCCTAAGGCCCTTCTGCCATTAAACAGTCAAGGGTTAATAACCAAAATAAACAAAAAGCCAGACAGCAAAGCTAATTATTAGCTTATTGGGTGCCAGAACCCAAATAAAGTTGGTGGATGCACCTCACAGAACTTTACTAACATGAATGTTCATTGGTTTTACATCCCAAAACCACAGCCCACTGCCTCATGCACTATCTAGTGGGACATGGCAGTGACAAGTGGCAGCAGCTGTGAATGTGGAAGCGTGCCAAGAGCACCCAAACAGGAGAAACACTCTGTTGGGGAAAGTCCTTGCCTGAGTCCACTCCTAATGCCTCTGTACCTCTGTCTCATGAGACACAAGCCTTGCAAGAGCCTCCTGGAAATGCTTCTGAAGAAATATTAAACTGAGATGTGAGCACCATGGAGCCATTTCATTTACCTCCTGCTGTTGCTGTTCTTACTGAAGACCATTGCTGGGCACCCTGTTTGAATTGTGAGTAATCTCAGGTCTCCCTAAGTCTGGCTGGAATGCCAGCTGCTGGTCTCTCACAAATGAGAATATCCCATGTTCATATCCCCTGGGAAATCTCTGGAATAGCAAGGTGTGGTGGGAGCTGAGCAGAGCTGAGGAGTCAGCATTAGGAGAGCAGAGAGTGATTTTGCTGCTCATGTTGCTGAGCAGCAAAGCAATTGGAAGATGCTGGTGGATGAAGCATGAAGTGAAAAGGATTAGAAGATGAGTGCAAGTGGAAGGTGCAGAGCAGCTAAAGCCCTGGGAAGAAATCAAGCCAGAAAGTTTCTTGGCAGGGGGAGAATGATCAAAAGTAACTTTAGGCCCTGTGAACAAAGAGATGTTCTGCTTGCTGTGTGTAGGGACAGCGCTGTTGGCATTGCAGACGTGTCTACCCACTGTAGTGCTTGTCCTGGAGGAGGTTGCCCATGTTGGTGAGCAAACATTGCAGCCCCTTCCTCTCCTGCTCCTGGGGCTTCAGGATGGGGCTCCTGTCAGGGGAGCCTGGAGCGCCTCTGCCTTGAGCACCATTTTCGGGTCTGTGTTCAGAGCAGCCTCCTCCTGCGGGGCAGGGAAACACCCAGAGCAGGGAGGAGAGCAGGGAAACACCCTGAGCAGGGAGGGGAGCAGAAAGGATGAGGGGGCTCTGCATGGCAGAGGCTGCCCTGAGCTTTGTGTGCTGGAGTGCAGGAGAGCAGCAGGCTCAGGGTGTGGGGAACACAGGAACAGGTGAGCTGGGAGAAGAGTTGAAAAAGCGAAGCCGATGTCTTGTTTTATGCATTGGGGGTCATGGGCATGCTTTAAGTGACTGATGGGGAGGAGTATGACGGTCATGGTGGTCAAGATAGCATGAAACACTTTGCTATTCAAAATGAAATTTATAGGGACTACCTGTAAATTTACAGGAATAGCAATTGTTTTGCTAAAGGATGCAGCTTCCTGCTTTTGGAACCAGGGTTAAGACGTGCTTTTTGTTTTTTTCCCATATTTCTTTCTCACTTCTGCCAGCCTAAGACCTTTTACTGTACCTGTTTATTTTCAAGATGAGTCCGTGGGATCCCTCTGTTTTGACAGAAGCAGTAAACCAAAACCTTCTGCTGTCTCAACACTGCTTCTCTAAGGTTTTGGTGGGTTATGGGTGAAATATATACAATTTGTATGCTCATGGAGCACCAGAATGTGCAGTAGTGAATAATTTATTTTATTGACATTTTATTTTTGCAGAATACATTCACATCTAGAGAGCCTAGATTAAAAGTGGAAAGCATAAAACTTCATTAAAGTGTATGTGTGATTACATGAGATTCAATCATTCTAATATACAGCTTAAATGTATTGACATTAAAGAAATTATTAAAAACTGGACATAATACATGAGAAGACTTAATGGGTGTCACAGAGATCCAGTGAGGAAAGCAGGGCATTCACTTTATTGATAAGAGATAAAGAGATTGGCCTTTGGGCTTGGTAGTTATTTACTTTATGCCACAGTTTCCTACATTTGAAGTTCCTGCTCTCTGGGCTGCTAGAGAGCAGGGGGTGTGAGATTCAAGTGAATGCATGGGATGGGGAGATACACCAGCACCACTCCACTTCAGCCCTCTCCCTTCTTACTCATGGAGCAGCACTGAGTGCCATCAGGAGTGGGACTTTCTCAGTCAGGGGAATCATAAGTGCATAATTAAACAGCAGCCAAAGAGACAGGAGAGTGATAGGGGCTGTTGGCCTGATATGGTTTTGCTGGTCACAGCTTCCTCTGCTGAAAGAACTCTCACTGCAGTAATGATGAAGAAGGTCTTGAACAAAACTTTCTGTTCCTGAAACCCTTCCTTCCAAAGCTGAGACTGCAAGTACTGCAATATTGGAAATTTTTACTAGTGCTGTGTGGAAAAAAACCTCATATTCTCCTTCCAGGGAGATTTCTCCTTCTTCTCTGGAGTTTTCTATTATCCCTTTGAAGAACTGTCACTGGTAGCTGGATTTCTGTCCAGGTCATATGAGTTAGGTGGAAAAATGGTTTTTGCAAAACAGTGATAAGTCATCTCAATAAAACAAGAGTAATTTGCCTTCAAAAGAAGTAGGCTTATAAAACTTCTCTGGATTTGGGAATAAGGCTCAGCCTACATTCAGTGTAGGAGGCAATAGCAGGACTCAATCTGCTGCTGCTGAGTTCAGCAGTGTCTGTGTACTTGTCTTCTGCCACTGGAGTCCTGCGTACAAGTCCTATGTAACTGCTCTAAGGCATGAAAAAGCTATAGGGAAATAACTTGGAGGAGTGGATTTTTTCTGAGTTATGGTATCCCAGAGAAAGCAATAGAGCAAAGCTAATCTCTCCTTTTAACTCACACTGATTTTCAGAACTGAAAAGCTGTTGCAGAAGACCTCCCAGTGGATTTTCTTCGTGGTTTTACAACAGATCCTTGTTCAAGCTTCCTTCTTTCATATGTGAAATGTAGGTTCAATATTTTGTCCCAACTTGCTTTGGTCTTGCACTTTTGCTCTTTTTTTTCATTGAAGATTACGTTTGGCTTGTGATGTTGCTGACTGCTGCCCATTCTGGAAAGGTGTTCAGCTGGAAGAGCCTAATTCCCCACGTGTTGATGGCCACCATGACAACAGCCAGGCCAATCAGATTTACACCCAGGCCAGCTTTCACCTGCAAAAGCAAAATGCATCAGAGCAACTTAATGGAAAACAGTTACATAGGGAAAAAAAAGAAAAAAAGCAGTTTTTAGAATTTATAGTGACTCATATATACTGTGATAATTTATGTATAGTGATTTCTAGAGTGAAAAAAAGAAAGCATAAATGAGAGCAAATGTGTCAGGGTATATGTTGGAATATTCAGGAATGAATATTCAGGTGATTGATGCAGTCCATTGTGAACTGCTGAGTTTGTCACTTGCACTTCTCAATCAGATAATCAGAATGGAGAGTTAAAGCACACAACAGGGTGATACAAGACTTGCTGTTGAGCTATGTGATAAATCTAATTTATTATGCTCTCTTGTGCTTCTCTTAGTAGGTCAGTGCAAAAAGGACTGTATACTCCTAAAGCTCTTTAGACCATTACATTCATTAAAAATTACAAATATAGTCATTATTATTGCACCAATGCTATTATTATTATTATTATTATTATTATTATTATTATTATTATTATTATTATTATTATTATTATTATTATTATTATTATTTGCTTGATGTGGGAGGATATAGCCAGTGCCAAGACTCACCATATCTTTGATCTGGCAGTGCCCATAGCTGAAGACAATGGCATTTGGAGGGTTACCCACGGGCAGCATCACCGCAAATGAGATGCACATGGTGACAGGAATCAGGGTGTATAAAGGGTTGATAAGCAAGGTTTCTGACTGGAAGAACAGAGGGAGAGAGGTGTTTCACCTGATCAATAAAAGTCACAGCTGACAATGACTATGAAAGGACCCTCTCTGCTGTGAATCACACCTGCCTAATTTCTAAACTTAAGCATGAAAGTATTTTTTGCTTGATTGGGTTTTTTTAGAGCAATGCCATAATTTTGAGCTGGTCATGCTCCAGGGATCTCTCTTGAGACATTTCACACTGAGGGAGGGTGGAGTTTGCTCTTTCTCCCATTTGTTCTCTGTGTCATTTTGTTTAACACTGACTGCTGCTTCAGTCTTTATCCCCGAGAAGTCACAACAGGTTAACACAAAGAACTTGCTTCTTCCAGTTGCTGAATATGCTGAGACCATTATGTGATGTCCTCCTGAACACTGGTTAAGAGAACCAGCTGTTCATTATCTGAATTTGCATGGAGAGAAGGCAGAGATGATGGAATATTTTTTACAGTGGACTAAAGAATGCAGTTTTCAGTGGTGATGAAATTTTCCATTTTCATTTGCATTGCTTTGGCCCAGTTTTATATGAGAGGGAAAGGGAAGGATAAACAAGGCTACAATCATTTGGGGGAGGGAAGTGTCTCCAGGTTACTTTTGCAATCTGAAAGGAGTCTGCCTTAAGATGGCAGTTCACACTACAAGTAGATTACTGCTCCAAGCATTTTTCAGGAGAATCTCTTTCTGCATGGAGCAGAAGCAAATCTGAACACCTAAGCCACAGAAACACAATTACATATTGTGACTTGATCACATCTTAATATTAACTCAGAACTGTTTACATAATATGCTTTGGGACAATCCCATAAAATAGTTATAATAGGTAAAGACAATTAATGACCTCCATTCTTGGACAGAAAAGTTTCACATTACATTAAAAAAAAGGAAATTTTCTGTAACTGCTATTCCAATATAAAATTAAATTACTCTCTCTTTTTTCTACCTTTGTCAATAGCATCCTGATTTTTTTCTGCCCCTTGCAAATATCTCTGCTTTCCATGGTGGAAGACAGTATGCTTTACCAGATCAACCCTTTGAACACTTCTAAATGTGAAATAAGATTCAGCACTCCAGTTTCTCTCACAAGTAGGGAGCAGGTGACTTCTAAGTAATGAACAACACATTTAAAATAACATTGACAAAAGCATCTCAAGCTTCATGTGAAATTCAACTAACTTGTTAATTCCATAATCACCTTTTCTTGTACCTGGCATATGAATTCCTCAGTGCACTTTGTCTCAGATGCATTATAAAATATGCTTTTGGCTGCCCAATTATGTTTTTGTTCCTAGTTTCAAGACTACAGAACAGTAGCTCGGGAACTGAGGCTGGGTTTCATGTGGACAGAGTGCCAAGGCCCTGACATCCTGAAAAATTCCCACAAGCCTGTTAGGAAACAACAGACTGAAAATGTCACTGTTTTAACTCACCATGCTGCATAAAATAGGCAGAAAGATGGTTATGGTTGCTGGATTACTAACAAATTCTGTTACCATGGACACCAAAATGCAAGCCAGCAGAGTTACAGCCCAGGAGGGAAGGCTGCTCAGGCAGAGCATTTGACGTCCAATCCATGTAGAGAGGCCAGAGGTCTGGGGAAAGGACAGAAGCACAAGAATTACTAAATACTTGGTATGTTTGTCAAACAGATTCTTCTTTCTGTGGCAGTTTACATCAGAAGTTCCCACCAGCAAATAAACAAAGTTCAGGTCAATGCTTTCTGTGCTATGGTGTTTAATGAATAGCAAGAAAGACGTATATCGAGTACAGGCAGTGCTGCCTACTGCATTATGTACAAACTTTAAAGTATCCACATCATAAATACAAATTGGGGAGCATGCTGGAATATAAAAGGAATAAAAGGAAWAAAAAAGCAGGTTGATAATATGTTTAGGAAGGAGGATTAAAAAAAATCCACACCAGTACCTTGCATCCAGCTGCTAAGGCATAACCTCCACCAACCAACACTACAATCTCCCAGGGCATGGTCTTCTGAAAGTCCTTCCAGGTAATGATGGGCTCCAGTGTGTTAATTTCTGTTGACTTTTCACCATCTCCTACATCAAATAAAGTATGACCAGTATTTCACTGCCCTTTTTGCAAAGACCTTCACATTTTTCACAAGAATAGAGATGATTGAAGATGCATGGGACTACCTGAGAGAGAGGCAAAGAGGCAGTGCATAGGCTTTTTCTCTGGATAGCCTGGCCTTACAAAATGCAGTGTATTAGTTCCAAACATCCTGACTTTCCCTTGGCTGCTCTGTTAATGTAACTAATTGTCAATCCCTGTGATCTGATGTCACAGCTTTTTGAGGGACTGTGTGCTGTGTTGTGATATGCATGTGCATATATCTGTAGACCACAGAGGTGGTGTTACAATGGGGTTATATTATCAAAGAAGGGCTATGAAGTAGGCCATGATGCTTGATAAAGTGCATTTGGGCTCCTAGATTTTATCTGAGGACATTAGGGTTTTTTTCAGTGCCTGAGTATTTTCTTAAAGGAGGACTTAAGAGTGTTTCATATTTTCCTAAAACCTGTACAATATATGACAGCATAAGAGAATATGTTTCTATACATTTATAATCTTTACATAAGACTGTGCAGTCAGTTCTACTGTCATATAGCACTGCTGAAAGACTGGTGCAGCAAACTGATCAAACCACTGACTGCTACCCAAACAGAAAAGTGAAACAATCTCAGTATCAAGAAGACTGTGAGAGAAGCATTGCACAAAATTGGAACATTGTCTGGCACTCTATGACCTCTTTTATGTTTATCTTAAGAAATTACAGTGGTTTCCACTGTATAAATGATGACTAATTTTTTTACTGGGGTTTATCTTGAGCTGATTTTGCATTATAGTTTTTTAATATGTAACTCCATCTAAACCGTTCCCAAAGCTCAGTCCTCAGTCCTGAAGTCTAATAACTCTAGCTAGCACAGAAGAGGTGGCAGTCTCAGATTGAAGATTGTCATCTTCTGGATGAGACAATATGAATTACAGCAAAGGAAAAGAAAGTTTGATGTAGGAAGGGCTGGTATCCTTGACTCACCAACATAAAAGTATCTTCTTGGAACTTTTTACAGACAAAAAATAACAAAAAATCATTAGACACTGAAAAATGTACCAGTTCTCTTTCTTAGTGCATTCTCCTCACCTTTTCTCCTTTTTCCAAAGCATGGCTTTTTTGCTGGAATCAGGAAAAGGAGAAACCCAAGAAATACAGAGACAGTGGCATCAGTCCGGTAACCTTTCCTAGGAAAAAAATAGCATCGTTTTCATAAAAGCACTTTAACAGAAACATTTCCAAACCAGGTACATAGCTCCAACCACATTTCTGCAGGTGCAGTTGTATTCCCACATCTGAAGTCATACTAACAGCCCACTGCATATCAAGGGTACAAATTGGATTTTTTCCCATTTATTAAACTGACTCTGGTAGGCAACTTCAATCACAGCTCAACAATTTTCAATATTCTGGTTGAAAAACAAATAATCCCTTTTGGTTTACAAATCTATTAACTTGGAGGTACAAAAAAATAGCGTGTTTACTGTAGTGTAAGAAACAGTAAACACATTCTAGGGAAAAGCCAAACCCAGGTGATCCTTTAGAAATGAACTGTAGATTGATTTTAAATTAAATGTTTAAAATGCTTTCAGTAAAAGTATTCTGAGGAGTACCAAACTCCAGTAATCATCAGAAAATCACAGTATTAGAAATTGTTTTTCTGTTAAAATTGGAATGAAAAATTAATTTTATATAGTAGCAATATAAAAAAAAACTTACATTCAAATCACTTATTCTTTGATGTGCAAAGTGTTATAGTAAGTTTTAATATAATTTGTTTCAATATTATTTAAAATTAAAGAAAAATTATTTGCTTTAGTCACCATTCTCAGCAATATTTAATTGAATGGACGTTTTCTTGATAAAACACTTTTTTGTCAAAAATTTTCATTTCAATTATAGTTGCAATATATTCTAGTGAAGACTTCTTTATGAATGCACTAAAATGTTTTAAGCTCAAAATCTGACCCTCCTATTTTTTTACATTTGAAATGGTTTAATTTACTTTCTCTACTTAACTCACTTTGAATAGTGAGAAAGAATGGAATTTTTCACTATGCGAAAAAATATAATTTAAGGAAAAAAATCCTAATTTTTGAATGAAGACTCCATTTTTCACTGCTTCGTTAAATGCATCTGATGATGTCATAGGGGGGAAAAATTATTGTAGAAAGTCATAAGAAGCAAAGTTGTATTCCTGTGCAGTAGTTATGGGGATTTTACTCACTTCTCAAAAAAAGATGACCATCCTGGCACAAAGCCAGGCTCACGAGTAAACCAGAGCAGGGTCATCAGGATGAAGAAGAATCCAGTCACCATCTCGGGATAGCTAGAAATAAAAAACAGAGTAAGCAAGGAAGTAATTCCAAGGTCTGTCTGAAAACTCAAGAGCAACTTCCAGAAGAAGTAAGAAAGTAGAAACTGGCTTTAAAAAAGGATAAAAATTATATCAAAAATATCAAGAGAGATTAGTTTGAATGAAAGAATTCTAGATTTGGCTCCCAGCTGGGAACCATCTAAACCCAGTAAGAAACAGGCTAAAAATATCCATCTGTATTTGCAATGCTATCATTCATAGGCAAGACCTGAAGGAAAAAATTTCTAAATGCTTGTTTTGTATTTGCATTATTACCTGATTAAATGTGTTAACAAGGTGAAGTTCATATTAGCATTCCACTGTAAACACATTCTCCTGCATTTTTTAGAAGGATAGAAAGCCTAAGAGCAAATGACAATGTAAATTAGCACAGATGGTGCACACAAGGTGACTTGAGGATACTTGAGGTGGCTTGAGGATTTTTAATTTAGCATAGATTTAAATTAAGAGTGATTTCATATTTAGGCACAGCCTGAACAACAGTTTAGTTTCAGAGTTTATCGTGTTCAGGCAGTTGATCTGTCAATATTTCAGTTAAACAGCACAAAAATGTTTTGTGAAGAAGAAATTCTGTGCCATATCAGCCCTTTTGAAAATGAAAATGTTGCCAAATAATCTTTCAAGAGACATTTCTTGCCATTGTGCATAAATATGATGGGCAACTGGGAAGGCTGGACAACTCATGGCATGGGAAAAAGCCTTTTTTGAACTTATATCCACTAAAATGAGTATATGCCTGAATTAGGAGCAGGGGTCCTTTAGGGCTCAAAGACAAACCTGGACTCAGATGACCTTTGAACCCTGGAATAAACTCAAATCTTTCCTTTCTTTTCCATTTTTCCTCAGAAATAAATGAGTTGCATGTTAGCATGCATGCTTGTAACAAAGTCTTTGATTTTAGTTCCTTTTTGCATTTTGTTCTATTTCTATACTGGAGGGGAGGAAAAAGAGCTGAGAATTTTAGAATAAGCTACATGAGCCCAAGGCAACATGGAGGGCAGTAGGAGACAATGAGAGACAAATTCCCAAGGAAGGCAGGTCTGGTTTACCTAACGTTTCCCAGTTTCTTGTATTCCTCTTGAATTCTTCTCTCTGACATTTCTTCCCGTTTGGTCTTCTTCTTCTTGCTCACAGAACAAGTCTCTTTAAAACTGAGATAGCATGATAAAATTAGGCAAGAGCATAAAGAGGGGGGAAAAAAGTAATTAAAAAAATGGGATAGACTGAAAATTCAGGGACTGTTGGGAGAAGATGTGACTGAGGCAAGGCCTGATGGCAACGGGAAAGGAAATTACTGTGCATGCTATTTGATTAATCTGATTTCAAGTCTTTTAAGATTCAACTCTAGACATAGTTGGAAGATTCCCAGGGTGCTCTGACTAGTGCTGATTGGTATCACTGAGCCATCTTGAGCCATGGCTGGGCTCCCTCTGCGTAGGCTTCCTCAAAGAGCTGCCAGAAACCTCCCAAAGCTACAGCTAGTGTCTATCATCACATGGAGAGCTTGTGACAGAGGTCAGCTATCAATAGAAATTTTTCATGGGCTAACTATGCTTTCCTGGGTTATCCAACATATTTGGGGTCTGCGCTGGCTTTTGAGACCATACTTGCCTTGAATATTCAGAATTCATAATGAGGGAAAGCTGTGCTTGGGATCCCATTAGCTGCCACGACCTGTCTGCTTCTGCTTATACTGTCATAGTAACATTTGTTTATAAATCAGGCACAGCCAGAAAAGCACCACAGAGGCCAGGGGAGTCACCCTGGTGTTTTGCCCAGGTGAAAAACGCCTGTACTTTTGCCAGGGACATGAAAACACATTTCCTAGCTGGATATATTGAGCCTCCTATACACTGGTATGGATGTTAAGTGAATCCCTTAGTTTATTCAGTTTTCCTTCATTCTGTAAGAAAGCATGGACATTCTTAATTGAAATTAAGATGCTTTCAAGCTCACTTTAACCCTCTCCTTTTGCTCTTTCTAGAACTGTTACCTAGCTATGTTTTGAGCCCCAGAGGTGCAACAGGATCTAAGCCAGTCTCAAAGAGGCAGCAGCAGCAGCGACTCAGGTACCATGGCAGCACAACTTCTATGGTTCTTTAAGGTGATAATAAGTGCTTTTATGGTTCCYGCTATTTTAACATCTCATTGGGTACCTCACTAGGCACCCAAGCTGTAGTCCTGGCCAAACCATGTACTGCAATCTCCCTCAATATATCTGCTTAAGGCCAGATTCTTAAATACCTTTGCATTGCTCAACATCCAGACAGATCTGTTGATCTGTCTGGTCAACAGAAGGGCTTAACCAGGGGTTGGATTTCACATGGGCAAATATGTAACACAAATTTTTAGCTCACTTAGCATTACTCTTCATCTATAGGTATTTTAAATTTCCTTCCAATTCTTTCTGTTAGACTTTAGTAAAATCTACCAGCAGGGAGAGACAAGGCTGGAAGAGCAGAGCTCTATGGTTTATAAAGGACAGTTCTGTAGTAACTTCCACCCTTAGCTCTTCTTTGCTGGCAATGATCCTTTGACGAGTCCACTCTCTTTCACCCTTGACCTGGTCTAGGGCCTTAAAGTCTGGAATGCTGTTCCAGATAAGCCAGGCAGTAACAGATTAATAGCACAGGGCTTCC
The DNA here is from genome assembly GCA_014549065.1 of Cardinalis cardinalis. Classification (NCBI taxonomy): domain Eukaryota; kingdom Metazoa; phylum Chordata; class Aves; order Passeriformes; family Cardinalidae; genus Cardinalis; species Cardinalis cardinalis. Next base: position 846,058 of record JACDOX010000200.1, read on the forward strand.
TAGGAAAATACATTACGGGAATTCATTAAACATTTATGCAAAAGCATTAGGCAGCTGTTTCAACAGGTTCCAAGTGTTTCCAGGCTCAGGAGGATGTGAAGGCAAAGAATTGAAGCCCAGCTCCCAGCATAATATAATCTTTAATGAAGTGCAGTGAATAAAGTCAGAGATTAAGGAGCCTTGGAATCAACTACTTCTCAAGAAGTCAATAATGCTTCAGTCTCTGGTATTATTTAGAACAACATTTATCAGCATGAAGTCTTGGATGCAATGTGGAATTTCAATTTTTGTTTTCAAACCAAATTAATTGAGGGTCATGTTAGGACCTGTTTCTCCTCCAGATTAAAAGAAAAAAGCGGCAGAGGGAATTTATATTAGCCTTTTAATTTGGAGCTCTAAGACTCAGAGGCTGACTGAGAGGGGCATGGAGCCATTCACCTCTAAATTACTTCTTCAAATCTAGTCAAGGTCAGCAGCAAGCAGAACTCATTATCAATTTATTCATTGTCCTGGGTGAAATGGTGATGTCAATTCAGTTTACATTTAAGAGTGAACTAAATCAAATTAAGGCAAATTTAATTCAGAGTAAATGTGTCTGCATCACAATTCAATGCAGATTAACAAATCCATTCTAAATGCACACATTTGGCAGTTTTCATTAACTTTGTAAAGACAATATGTGTACAAATGACCTAGAAGACTGAAACTTTTTCTTATTTTGGGGCTTAGGGACTGGTACTAAATGTATTTGTGCCTTAGACTGTGAGTCCCTTCCACTTTAAAGAGAAATATATATGGAGTCTATTTACCTTTAATTTTAATTGGTTTTATGTTAATTTCATTGAACTGGAGGCAGATCTGAAAAGTAACTTGTTCACTTGCAGGTTTTTTTCTATTAATCTTTTAAACTGTGCTTTTCAAAAGGCCTTATAACAATATATTTGGGCCATGAGGAAATCCTCATTGTCCTAAGAGTGAAAAAAGCCCCAAACCAGTTGAATGCTTAGTATGGATTTCTATCAGCAATAACTGGGCACTTCAATCTCAAGCAGCAACACTCTGCACTGCTGTCTATGCAGGGCAGATAAGCAGTGAGATTTCCTCTGGTAATTGTTCTGGCAAGAAGAAGGAAATTGTGCCTTATTTTCTGTCATTTGCCAGTCAAAACTTTTTTATGAGACATGTTTGAGAGGAGCTGCAGGTGCCCTGCTTTTGTAATCTGTGTATCTTGAACAACTTGCACTCACTTGCAGCCCAAGAACAGCCAGTGCAGCCAGATCCAAGTCAGCACCAACATGATGAGGGAGATGGGGAAACTGAACAGAAACCAGGTTCCAAAATTCACCACTTCAGCTTTTGGGTACTGGCTGTAAATTAAAAAAGAGGACGCATGAGAAGTTAGAACAGTACAGGGAGAGGGACCTCCAACAGACATAACTGCAAACACATCTATGGGCATGTTTTTCTGTTATGGGGTGAGAGAAAAATTCCATCAGTTTGCATTTGCAAACAGCTGCATTACCTATGCAGAGTGAAACCAACAGACAAACAGTGCAACTCTCCAAACCTTTAACACCAGCTGGTCTGGATTGTCTGGCCAGCTTCAAAAACACTTGGAGATACCTGAAGTGAAACTCCATCTCTGCCTGTGGTTTTTATTAAAGCTTCTTTTAGGGTTGGCAGTCTTCAGAATGGTTTCACCCAGAACCTCTTTCTATGTTTTCTCATGGGCCACACAAATATTGGCTATATTCTGCTGTGCTCTGACAAAGATGTTGGATGTGCGCATCTGATACAACTGTCATAAAAGCAAGATCTTGGGAAATTCTGTAAAATCCAAATCCTTGGATTAAGCAGGACTTCTGAACTTATTCTTCCATGCTACCACCATTTAAGAGAGAGAAATGAGAGATATCAAGGCAGTAGTGGTAGCAGTAGATGGTCGGAATCAGATCTGAGCTTGGATGTGTTTCTGTGCATGAGAAGTGCTACCAGTCTCCTGACAGAAAAACATTCATTTTTCTGACATTGAAACATTCATGTCTTTGAGAGCCCTGAGCCTGTGATAAAGGAAATACTTAGGTGATCAGAGAGCTGCTTCTCATCTTCTCTGAAGCAAATGCATAAGGCCACATATCTAAGTCGTTGTTTGGGGTTTTTTGCACTACATGTTGAGCAGCTGTTTTTATAACATTTCTTCTTTTGCTCTATCTTCATAGCTTTAGTGTTTACTTTTCTAGAGTGCCTGCTGCCTTTCATGATAACCACTATGTCAAATCAAAAGAAGTTGCTGTAGAAGCTTCAACATTACCACACTGAGGAGTTTTTACTTTGCATGAGAGAAAGACATGGGTATGCAGCAACCTTCAAACATTAACCATTGGTAATAACATTAGAGTAGAGGAAGAAGCAAATTTTCCTTCAGGGAGAGTGTTCTTACTAGGGTTTCCTTGAGGTAGGAAATTACCCACAAGGACGATAATGACCTCACCAAACTCCAGTGCCACTTACTTGTTGAAGTGCTCGAGGAAGATGAGGCTGGTGGAGGTGCCTATGATGGTGGTCAGCCCCCCGATGGTGGCTGCGTAGGAGATGCTCAGTGAGAGGCATTTGCACACCATGTGGTCATGCCGGCTCTGGTACCTGCTGCTCAGCTCCGAGGGCTCAGGGGGCAGCACCAGGATCTGAGCCTGTGGGGGGACATAGTCACAAACCAAGCAGGTGATCAGAACAGCAGCCCAGCTTGCTCTAATGCCAGAGTGATACGGTGTTGCCACGTTTCTCTTCGCAGAGAAAAGCAAGGCACAGTTCTTCCCCAGGATTTCTGAGATTCACGTTTTCTGAACCTCAGAGAAAGGGAAAACACAATTCTTATCACTTGCTGTGCTTGTGTTTGTGCCAAAGTAGAATGCAATATGGAGATTGTTTACCCACAGGGAGGATGTTTTGTTTCCTTGTGTGTCGTGACTGTCACCCGACATTCGGTGCAGTGTGTGCAGTTGTGTGCAGGGTTGAGTGCTTGGCAGATTGAGTTTAGATGAAATGTAATATAGTATAGTGTAATGAAGTAATTCATTAGCCTTCTGATATCCATGGAGTCAGATGCATCATTCTCTCTCTCCTTTGTTGGAGTCGCCTTTGATTTGCTATAATACAAGGCCCAGAGGAGCAACAGGTTTGTATAAGAGAGGCCAGGTTTTTCTTTACAGGGATTAACTGGGATCAGTCCTGGAAACTTGTCCCAGGGCCTAAAATGGCCTGGTCTGTGACAAAAATGTAGGACAAGCAGTAATCAGACTTCTGGCTAAGGTTTGGGCCAGCTCCTGGTCTGACTGGAATATCAGTGGGATACCAAAAGCCTTTGAGGGATGCAGGGACGGGATGCCAGCACTGAGCAGAAGGAATCCATAATCCTTGAGGCTTAGGAGCAGCCACCACACAAAGGCTTGGTGAACTTTTCACACTTAAATGAGCTCAGGACCTGTAATTAGGGAGGGAATGTTGGGGATCTTAAAGCAGAATGGAAAAGGCTGAGCAAYGGGAATATAGAAGGAAAAGATGCCAGAAAATTTTGTTTCAAAAGAAGCTTTCATATCAGTGACAGGAAAATGTCTATGTTGGTAGATCAAGTCTTTATACTGGGAAAAAAGATAGAATGAGGAAAAAGATAGCAAGAGGTTCAGAAAGGTTTGTTACACTTATTAATTTTTATTTTGATTTATTTTTGAACTGTGAATGCAAATTCATGTGTTGATTTTAGCCTATTCTTTCATGCCCATAAACTTATGCCATTARGACGCTACAAAATTGTCATCCAAACAATCCAGCAATCTCTTCTTGGATCCACTCAAGAGAAGTAGAAATACTGGAATGAATTGATTTAATGGAGGATTGGGAGGCTGGATATTTTGGAAGACCAAAAGGAAGTGGATACTAAGAGTCCTAACAAAGTGGCTGAACAGATTAATGGTCTGCTTTTTTTCATTCCAAGTAGGGTTTTGTGTGCCAGGGGGTGTTATTTTTGAGTTGGGCTATTTTCCAAGGAGGATTTGCAGAAACAAAGTGGCTATTACAGTCAAATAATAAAGGAAACTCGTGATCACGTTACTGGATGTAAAGCTAAATGAATTGTCCCAGCCATTGGGGAAGGGTCTTCTGAACATACCTGGGCTGGGTGCATCTACGTGGGAGCAAGAGCTGGCAAAGGGCCAATCTGGGGCTGTGCTGGGATGATGGAGAATGATTCCTTTCAAGGAACAAACATGAAACAGTAGGGAGCAGGTGATGTTCACATCTGATTTTTGCCTCACCCCCAGGTCTAACATTTCCTTACCTGAGGCAGGTGCTGCCCATTGCTGGTAGAATTCATTGTTCCAATAGGGTTGGCTATCATGTGCACGCCATTCATACTCTGCAAGGAGGAAAATGCCTTTGGATTAGCCTTTCTTGTGTTCCATGGGCCACTTGGTGAACTTGTGATGCTTTGTAAAGGTACTGGGTGGCTGGCTTTGAGGACAAAAAAGGGAAAAGGAAAAAAGGTTCCAAAATGACAAGAAAATCCAACCCTCTAAAATCAGCTGGTAATTTTACATTGGGGAAAAAAAAAGTTTAAACCCCTGCTTTTTTTTTTTTTAAGTGATTTTAAAGTCAAATTATAATGAGATTAGGTCTTCCTCTGGCATGTCTGAGACTCTAACAGGTCCCTTGAGCCTGTGACTTTGTGATGTGTACAGGCTGCTGTAGCAATTTGAGAATTCTCAGCTTCAGAAGCTGGCAATACTGAAACAACAAAAGATCATATCTGAATTTGCTAGAAACCATATGGAATTGTTAGTTCTCTGACTGGATCTCAGGATCTCCAACGAGGGGTACGACAGGCTTCTATTGTTTCGTACTTCTGTTGTTGCTGTTTTGGAGCTGATGTTCCCCAGTTGATTTGTGCAAGCAGGCTGACACAGGTTAAATACAAAGCAGGACATTCTGCAATACCTAATTTCTGCCAACGACCACCACACATTCGAAATAGAGGGACCAGCAGTTTTTTTCAGAGCTGCGTGCATTTTGCTCTGCTGGTTCCTGCACTAGAAGACAGTGTAGCACAGAAGATACCACCTATGACAATACCTTCGAGTGCATCAAGGAGCTGAAGTCAGTAGTAGAAGCACTAAAAACAAAGAAAGGAAAATATGCTTTAAAAACGCCTGTTCATCCAGCTTCTGCAAGAGGCACACATCAGGGGTAGGAGGGGAGAACTAGTGCCTACTGAAATGCTGAATATCACTTATTAGAACCTCTTATGTGGGCTCTTGGCCAAAAAATAAGTCATTATTATGTTTCATAGCTCAATCTCTAGCTGTGTAACAGTGGATTTACACCTCCATGCAAGAAAAAAAATTGTTTATTGGTAGTATTTACTCCATTCTAGGAGAGGACTCTATTTTCTGTGGAGTGGATCACCAGGCAATCCAGCACCATTGCTGCCTGTTCTAGTAAAGTCCTTCCTCTGCCGACTTTTCCAATGCTGTTTCTGAGTACCCACCTGTACCACATTAAAGCCTTCCCTACAACCTGCCCTGTGTGGCATGCGGATCATGCAAACAATCCACTGAACTTATTTCCAGAAGATGTGCTGCTTTTCCTGCCAAATTCAAAGCTCTCTTTCTAGTAATCCTATTTTAATAATAGTTCTGTTTGAAATATCCCACATATACTCTTCAATAGGGGTTAAAGGGATTAATGGCACAATGCCAACCTGAAGATTTGATTCTATATTGCATAGAAAATATGGCTAGGATACAAAGAGATAACAGAGGGAATATTGGAGAACCCAAATGGTCTCTAGACTAATGAGAAAATTATTTAGATCTTGCCAGTTAAAGTCATCAACCTGTACTGTTTGAATTATAATATTTGTTTTAAAGCAAATTAAAATTTAAAGTAAAAGAAAATTGTTTCTCTTTTGTTTTGAGCAGATGCAAACAATACAGGAGGAGCTCAAAAAGGGACTGTGCAATTTTTTTCTCACATTTCATAAGATGCTCCTCAGAATTGGCCTATAATAAATTTTTAGAACATTACCTTTGTATACTGTCTTGTATATCTTGAACTGATGCTTAATTGGATAATTTGACAACGAAATTATTCCTTTACTTGATTTACCCTTTCCCCTTACTAGATTCTTCCCCAAATAGATATTACTGGCATTTAAAATCTCTGAAGAAATTAATCTATGTTTAAAGAAATCTTCTACAAATTTTGTAGGGGAGGAGGGGTGGTTTTTTGTGGGTTCTCCCCCTTCCCCCCCATGTTCCCCTGCCCTCCACTCTCATCTCTCTTTAGGTAGGCAGTTCAGCCTTTCCTCAGGAATGCTTTGTGAGTGATGTTCCTCTGGATATGTCCTGTGGGCAGTCTGTGCTGTACTTGGAGCCTCTTCACCACTGTTCCTTTGGGGAACAGAATGAAAACCTGTGGACAGCCCTTTCTTACACAGCACAAACTCAGATTTCAAAAGTGCTTTCAAACTCCTAGAAATATTTTTCATCTCCCTAAAATCTCCACAGTGTTGAAAAAATAAATGAATACTGCAAAGTTTTAGTGAGATCCAGACCATTGCATTAATCCCATTTATCATGTAAGCCTTCCTTCTCAGTCACATGTGACACCTTCCCTTGTAAGGTTCTGCTTGCCCTTCCTGGCTCTACTCCTGGGTTCATCTCATTGCAACCTGTATAGGGCTCAAATGTCCAGTCCTGGTGTACAGGGTTCATTCTTACTCCTCATTGATGAAGATAAGCTCCAGTGAAGGCTGGCTGTGCTTTTCACCGAGACCTGCAACAGAGGAACAGAGAGAGCCCTTGGGGGAAGAACTGAGCTCAGCCCCTGGCTCACACCACTGCACCTGGAGGAGCTGCTGCAAAAAAAAGTTTGTCCAAACACTCTCAGGTGCTCTCTTGTTGTGGCATTTTATTATTTTGTATTGTACTGATGATGTGCATCTGGCAATTAGAAGACTATGATACCTACGTGTAATAGACAAGGTTGGATGAAATAATTTTCAGCCTGGAAACCGTTAAGTGAGAGAAAAGAGAGAGATTCTTTTCTTCCTAAGCCTTCTTCTTCTGGGAAGGAATGAACAAAATGAACCTTAGAGCTCTTATCAATTTTTTATTATGGGATTGTCAAGAGAAAACTTCTGAGCCTCTTCTAAATTTCCTTGATTTTATTCCCAAATGTTTCCTTCCAACCCTGTAAAATCCTTTGGCCAAGAGTTTATGACACACAGCTACAGCAGATTCAGTATAGTTTCCCAACTCCTGTTCTTCCATGAAATTTCCTTTCATTTTTTGAAAGGAATATCAGAGTACAAAATGGAATATCAGAGTACAAAGAGTACATATCAGTGTTTTTGGCAGTATAAGTCAGACATATCTGACCTGGATAGAACTTCAGTAATATGTATCAACAAGTGAGGTCACTGACAAACAAATAAGCAAAGAGTGAATGCCAACACTGACAAATACCTATTGGCTTCTTTTCTTCAGCAATGGTGCTGCCTGCAGCCGTGATGACCTCGCACTCCTCCTCAGCATTCACCAGCTCCTGGAGCACTGCCTCCACGATTGGCATCACCATGGCTGTGCTGGAGGTGTTGGAGAGCCACATGGAGAGCACCGTGGTGCAGCACATAAAGCAAAGGAGCAACCTGGAGTGCAGCGTGGGGAAACACGGGGAGTCGGAGGTGGCAGAAAAAGGAGGAAAAATCTGTAAGCTGTCAAACTCTGAAAGGAAAGATGGGTATGAAAAATGCCCCTAACCAAGGCAGATTTAAACCAAGGTAGATTTTGGCCATGAATGGGAAGATCAGAGTGGCTTCAAGGTGCTGCTCTCAGCCTCAGACTACCCCAAAGCCAAAGGTTCACTCACATGCCTGGTTTGGCTCCAGCCATCATCACCATGCGCAGGGCAATTCGCTTGTGGAGATTCCACTTTTCTACGGAAGCTGCCACACAAATCACACCCATGAGGAGCAGAGTTGTGTTCTTGAAATATTCAGCAGCCACCTGCATTAACGGCCAGGGGAAAGCAGCCAGTTAAAAAAGCAGTAAACACCCTAAACAGAAAGCATGCTGAATGAGAAGAAGTATAGCGTAGTTCATTTTTGCTTCCTCAAGTAAGAATGACAGGGAGCTGGAGAAAATGAAGAATTCATAAATCAAAATATTCTCTTTAATATTTTTCTTGTTCTGTTTACAAATAAGGCTTTATCCCCTGTTGTTTATAGGCTTCTGAGTTTTGAAGAGATCAAGAGAAATGTTATATTTGCAAGCAGGATGTTCAGTGCCTGCAGTGAGTCAGTCATACTCAGCTAGGCTCAGATGGAAACAAGCACAGACAAAAGTGGACTGAAGGCAGCTTATTCATGTGCTTCATCTGTTTTCTCCTTCTGGAGGTGTAGTTTATCTTGCCTATCTTTATTCTGTCTTGTTCAGCTGTTGGGAAAAATGTGGCATCCCTAGAACTTACTGCATCAGATTAGAAGTCCTTTGGGACTTGTTTTTTGAATGCAATAAAAAAACGTTGGTATGTTGCTGCAGTGATCCACAAATCCTGTGTCAAAACTTGTCACACTGGAAATCCATTTCCATTTTATCAGGAATAGAGGGAAAAGTTTCAAGAATAAGAACTTTAATTTAAAGACAATGAGCAAAACCCATCACTGGCTCAGGAAAATATTCAGACAACACCTCCAAAGCAGGAATTGCAGATGTGGGTCTTGCTAAAATATAAGATATTCTGTGATGCAGCCACAAAAATGACAAACTAAGCAAGCCATAAAATTCTTACTCAAACATACACACATACATGTGTAAAAACAAACAAAATGGGAGAAAATAAGAGTTATAAAGAGATGCTTGGGGGTCTAGCAAAACTTTTCATTTCATTTTGATGCAATCCTTCCTAGGCTGTTGCTGCAATATTTTTCAAAAAATGTAATTTCTTCAGTTTAAAACTAGTTCTCTAATGAAATGTAGGTGCCAGCATTTTAAAACAATTAAGATCATAGGAAGCAATAATTTTTTCCATTGTCCTCAGTAATACTGATGCTCCTCCATAAAATGTAAGAATGACAATAATGTTATTTTGTGAAATTTGCACCAAGTTATATTTTTAATGACATTTATTTAATAAATCCCTATGATGACTTAATAGACTTGGCCATCAAAATTGTGTGCCAGAACTTTTAAATATCACCTTTTTTGCTTTCTTCCACCGGTTTCTTTCTCATTAACTTTCTTTATTTTTCTGCTATCTTTTCAAAAAATAATGAGGTGAATGAAGGAAATCCATCAATCCAGCAGCATGAAGAATCTGGGTTTTTTTTCTCCTTTACTCCTTTCATAGCCATTTTGGAAAAATCAGTGAATGCTAACAGTCTTATTAATACCAGCATACATATATATGACACACTGGTTCATGCTCTTAAGCCCCTGTGAGTAATTTGTAGCTTAAATAGTAGTGATTTCCTAGGCAAGAGTCAATCCAGAACAGCAGATTGGAAATAATGCTTCAGAGTTGTTTATTTTTGCATGCAGGGATTTATTTCAGTTCCTAAAGAAAATAATGCATTCTTTGCAGTAGTCTTACTGTCACTTTATTGGCTATTGCGTTGAATTCTCTCAGGCTGACATTAAATTTCCTTCTCCAATGTGCTGCCAAATTTTTAATGAAAATGCCCAACTACTTTACCTTTATGTTACGAAAAGAAGATTGTGAAAATACTGAATTGTGTTGGTATGAAAATGCATCTCATTTTATTACAAAACTTGGGGGAATAAGCAGTCATTAAACTCTCAGCTCATGCTTGTTTCTATCCATTTATGTGTATTCCCAGTGCTAGATTGTGAGAGAAATCCAACAATTTTATGTTTGCTACATATTCCTCTGCATTCTTATCTGTATTACTCATCCTTAAATCAAATGTGCAGTCCCTTCACTCCCCCAAAAAGATATTGAAAAAGGCAGGGGAAAAAACGTTGCAGAGAAAATAAAATAAATTCTTCACATATAATGAAAGAAATTAACATTCAAAAAAACCTCAAGCAAGCAAATTCAGGTCTGATCATAGCAACTTTTCTGTATAGATACTCCTTTGCCTAAAAACTTATGGCTACAGTGCAGCAGTAGGTTACAGCTTTGAAAACAAGCTGGACATTCATCTGGATAACAAAATTATCTAGTCTTTTCCAGTAAATGGTAACTTGTTTTAGCTTATGTAGCCTCTTGCCTTATATGACATCCACAATAAAGAAAATTGGAAGGAAACTTGACAGTGAATCCTTTGGCTGCTGCTCACATGGATTTGAGGAGGGCAGATGTGACAGTGTTCGCAGGGGCCTTAGGACGAGGGAAGAGACAAGGATCTGCCTCCATGTTTCAGAAGGCTTGATTCATTATTTTATGATATATATTATATTAGAACTACACTAAAAGAATAGAAGAAAAGATTTCATCAGAAGGCTAGCTAAGAATAGAAAAGGAAGAATGATAACAAAAGCTTGTGGCTCGGACAGAGAGTCTGAGCCAGCTGACTGTGATTGGCCATTAATTAGAAACAACCACATGAGACCAATCACAGATGCACCTGTTGCATTCCACAGCAGCAGATAACCATTGTTTACATTTTGTTCCTGAGGCCTCTCAGCTTCTCAGGAGAAAAAATCCTAAGGAAAGGATTTTTCATAAAATGTGACAGGCAAAGGTGGGATCCTGTGGTGCAATAGGTGTTGGTAATTGTTGGTGATGCAGGAGCTGAAAGGGTGGACACCTCTCCTGGCTCTTGTAGCCTTTCTCACATCCTATATCTATCTTCAGATGAAGAAAGGGCTGGTGGGACCCAGTTGCACCTTACAGGATGTGCACTTCTGCCTCCCACCCCTCTAAGCCTTGCTGCTGCACTAAGATCAGCCTCATTCACATAATTATCTGAGAGCAAGAACATTAAARGGTAAAAACACACAATGGTCTGACCTCGCTGGACTTCATGACCCCAAAGAGAGGATACAGGAAGGCAGGAACCAAGGCTGCTGCCCCAAGGGGCACTGCTTCAGAGACCCAGTACACAGCTGTCACCATGAGCACGTAGGCGCACGAGGCTTCCTGCAGGGACAAGCACAGAGGATGAGTGTTACTGCCCCACCACATGCTCTGGGGAGCCCTGGGAACTCACCCATAGCATTCTTCAGACCGTGGGTGCCTGGGTTTAAAAAAAAAACACAAAAATGAGTGTATTGGTGCATTGGGACCTCCAAAGGTCCAGCTAGCTGTTTGGGTGTGAAATCTTGGCTACCTTCTGAAAGGAGAGAGTCAGAAGATGAAGCTAATGAAAGTTTTCACATATAATCCAAAGGAAAGCATTGGGATAAGCCTATTTATCAGCAAAATAATGGCTTCAAGTGCATTTGCAAAATTGTTTGATTTCCATAATCCAATATTTACCAAGCACTCAATTGTGACTCCTCAGATTAGACCTGCTGACCTGTTATCTCAGCATATTTGTCTCCCCAGTCCTGGACAAAGACAGGAACTGTTAATTTTCAAGACCAGATGAGAGCATTCATATTTGCCATAAAAACTGCCTTGTAGTTATTTTGGGAAATGTTCTGGAAACTTGGGTTGGGGGTTTTTCATTGTTTTTTTAGGTTGGTGGGGTTTTTTAAGCAATGTGCCAACACATTTGTTAGCTGATTTTATTTGCTCAGGTAATTTCTACAGACCTTTGGAAGAAGACCACAGGCCTGCAAGGTTGGAGGCAATGGGTGAATGGAGCTAATCAAACAAATTTGCTGCTGTCCAAGGTTCTGGCTGAAAAAGGCATGAGAGCATCATGGTGAGCAGTCATGGGGAGCTGGGATATGACAGAGAAAAGTGCTATCTGCTCGGTATTCTTACAGGAGAACACAGCTAGTGAATGGAAGTCTTCTGGTCCATTTCTTTAGAAATGTTTTCATTTATGGCTCTCATTGGAGCTCTCCTTAAGCTCAGTTTCTTATACTTAGCAGTATAAGTACAGTATAAGTACAGTTTCTGTACTTAGAGACCTGGGGATGTCTGCTGGTAATAATTACAGAAACTATCCTCGAGAAAAGGTTTTTCCTTTTCTTTCCCTTTCTCAAATTTGAATCCAAGTCCTGGATAACCTGCTGCTCTATGGCAGTTAGTAGGCCTGTACTGATTTACTCCAGCTATAAATTTATCTGTTCTTCATTTTGCACCAGATGCTCCATGTGAACTTATTGAGCCATATGGAGTCACAGCTCGCAAATGGCTATTGTTTAGAAAACTCACAAATGCTGTTTGAGTATCTTAAAATATAATTTTATATATTGTACATCCATCCTGGCTGGATGACTTCTAAATAACGCAGCTTTCAAGAGGTCTCACAAGCAATTCTTACAAATCCTTGTGCAAATCAAAGAGCATGTTTTACATTTCATTGTTCTCAATCAGTTTGGTGAACAAGGTGGTAAAGCCGAGTCAAATTATACAGGGATGTGGGTTCAGTGGAATTAATCAATAGCTTGTATTCAAATTCATCTTTGTAGATGTCATTTTTACATTACCTCTAAAAAAGCCACAATCAGATGTTCATTTTTTTTGAAGTACATCTTACAGTAACAACAGGCATAACACAGCCCAGAGAGGAAGTTAAGATCGATTGATATGTACTATTTCCTTTACTTGTGTAGGAATTGTAGCCAAAGCTACTCAGAAGCTTGGATTTAAATTAGCTGCCAGGTCTTGCTCGGACTCCGGTTTCAGAAAAGTGTAATATTAAACAATTATAATTCAACAAAGCTAGGATAGGTTTACATTGGATGTTGGGGAAAATGTCTTCAGTGGTACAGTGGTCAGGGCTTGGAATAGATTGCCCAGAGAGGTGGCGGATCCACCATCCCTGGAAGCTTTCAGAGGAGATGTGGATGTGGCCCTTGGGAATATGGTTTAGTGGTTAACACGTTGGTGCTGGGTGAGCAGTTGGACTTGATGATCTTAGAAGTCTTTTCCAACATTAATGATTTTATAACTCTGTGGTTCTATTAAGTCTATTAAGCACTGCCACCAAAATAACTGAAATAAATTTATAAGAAAACCTAACTTCCTTTGAGCAGATAAACTCCAACTACTTGAGAAGTTATAAAGAGTATCTGAAAGGCTGCTGGAGAAATTTAGCTCTGGATAAGCCAACTTGCTGCTCAGTCATGTTTAGCTACATTATGCCTCAAGGTTAATATTCCACAGAGAGCAGAGCATGGGGCCTTTTTTTATGACCTAGTAACTCCAACAGATTTTTAATTTTTAACTCATTAGATTCTGCTAATGTTTACACAGGCTCTGTATCAGATTCAGCAGTTGTCTGAGGAGAAAAACTTCTAATTAAAGAAGAATCAATGATTCTTTATTTTAGAGCAGTCCAGATGTAAGATCCAAGGGGTTTCCAAACTATTTTCTCACTCCAAAAATATACTTCTCTCTAATTTCTTTGAGCAACTATGTCATTTTCTATTACTCCTCTGTGTGTGGCAAAAAAGTGGGCTGGTAGCGAAAATGGAATAGGACAGAGGGAATTTGCATCTCTACCAAAATCTTACTGGGATGGGCACAAAGTCTTTGTGTTTCCCATACACTAGGCTGTAATCATTTTACAAAAGAAAAAACCCCAAATAAATTGCATTTTTAAATGGTACAAAACTGTAAGCAAGTACTGGGAAAGCCAAGCTTGCTAATCTCCACTAAAAACTTAATCGGCTTGTCTGGCAACTTTATTTATTTTCTCTGTTGGTTTCCAAGAGAAACCATATTAATCTCTTCTATTTAATTGAACTGAGTTTATATATTTAATTAATGGTCACCAGAGCTACTAAGTATTGCACTGAAGCAGTGGCAGTGTAATTTTAACTGTTTCACCATCCTCACTTGTTGTTTTACAGCTGAAAAATTCTGGTTTACCCACCTCAGAGCTTGAAGCAGGGAACAGGAAAACATGTGATTGTTGGAGGGACTATCATCTAATTATCTCTCTTCAGTCAGTCCCCTGGGTTAAAAGAAGAGCTGAAAGGAAGCCATGGCTAGAAACTCCACACTAAGGGTCATGCATAAAACTTCTGTAACTAAAGCTCCAAGGATCTCAGAATGATTAAAAGCAAGAATAAATCCTATGTTGGAAATTTGCCCACTTATTTGCCCATTGCATATCTTGCATGCAGACATGGGGTTAAGCTATGCAAAGAGGTAGTCCAGCCTCTGGAATAACCTCTTTGATTTTATGGGATTATGCTGAAATTCCATCCTTCAGCTTGTGTAAATTAAACCAAAGGTGAATGAAAATGAGTCAACTGCGGCTCTCCAGAGCATGTTCTGTGCTTTAGGGTCCATTCTGCTGATTTGGCATATCAAGGTGCCAACATCCCCTGATACTACATTCTCACTGCTCTGCCCACAGGTGACTTTCAGGAATCATCCAAATGTCCTTGACTGGGTGCAGGGTGGCCACAGCAACAGTGGTCACAGAAAGCCTGTCCCCAGCTGACTGAAATCATGTGGCATTCCTTGTGGTATCTCTGGTATCTCTGGTGGCTTCATGGCCAAAAAAAAAAAAAAGGGGGGGGGGGGATAAAGACTACAAAAAAGAAGCAAAAATGCTCACATGCCACTGTAAACAACGAAGGAAATAAGGACAGAATGGAAGAGACCCTCAGGCTGTAAAGCACACACTTTTTTTTTTCCTGAAAGGCATTTATGTATGTCCAAACCTGTGGTACAAGTTCAGTCATAACTCCAGAAGGGGAAAAAGAATTCAAGCAAATTTTCTCAAATTCATTCTTCACCCAACCATTTCTTTTCACAAAATAATATAAAAGAAACTGTGGACTTTATTCCCATTAGCAGCATCTACCAACAATTCTTACTCCTTGTGCTCTCTTCGATCTCTTTTGCCACTACACATGTAATGCTCCTTTGACTTTTCCAGAGATGTGCTGGTATCATCAAAGAAACTGCAAGTTGATTCCCTGCAGAAATGCAAATATAAATGACCTGGTAATTTCAATCTCTATAAAAAAGACAAAAAGCCTAATATAATTGCAAAAACACAAGCATGCAAGCAGGCATTAAATTTAATATTCGTACTTAAAAAGTAATCATAGTCAGTGGGTTGTAACAAAATAAAATCTGCACAAAAGCACTTGGACAGTGTACTGTTGGCTGAATTCAAATGGTGTAGACGTTTTCTTAATAGCACTATAAACATTTGTCCAGCTCTTGCTCAGATTGTCAGCTGTGCTGTGCCCTCTGTGGTCACTCACATATATACAAAGTGGAGGTAAACCTCCCCTGGATGGATTTTCACATCACTTTGCAGCAAAGCAGCAGCACGAGGTGCAGAGTAACAGTGCAGAGGAGCTTGTGCTGTACAATAGCAATTCTTGCAGCAATCCTGTCAGTGAACTGCTGCTTCAGCAGCCATAAGGCGCTTTACAATCCCCTGGCTGAGCATGCCAGGGAGCATCTCTTTCCATGTCACCCTTAAACCCCCCTGCAGAACAAGCCTCTGTGAAAGGGTGAGCCTTTCTGTTCCCTGAAGAGCACAATTGTCTGTTATTCATTCCCTCTCTTGAGATAAAAGAGATGAAAAAGCGCTGTAAGAGAACAGCCAAGATACATGGAGGCTCAAAGCAGGAAAACTCAAAGTGCAACATACAGTTCAGTGGCGCAGGACATTTCCTTCTTATGAATTCTGGTTTATTTTCCAAACAAAATGTTACT
Organism: Cardinalis cardinalis; assembly: GCA_014549065.1. Taxonomy (NCBI): domain Eukaryota; kingdom Metazoa; phylum Chordata; class Aves; order Passeriformes; family Cardinalidae; genus Cardinalis; species Cardinalis cardinalis. Next base: position 861,880 of record JACDOX010000200.1, read on the forward strand.
GTTTTGTTTTTGAAATCAGCTATGCAATTTCTAATCCTTTGCATTTCTATTGGGTAAAGTACCAGCATTCATAAATCCCCTGATACTTTAAGGAAAAATAAATCTTTAACAGGGTAGAGGGTGGAATTGGATATTGCTGCACTTTTTGGACAGATTTATGTCTAGGTCTATGGGGAAGGACAAGCTGCAGATTTTTAATACATTGCAGATTTTGATAAGTTAAACATCACCACCTCTCTAAGACAGAAAAATGTCTCTATGGGACACAAAAAAAAACCAATATGGACACTGGAACCTCCAAGGTAAAAAAGGGGAAGTTTAATTTCTGACTCCAACATTTATAGATTTTCAAAAATGACAGTGGATTGGAGGATGACAGTGTCACCTCTCCAATGACACTGGACAAACCAACAGTCCATCAAATTTCTCCTCCTCCAGAAAAGAAAGTAAAACAATAATTATTTACATAAAACTGCATGAGAAATTTCACTACAACAATGTAAACATCAGAAGGCTTAGAAGAACTGAGAAGAACAGGGCAACAGGAAAACATTGCTATTTTATGGGTTAGAACTGCAGAGATGGGCAAGGAGAGGACTTTACCGTGTGGCCAAGGCATTCAGTATCTCCAAAGCAGGGTCAGGAGCACAGCTGCACTCACTCCTTTCCCTGGTCTGTGTGTTAAGCACAGGATATTCCTCCTTTGCATTGCTGAGTGTGCCAATGACAGAGCTGCAATGTTCCAGCAGAGGAACCCACACCTGCTCTGGAGCCCTCAGTGCCATGCATTGTCACCCAGTGCCAGCTCCTGCCACAACTGATGTGCTTTCTTTGAAAGCCCCTCCACTACATACTTATAACTAAAAAAACCAAAGATTCTATAAGCATTCATTTTAAAGACCTCTCCTTAAAGAAAATGCCATGGATGTGTTTGTTCTGTTCCCCCTTCCACACAATATTATTGTAGAAAGAGATCCAACATTTCTGCTTTAAAGCAGTGCTTTTCTAGCTTCACCTGGCTCTTCAGCTCTGTTTGTGACAAAACTCAAGGCAGCTCTAGCTCTTAGTGATGATTTCTCAGTGACCCTCAAAGTCCTTCAAAGATGAGTCTTTGATTTTTCTAAGATCTGTGCTTCTTGACATCCTTGTCTTTCCTTTTGCATGCTGCAAACTTAATCAGCAGGACTACCTGCTGCACTCAGAGTGTTTGTTAAAAAGAAAATGAAAATGTACTTACACTGCTGGGGTATATGAGTGGCAGAGGAAGCAGCAGAAGTGGAATGAGAACAACGAGCAGGAGATTTCTGGATCGAAGGATCTCCTTCATCACTGCCATACTCCTTCTCGTGGTTTTCTTCTCCTTCAGATTCTTTGGTTCCTCAGATATTCCAATTTTCATGTCACGTTTTCCTTCACCTGTGACTGGATTTCCCCCAAAAAACTCTCACAACCTCATCTCCTATTCCCACAGCCACCTAAAAAATCTTTCTCACTTTATTTATTATTGAATCTGTTGTTTTGAAAAGGTTTTTCAATTAAAAATACATTCAGTTTAGGTAGGGCTCACCAGCACATCCGAATCATTATCACACCATAACATGCAGAGGTTTGCAAGTTGGAGCATAGTGATCTTATGACAAATTGTCTTTTAAATTCAGACTCACAGTTGTAGATGTGTTGTATCCTTATTCCCATGTCTTATAAAGTTTTTTCTTCCATCATCTAGTGGTGTTATTTCCTTTTCATAAACCAGGCAAGATATGTTTTGAGCTGCTGCTTTTCCTCTTGTTTGATGGTCTGAAAATGTCAAACACAGTTTCTTTTCTGCTGGAAGATTACTAAACCAAACAATTTATTTTCCAATGCATAGAAGTAAATTTTCAGGTACTTCTTCTTTAAAGAAAAGACCAAACCACCCCTCCATTTGCAGGTCCTTCAGATTTTATTTCTTTGCTTCTATTTTGTATCTACCTACTTTTGCCCTGAGCTTGGAATTCACAGGGCAGTAATTCCAACATGGATTATACTTGATCTCAAGACAAAAATTTGTTAAAAAGCTACAGGCAACTCTAATTCACCAATGAGGACTGCAGAAGGTAGAAATTGCTCCACCCATTGTCCCAAACCCAGTCAGAACATTTGAGAAAATCAACGGCCTTTTGACATTCCCACAAATATATAAAAAGACCTTTTTTAGGCTGCTGAACAGTTTGTTATTGTTGCAAGGTCCCTGTGCTGATGATAAATAAATAATTGTTGTTTTCTGAACAGTATCTTTTGTCTTCGCGTTTCTTCCATCACAACCCTTGAATGTCACTAATTCAGAAGGCAGGGGCTGATCTCTGCACTGACTCCTGTGCCTTGAGTAACCACAGGGTTCCAAATCAAATTGAGAATTTTTAGACTTTCTACTCTTGTCTTCTAGGGGAAAAAACCATTTCTCTAACTCTTCTGTTATTAATGCTTTTTTTGTGGGGCAGAAAGCATTGGAGATTTAGGACTGAACCCACTGGCTGGTTACATGCACCATCTGTAGACAGACAAATGTATATTTGTCCTGTATCTCATGGGAAGAACACATCCAGGATTTTCCATGCCCCCCAAACTTGCTTGCCTGTCTTCTGCCAGAAATCTAAGATGCAATTATTAATTTCAGGAAGAATTCACCCTGCACATCAAACTCCTCTGCAAGGCTGCATTTGCCAGGTTTCCAGTGAAAAACTGAGCTCCTCAGACTGGACTGTGATGCCTCTGTGACCCTGAGTCCTGGAAACCTGGCAAATGCAGCCTTGCAGAGGAGTTTTAAATTTCTATACCTCAAAACTTCCATCAAGCAACAGAACCTCGTGACCTTTCAGGTAAATTTAACAACTAGATCTGGAAGAAAGGCTATAGCTAATGTGAAGATTTTGGGTTGGCCAATAGAGCACAGGATCTCTTTTTTCAATGGTTTCAGAGCAACTAAGTAAATAACAAAAGAAAAAGTCTAAAATGTTCATAAAATGAAAATTTGTTTTATTTTAAATGGAAAAATATAATCTTATTTTGTATTTTTATGATCCATAAGGTCAAAGGGTGGATAAAATGTGCCATTTAGGGGCAATGGTTTTCTAACCTGTGAGATAAGAACTGCCCATAAAGAGGATTCAGTYCAAAGTGATGAGACAAAAACTGAGATAGGGAGAAGGCAACCTACGCCTGCATCTTAAGCAATTCTGAGGCAGGGAAGTGCCCTAAGCCCAGGGAACTTCCCTGAAGGCAGAGTGCTCCTTCCCACCTGAGCCCTGGAAAAAGGAGGCACCTTCATTTCTGTTTATTATCTCCTTCAGAGGGAAGGGCTGCTCCCTCTTCTCTCTGGTACAGTTGCTGCCATGTAGAGTTTCACAGTCTGAGAGAAGCAATTACTCAAGCTGAAGCTGCAAAATAGTAAATCTACTGCTGAAATCAATACAATGCAAAGGCAAGGACTTTTACGTAGAATGTTTTTATTATTACATTGAGAATCTCTGTTAAATTAACCTGGGCAGTCCAAGCACTTTCCCAAGGAATAAATCTTTTTTTTACATTACACACAGTAAAAGAAGGAGGGAAACAAACTCATAAAGCCTTTATTTTCTGTTGGGGACATAAATGTTTCAGTTACCAATTTGTAAGTGTGGTAAAGTATGTATGCCATAGGGAATGATAAGATAGTAAAATTATCTGTAATTCTTTTTTATGGGATATTTTATGATTAGTAAACTCTGCTGGGCAGTCCTGTTGTGGGGTGAGGAGCATGGCTGGGAGGTATTTCTCTGATTGGTGAGATAGCAGTTAATATTTGCTCTAGTTCTCTTTCTTGCGATTTTTGCAGACTTGGAGTAGCTGGCTATGAGGCATTTCTGAATTGCCCTGGTTCCAGGCCCTTCCAGCACGTGGTGTTTCAGGGAGCCAAGAAGCAGAGCTGGAAAGGCAGTGTTGCACTCTGTGGCATTTCCCCTTCTCGTGTTCACAAAGCATGGAGCGGGGGAAGAAATCACAAGCAGATCATCAGAGCTAAAGCTGAGGGCTCAAAGTCCACGTGGGCAGGAAAGCAAGGCTGCTCTGGGGGGCTGAGCTCTGTGTGTGCAAGCAGAGGAGACACAGATATTTGTGGCCCACAGCTTTGTGCCCGAGGTTTACAGTTTCCTTTGCCATCTGCCAGACAGGCTTTGAAGATGGTCAACAAAATTCTCCAGGTATAAGAGTGCACTTACATATTTGTGTGTCTAAATGAATGTGCACATTTGTACACTCAAATCCAGAAACTCCTGGGGGAAACAAGACTGAGTCTGTCTTTTGTAAGCCCTTTGTCCAGCTGCTAATGCCATGGCCAGACTGCCCCAAGGCTGCTGTGCTTCCCCAAACCCACAAACTGGGTTTGTTTGCCAAACCCACTGCTCTGACTGCTTGCACTGTGCTCTGGGTGGATTTTTTCAGCTCCAATCCTTGAAGTTCCCCTGTTAAGGGACACAGAAAAATTAATTCCTTTTGCTCAAGTGATGCAAAAGCAGTGAAACATGATTCAGAACTTGGGCTGAAATCCTTAGGTCTGTTTTAGTCTTGGGGATTTGTGATTTGGACCAGCAGCCTTAATATATTATGCAATAGAAAAATAAAGAGTGGTGATATGAAAGGATGAAATAAATGTTCAGCTATTTTCCCATGGTCTGGAAGCAGAAGCACCTCTAATATCAATAGGAAAACAGAGTTTGTATCTCCTGTGCACAAACATTGAGGGGTTTGATTTAAAAGAGTTTGGATTTTTGATAGCTGGTCATCCTTCTGACAGAATAGATCTCCTTTTTCTATTTTCCTTTCATGACTTTTTTGGGAGTTCATTATAATTGGTTGCAGTATTTCTACAGTTTTTCCTTTGCTGGTCCCAAACTCATAATTTGCACCACTGAATTGGTAAATAGAAATGGTCAGATGCAATTGTTCACTGACTGAACAATTTGGGATTCTTCTACGTACTTGGCACTCATGTGCACACACATGCACGAACACAGACACACACACACACACAAACACAAGGATACTGAAAAGAATATACAATTTACTGTTAAAAAAAGAGCCACAGTGCCAAATTTAGCACCAGGTATGTTTTAATGCACCTTCCTCCATTGCCTCAGTGGGATTCTGGAGCATAGGTTTAGATGGCCTACGTTCAAGTGACAGAACCAGGAAAAATGTGTCACTATTAAATTAAATAGGGCTTTGGTCTTGCCTTGGATTTCACTGAGGACAAATACACTTTCCTTTCAAAAAAAAAACCGACAAAAAACCCCAACAAAAAAACAAAAAACCCCCCAAACAAACAAAAAAAAMCCCAAAACAAGCAGCAGAAGCAAAGACATGTGCAAATAATGAAAGAGTCATTGCAGACTGTTTGGGAGGACAGCTCCAGGAAGCAGGGAATACGTTCACAGGCATTGTTTGCTGCTGGTCTTCACAATGCCCTTTGTCTTCTGAAAATGTTATTGCAATTAAACACTGGCTCAGCCAAATAAATCAGAGGGTGCTTATTTATGAAAACATTTGGAATGGACAATATGTAGCATAATTTCTGAAGGCTGACAGTTATGAAACCTCTTCCTTCATGACCTTCCAGCAGACCTTCATGACTGTGTCATATTCTCTTACTGGCCAGCCAAAATCTGAACTTGTTTCCCCAGCTAGGAAAGCAGCACTCTCCAGCACTTACACAGCAGCATGTGAGCACAAGCACAGTACATTTATGCATTGCTTATAGGAAACCCAAAGGATGAATCAAGGCTTTGCCTGATCTGTCTGGCTGTGCATCAAACTGCCTTCTTTTCCTGTCACAGAAGGCGCCTCCAAGCCAGCACAAAAATCGAATTCTCAGGACTGAAGACGTTTTTCACCGTTTAGCACGGAACTAGAAAGCGGACTCCACAAGAGGGAGCCAGAAAACGAACAATCTTTCACGAAGCAGGCTATGAAACTCTTTACAGAATAAAGTGGTGGGCGTGCTACAAGTGTCCTTCACCAGCCAGGGCAGGTGGCTGAGCTGCTGCTCCCCTTCCACTACGAGGGCCGTTTGCTGTATGGCAGCATCAAGTCGTTCTTCAGGGCTTTGTAGAGGTTGACAAAGGATTCAGCCCAAGTGTCTTTCTGGTGCCCCTGGGACTGGGCAGCTCTGTAGGCCGTGTAGACCATGGTCAGCACTGTCCTCTCAAAGTCCTCCTTCTTGAGGACCCTCGGGTAGGAAGACAGCCTGCTGCTCAGCCTGCGGATCTCTGGGATGCTCTTGGGGATAATCTCGTTGCAGATGGTGTCAAACTCGGCAGCCTTCCTCAGGGAAGCCAGCTCCTCATCCTTGATGGAGATCCTCTGACCTTTGTCAATGTCAAGCTCAGCTAAAAGAAACTGGTACAAAATCAGAACACAGAAAGCTATTTATTTTCTCCAAGAGACTCTAGACAGAGTACATGCGAATTAACAACATGTCCTTGGGTCTTTAATTTTTGTCAAATGGAGACAGCTGCCCTGTCTGGAGGTGGGGAAGACCAGAAAGTTGCTATGTGTTCCCACCTTTCTGGTGAACTATCACACAGCCAGAGGTTTACTGCTGGGATGAATAAAAGTGACACAAAGCTAGATAATGGATAACCCAATTATGGGCAGTACCCCCAGTCTTCGTTAAGGTTTAAGGAACCATATACTGAACCTCATAAAGCAGGACCACATCTTCCAGCGAGTTCTGTAGCACTGGGTTCAGGAAGGCAGCTGAGGACCTCTTGAATCTCTGAGAAGCTGGGAAAAGCACAGCTGGAAAACAGTAATGGGAAAAGAGAGGTCCCATAAGGTGCCAAACACTGACAAGAAGCAGCACTTTTCAACAGTAGAATCAAGTAAAAAAATGCCTCTTGCAAAATCTTACTGTACAGAACGGCCTTTGACTGTAAATGAAATGTCTGGCAGGGATTGCTTTGGCCTTGACCGACCAAGGATGGAGGTTAGCTGGATCCAGAGGGTGCCTAACACAGGGGTCTTTGTTATCCAAGCCTGGGACTCTGAGTTGCACCATCAGAGGTGAAAGGAATTATGATAATTGCAGCATTAACATTGTCTGAAATACAGGCCCTTTTCCTGGATCTGAAAGGGGAAATCAGTACTGATGCTCAACAAAAACTACTTTGTTTGGTCCATTCTTCTACTGCCATTCTTCTGAGAGTCTACATTTCTCCTGGTTTCAATTGCCTAGAAGTTGATCTCTCCTTATTTATTAGAGACAGATCCACCAGAGAGTAACCAGCTCATCTGTCCTGGGCATTTACACTTGGAAGGAGTGACTCACCCAGATGTCTGTGTCACTCCACTGAGCCTGTTACCAGCTTAGACAAGGCAGCCACATCCAGTGAGGTGAATCCCAGCTTAGTGTGGCTTTAATACTTCGGAGTGTAATAACTGGAAAAAAGCAGAGCCTGCTACCATCAGGTGTCTGTTCAGCACTGCGAAGTGCACTGTACTGTCACAGGGAAATGAGACAGGAAACAGATGTACAGTCCCTGAGCTCAGCACCCCAGTGAAGAACAGCATGTGTGGAATCAGTGACCTGGACAGTCCAGGGTACAGAAAACATCTGATGCTGCTTTAGAGAAGACCTAAATGCTTTGAGTTATTAACCAGGTTACAAACCATCCATGTACCGTTAAAAAGTCTAAATTACTTTCAGAGCAGAAGGAAAAAAAACTCTGTTTACTTTTTTATTTGTATATTATTATTTGTATATTATTTTGGTTTTGATGTTTGTGTAATCATAATTTGAATTTGTTGGATTTTTTTCTAATATTCAGGAATAAGAAGGGTTTGTTTTTTAACTTGTGCTTACGTGACTGTTGGTATGCTTCCCATAAACTTCACTTCTCAACTTTAACTCTGTTTGCCAATAGATAAATTTGGAAATCAGTCTAAGAAAAAAAGAAAACAAATCCCCCAAATTTTGAGAGGCATTATGACTCCCCTGTCAAAATTAAGGTTTTTTTAGAGTTATGAGTAACGCATAATAGAACATGCAGCTTACTTTGAATTTTTGGAAGGTTTCAACTCACCCTTCCTCTACCAGATTTTTTTCCCATGAAACATTCTTACTAAATCAATTTTGCCTGGTTTTGCCAAAGTTCTTGTGATGGATTTTGCACGCTGCCTGTAAAAAAACCTGAACATCATTTAAAGCTCTCTCTTTAGGCATTAAAAAAAAAAAAGGCCGGAGCAACCGCAATTATTTTATGGAAAAGTTGTCCCAACTCTCTGACTACATGGTTCATCAGACAATTTGCCTCTTTGGAGTCACCCAAGCAGATCATACATAAGAATTTGAATTCTACCAGACTCTGTACCCAAAATGCAGCCCTCCTTCCTGCACCATTGGCAACTGCTGACTTTGTTATAGTTTGGCTTGTTAATGATATTTAAATTCTAGTAAAGCAAGAAGAGAGAAAATCAGAGCCTCAGGACCTTTATTATCCTGCATATGGAAAATAAATCACAATAACGCTAGGTATGAACCAATTCATACTTGATGATACAAAGGCTATTTTGGCCTTAAATTAGCTAGGGAAAAAGTATTTTATTGAATTTCAATAAACATTCTGTAGTTATATAGAGTAGTTAGGATGGGTTTCAGGCATAGCTGCCCCATCCCTGATATTTCCCTCTCTTGCTCAGAGCTTTGCTCAGGCACACTGGAGCTGCTCCATTTTTTACTCTTGACAATTCAAGGATGCAACTGAGTGAGTGTGAAGCGCTTGAAACTTCAAGCACTAATTGCTGAGTAATTAAAACTTTTATTACTGAGCAATTAAAACTCTAATTACTTAGCAGCTGGCAGAAATCCAGTCCATAATGATGACTATTCATTTTTATCCCTTTTAGCTTTTAGATGCCATTTTGGTAAAAAACAGCCTCAGAGCATGGAGTACCTCTACATCTGCAGATGGTTTACATCTCAAATATCCCCTGAGCCATGGGAAAAGTGTCTGTGGCTTCTTGCTTCAGTGCTGTCATGCTTCTCATCACACTGATTGCTTTTAAGCTTCAATCCAAGCAGAGATTCCCACCATGGAGCTGAGCTGGGAGCCACCAGCTTCAGCCTGTCACCACTCACCCAGAAAAGCCTCAGCAAAGGACTCCCACAAAAATGAATGCCAGGCTATTGACTCAGTACTTGCTGAGTCACAAGTAACACCTCAGAAAGAAGAAGAGTTTGTTAGAAGATTCAAAGGGACAAGGGCTTGGGCTGCTCTGTGGTGAGAAGGGATTTTATGCACATTAGAAGCACCACAGCCTCTGTAGCACTGACTCCCTCATTTAATTATCTCATTCCCAAAACATATTAAAGTTTGTTACAGTTCTTAGAGACTCTACTCAGAAAGCCTTTCAGAGCTCATTTGTATTTGTCATGGTTATCTGATTTTCCTGATCTGCATTTTATTCAGTCCTTCCCTTTCTCTTCCTTCCTGCTCGGTAGTCAAATCCTCCCACCATCACTCCCTCCACAGTCCTCTCCATGAATTCAGGAGTTCCTCCAAGTCTGTACGAACACCACTCTGATTTTCATTGTACTGACTTAACACATGTGTCAGCTAAGTACAAAAGCTGAGATACAGAAAGATTTTCAGTCAAGTTCTGCATTTAATGATTGCAAATTCCACTTGAAGCTTTTTTGCTGACTTTTACTTCTTCCTGCATTTACTTCCATCTCTGACATGAGTTATCGGGGGACATCAAAGAACAGTAGAAGAGTTTATAACCCTTTACTAATTTCTTTCCCAAGGGACTTCTCTATAAATCTCTCAAGCAATTGGAGATGCCGAGTTTATGTTGTTGCATGATTTTATGTTCATATTGCAGCCAATTCATTTCAATGGCCATGAACATCTAAGGAGCAGACACCCCCAATTAGTATTGACAGAGAAAGCTCAGCCTAGTGATCTCTGAAGTCAGTGGAGAGTCTCCAATTGATTTATTGTTCTTATTTCTCCCACAAATGTGGTAAGACATCTCCAATGTAGATATGGGTGCTTCTGTCCTAAGGGCTGGTCAGTCATGTAACAAAAAACTTACAATTTGCAGAGACAAGTTAGGAAAAAGAAAGCTTTTCTTTGTCCTTACTGAAAACATTTTCTATTATATATCTATATCTAACTGCTCATCCTATTCCAAATCCCTTCTGCAGAGGGGCCTTGGGAGTTCTGCCTTGGTGTCTGCCCAGCAGGGCTCAGGGCTGGAGGTGGATCAGAGAGAGAGCAGCATATCTGAGCACAGCCACCCCCTCCAGGCCCCGCTGGCTGGCCCTGCATGGCCTGGAGTGCATCACCACTGCCTCTGCCTGGGGACTGCAGGCAGCCCACACCTCTCCTGCTAAGGCTGGTTAAAAGTGCCCTTCAAAACTGGCACAGAAATCTCCATTTTCTCCTTGCTGCAGGAGCCCATCCAGCCTCCTACTGCTCTCTTCAAGGCTACCCAGGCTCTTAAAAAAAAAAAAAAAGCCATGTTTGCCAACTCAATGACCTGCTTACCTGCTTCTAACCACTTAGCTAAAGCATCTTTATGGCTTAAACAAAACATCACATTTGAGGCTGACAGTAGCCTCATTTTAAAGATGTTTTCATCTCTCTTAAGAGGTTCTGCCAGAATCTCCTGCACTTCATTAGCTGTGTGGTAAATATTTGTGATCCTCTCCCAGGTTTTCCCTGCAGTTTGATTGGTGAGGGTAGAGATATTTAGTTTTGCTTTCTAGTCCATGCATCTGTTCATTATTTCCCAGTTCCTTCCTGTGCTGTGTTTGCTCAATAAGCACAGAGCACAGCTGCAGGAGTTCTCAGTTATTTGTGCATCATCAATGCCCTTTCCTTCCCCTGTGAAAAGGTGTGAAGCACAATTTGGGACCAGTGCAGACCATTGCTTCAAAGCAAGTACAGCTCCCCAGGGCTCTGGGGCATGAACAGTTTAATTGGGGTTATGACTCAGAAGGAATTATTTGGATTGCCATCAGAGGTATGGGAAAGAGTTATCATGATGCTTCAGAAGGACAGGAGGAGCACAGGAACAAGAAGGATTTGATTCTTCAAGATGGATTCAAGTTTTTGCCAAAGAATAAAAAACTCAGCACTGCCCATAAAGTGATTGTATAGGCAGATACATCAGCCATATAATTAATGCCATGTAAAAAATGATGAGTGGTCCAGGCTGACTGAATCTATTTTGGTGCAGAGACAGCTGCAGGGCAGTTCCTAGAAGCTGTTTTGGATTTTAGGGCAAATGCCTGAAACACTCACAAGAGGATTCTTTACTGTGTGGGTGACTGCACACTGGAGCAGATTGTCCAGAGGGGTTGTGGAATCTCCTGCACTGGAGATATTTAAAATTTTCAGAACACAATCCCGTGCCATGTGCTCTGGGATGACCCTGCTTGAGCAGAGAGGTGGCACCAGGTGATCCACTGTGGCTTCTCCCAACGTGGCCCATTCTTTCTGGATGATTCTATAACTGTGTGGGAAGCAAAGGTTTGAACCCTCCTTGCCCAGGCTGTGCAGAAGAGAAGAGGACACGAGTGTCAAAGTTTGCATACACTTGAAAAAAGCTTTTGTTTCATGTTTCTCTTTGATAACCTTGCTTCTGAAAGCTTGTACACAGACCAGAAGCATCATTTATACATGAAGAATTTTATTTCTGTCTAATGACACTTCGGTGGGTCCATGCTGAGTTTCCTCCTTGCTGGAGTAACAATTCAATATTCCCAGAAGTATCTTTTATACAGAAAGAATTTTATTACTGCCTAATGACACTTTGGTGGGTCCATGCTGAGTTTCCTCATTGCTGGAGTAACAATCCACTATTCCCTACTTGCTGCCTCAGGCTAACAGGGAAATACCCTTGAAAATACCTTGAAAATGGTACCTTTACCATTCTGCAGTGGTGTCAAAAGCTTCACTGACACCAGGGTGAGGGGATGTTAACCTGTGACAGGTGTGTCAGGCAGTGAAAGTGGTAATGTAAATCACGAAAAGGGCAGGATTATTAAAGGATTAATGTGTTTTATGCATTTTATTCCTTGTCCCGTGCTTGGCTCACCCCCAGGAGGATGCATCTTCACCACCTGCAAGGTGCTTGCCCTGTCCTGGGCTTGCAGCTCTTGCCAGGACAGAACATGAGTGTTGGCAACACTCCCTCTTTTTTTTTTTTTTTTTTTTTTTTGTATCAAAACTGCTATATCAGAAATCATTAAACACTTTGTCCCAGTGCAGGAGAAATTGACAGACTGGGGGTTTGGAGGAAGAATAAGGGGAATAAAATAGGGGGAAACACATACAAAATCCTAGAAAGGCACGGAACAAAAATGCTGCAGTGCTACAGTTTAGCATCTGAAATTTGTGTCTGGATTTGCAGTTATTGACATAAATAGCTTCTATGACAACAAATGCAATGCAAGGACTTTTATCCAACTTTGATACATTTAAATCTCCATCATTTGGGAATTAAATCCCAATGCCCCTTAGGAGAACACAGCAGTGAGATGGAGAAAACATTTTAATTACAAAACAACATGACTTAGCACATGTTTAAAAGCAGCTAACAACAGAATTTGCCTCTTTTTGCCCTCAGTTCATATCCTTGCTACCTTAGCTCCTAAGGCTAAACTTAATTCATAACTGTTGGCTGAAAGTGAGAATAGACATTAGCATCATATTTAGTTATTAAGAAAAAAATTATTAAAGGAAAGGCTTTGTCTTGAAAAGTTTTGTTAATAAGGACGTAGGAAGTAGATCTCCCTACAAAAGCTGGCAACAGGCAATACTGTTCTAAGGAAAAAAAACAAAAACAAACTTTAAAATACTTAAAATTAATAGCAGATTATATTTAATTCCATAGTGCAACATATTATCATTTTCTTTCAAAGTAAGTTAGATTTTACTAATTTGTCTCCTTTTAAAGAAACCAACACATTCTGAAGGGGTGTCTCAGTTGCATAAAACAGAACCCATTCCTACCTAAAACTTCTGCCCTTCATAAATGACCTGAGATGTGTGAGATTAGATTAATGTGCAACAGAATTCCCATAAAAAAACTAGAGTGGTAATAGCCTGCCTAGCCACCTTGCACAAGTAAGAAATGCAAAGGTGCATTAGAAAGACCAAAAAAACCATTATGCTTGCAGAAATGGATATTGCTAGAGATGAAAATGGTTTGCCTGAGCCTGTGTTTGTGAGAGGTGGAGGATATTTACATTCATGGCTTAAGTGAAATGGTTTCAAAGATATCACGAGCACCAACCAGCTAAAATGGTCTGAGAATTTATTCCCTCATATGGAATTTCCATTATGCAGCATTTTCATCTGTTTCCAGGCTGAAACAAAGTATGCTGTGTTATTTATTCTTCCCTTGGTGTGATAAGGAGGGGTGCCCACCTGGAATTATTTATGCTTATAAGAGAACACTCCAGTCAGCCAGGAGAGGCCTTTAATATGCTGGAGTAAAGTCACTGCAGAAGGCGTGAAGGGAAAAAAGGCACCCAGAGAAACTGAAGGAAAGAAGAAGTGAAATATATTGTTTTCTTATCCTTCAGTTTGCTGCTATGTTAGCGCAAACTGGGAATAGACAATGGCAAAAACTGGGTAAGTGAAGGGCAGCAATAAAGGAAAGAAATATCAACCCTGCTCCACAGGTTTAACTCATTGGCAATAAATAATGTGGTAACACAGGTAATTTCAGGCAGAGTCGGGAAATGGGCAAATGCTTTATCTTCCTGTCTTCATTGCAGAGCCACCTCTCCTTCCCTATCTATGTTGCTCACAATGGCTCAGATCCAAGGGAAAGACACCAAGAAGTCTTAATTAAACACATTTGAAATAGTTTCCTGTTTCACATTTCCTAGTTTCCTACAAATGAACAGGCAAAGGGACACAACGATGCCCCAATCTACTGCCATTTCTGCCAGGAGGCAGCAGAGGAGGGAGTGAGTGAGGGAAGGAAGGAAGAAATGCAGCAGGGTGTTTGTGTTTGGTGCTGAGCTGTGGGGAAACACCCAAGGAGCAGAATGAAGCAGCTGCCTCTGCTGTTGAGCAATGGAGAGAGAACAAAGGAAACCAGAGCTCTGCTTCATGGGAAAAGACAGAACTGCAGCAGCTCCAAGAGATGGATAATGAGATGATTGGCTCTCACAATTAAGGGATAACTATTGGGTGAATATCAAGAAAAGCTTTAGTGATGTGCAGTTATGTTACTGCAGTTTAGATGCCCTCTGTTCTCCCCACAGTTCCCTCTCCCCCCTGTATTGTTGCCATCAGACAGCCGGGGCTGTCCAGGACAGGTACAAAGAGGCTGCACAGGTGTCCCTGGCATGGGGCAGGGGGGAATGGAAAAGCTTGGTGCTTAAGAAAGCAATCTCCACTGATAAATGGCAAAGAAGAGCTGACTGACAGACTTTGGGAGGGGCCAGGGCTGGCTGATGCAACCCCCAGGGGTATAAAAGACTGAGCATCCATCTTGAAGATGAACTGGCCATGTGGTATCCATGAGGGCAGTTCTCAGCACTGCAGCTTTTTCCTTATGTAGTCCTTTGTTGTATTTTTGTCAAAGTTTAATAAACCTTTTTAAATTTTCAAAGTGAGCAGTTGTTTCTCCCAACACCAAATCACTCTCACTGGTTCTCTGCCCTTTCCATATCAACATCTCAGTGCCGATATGTGTGGGCTCAAGCCTTGCACCACCTCCCACGTGTGCATTTCCTCAGAGCTGAGTCACTGGGCATGCAGAAAAGGTATTCACTCAGGAGCTAAGAATGGCTGGGTTTCCTTTGTGTCTTGGCAGGCAGAGGTGACAGCTTGGCAAGGGTTTTGCTGAGCCTGACCTGATGGAGCTGTGGCTGCAAGGGGCAGCTCCTGCCCGGCCCTCCCTGCTGCCCTCGGTGCTGACACCGCTTTGTGTGGCCACACAGGCAGCTAAGCCAGGAATCTGCCTGGTTGTGAATGAAGGGAAAAAGCAAACAAAAAAMCCAAACCAGTGGTAATTTTCAGCTGTCTCACTTCACAACACATCTGCTACGCCAGCAGCGTTTCTACGTGTGAGAAACTCCCAGTGCAGTTGTGCTCTGTTCTTGGTGTAGCTGGTGATGATCCACGTCCTCAGATGACCTAAGGATGGAAATCAGCCCTGGTAGGAAAAGCAGAAGCCCTTCCTCATGCCTTCACACCCTTGATCTAACCACCAGATGGATAAGATCCTTTTTTGTTGTTGTTGATGGCCACCTCAACCTGCAGGAGGAGAGGGCTGGCTGCAGGACCATCAGCTGCCAAACACTTCCTCCCCTTCTATGCTTACACCCCACTGAGCTTTTAACAGAGGAAATTCAACTGGCAGAAAGAATATGTAAAATTTTTTCCCAGACTGGATGAAGAGAAAATAATCAAGGGTCCAGTCTGAACCACAGACCTAGCAGGGAGTAGCATGATTTTTTTTTTTCATGATCACAAGACAGCTCAGAAATGCCAGGGACCCTGGAATTATTCACTTAAGCCATCTGTGAATGGTTTCACTGGTAAATAAATTCAAGTGTCTGACAGTGGGTCTAGGAGCAGTCTCTCTATTATTATTTTATTCATGTATGAACTGCTCACACATATGAAACAACAAGGTACTCCTCATCCTCACTCAGTATGTGTATCACAGCTCAGCACTGAAGAGAAATAAACTTTGATTGACCATATCTTCTCATTCCAATTGGAAACAACCAGAAATGTCTTCCCTTTTTCTTCAGATCCCCATCCAAATTGAAATAAATGGTTAGGAAGTGAATACATAAATACCAGTTTTCTGCTTCCTCAGCTCTGGGATTTCACTTGCTCTTCAAAAGCAGGGAAACCCCAGCTGCCTTTCCAGCTGTTCACTGAGCTCCAAATGTCAGTGCACCTGCTGGGGTTTTCTTAATGACATGAATATGTGCTGGATGAGAGAGAGGATAAATCAGCCTTGCCCAGAAAACAAAAAGAATTGGGGTACTGGGTCCTTTTTGTAAAAAAATGTGTTATTTTTTTGGAGGCAATGCTTTTTCAAATCATTGTATGATTTCTAGTAGTGCCAATAAAGGTAAGAAGTCTGAGAAAGGGACTCAAGACCTGAAGATGGATTTAGTTTTGTCTTGAACTGGACTGCTACAGCTGCTTTGTTACACAAGCAGAGCATGAAGGATGGAAAGCTGGGCTGTATCCCTGCTGAGAGTCAGAGCAAACACATGTTTCTCCTGGAGAGGTGAGTGAGGATCAGCATGGGAAGACATCTATTCTGTCAAGTACCCACCTGTGTGCATGTCTGGGCCCCATTATGTTAATGTCTGCATCTCTGTGGAAATAATATTGAAATATTAGTGAAGCCCACATATAATCCTCCACTAAACCTGACCAGTGGATTTCAATGTGTGCAGATGTGATTTTGGGCCAAGACAGTCTTTGTGATGTTGCCATAAACATAGCATAGAAATGTAAAGGATGAATGTAAAATGGGTTGGGTTTGTAGCTGCAGCCCCCATTTCACAAACACACACATACAGGATTTTCATTTTACAAAGCTGACATTTTTCCAATCTTCATTGTTACTCCAGCCTCTCCTAAATCCTGTCTATTTTGAGATCTTTCAGGTTTCAAGATCTGCTGAAATAAAGCTGAGACTGACATACAACTGGATTCACCATTAAATACAGAAAGCCTTGCTAAAACTTGGAATGTTGCAAGTTATTAAAGGCTGCTGGACACTGGGTGAAATCCTCAGATGACCTGAGCTGGCACCACCAGCCCTGTGATGCTGCTCTGCTGGCAGCCAGGCCACAGAGAACTCTGTGCTGTGAAAGACATGCCTGGGATCACAGAGGAGACAAAAATGGTAGAGTCAGGGTTACAGAAATCTTACAGCCAACAGAATAACCCAAATATCCTGTTTCCTGAGGAGAGAGACCTCAAAAAGGCACAAAATGCTGACAGCTCTGCCTGAAGTTGATGGAAATTCAAAACCTTTTTCAGTCTCTGCCCCTACAGGTGCCATCTCCCAGTGGCTCCCTGCCAATTTGTCACATGTATTTGATGTATTTGATTCAGTGCTCTTCTTCCTCAATGCACACCCTCTTCTGGAGCCATCTGAGCTGAACTTGTAAAATAGATTTTGGCTCATGGGAAAATAATGTCAGTAAATGTTTAAGGAAAAAATGACCTCATGTTCTAAATTTAGGATGAATAAATTTAGAGAAAGGGAGGAAGGCCTGATTTCCACGAAACTCTTCAGCATGCTGCTGACTGGAACCAGCTGGGAGTCAGTTCCTTGGTTTAACTCCTCTGTGTGTGAGGACTGTGTGTGAAGGCATTGTTACTGTGGAGAAGCACTTTAATTAAGATGCTGTGATCCTCATCATAAATCTCATCCTGTTGTTTTCTACATTTGGGCTTGCTCCTTGCTAGCTCAGAGACTCTGAAGCTTGCATAATGAAATGAGCTTGCTTAGCAAGGTTTTGCTGGTGTGTGGGTTACATCCTGCTAGGGAAAAATCTTCTGGTCCATCTGCTCTCTGTTGCTTTGGCCTACAGCTCCTTGCCAAAGCTGGACTTCAGCATGCAATATGACAGATCTTCCTCAGCTTTTTAGTGATGGTGACCTCCCAGGTAAGCTTATAGACACCACCTGGTTATGAATATGTGATTGATACCCATCTTACATCATCTTCATATGATTTCCTTTTGTCAAGTTAGGGTAATCATTGTCTGAGATGCTGGAACACAGAGGTCATTTGTAGGGCTAGACTGACATTTAGTATGGCCACAAAATCAGGCAGGGGCTACTTGTCTCCTTATTTATAATTCCAAATGCTAGCCCCATTAATCTTTAAGTTCTGCTTTGACCTCTGAGTGCCATGGATTAAGGATGGATGAAGGAGAATGAAAACTAGCTTGCCATAGCTGAGCTCCTTGGATTAGCAGCTGTTAACCACTGTGGTGGGTTACAGAGACAGGCTGCCATGAGCCTCTGGTTTGTTGGGAAACGAATGCTCAGAAGGTGATTTATAGCTTTGCCTGAATAATACATGTGTTAATTTGTCAGCAAAAGCACCCCGAGGGAAATGCACTGGGCTCAGTCAGGCACAGTTTGCTCCCAGCTGGAACTGCAGTGGGAAGGACTGGCACTCTTTTGCACCTCAGTGGGCACACATCCAGGGGGTGATGAGCTCCAGCCTCAGGTCTGGCAGAGGATGTATCATATCATGGTTGATAGCAGGAATTCAACCAGGAGGGAAAAGCTCCTGAGGGAACATCACAAGAGGGTGTGAAAAGCCAGCTGGGCATGTGTTCCAGATTGCAAGGCAAGAGGTATTCCATTACCATCTGTATGGCAGATTACCTTTGTCAAGTGGGCAGTTTGCCTTATCTCTCTCTCTGAGTGAGCACAATCACTCCTCCCTCAAGAGGAGACATCTGCTGATAACAGACTATTGAATGTCACTGCATGGCTGATAAGAACTACAGCATCCCATTGTGAAATGTGAGCCCAGAGGGAGGAGCCAAGCATTGCTCCCCAGATATAATCCAGAGATTTTGAGACACCAGCATGGCTTTCTCCACTGGATTCCCCAGAGGAACAGCTGTCTCTTCTTCCACTGGATCTTTGGAGGAAGAATACACCCTTTTCTACAGGACTGCCCCTGCTGCAACCACACCTAACACTCCAGGAGGACTGCAGCCACAATTCCTTTTGGACTGCTACCAACACCCTGACCCACAGGGTGTCAGGTTGGGTTCTGACTCTGTCACTGTTGTTCTAGTGTATTGCATTGTTTATTTTATCCTTTTATTTTCTTCCCTATTAAAGAACTGTTATTTCCCGCTCCCATATTTTTGCCTGAGAGCCCCTTAATTTAAAATTTATAGCAATTTAGAGGGGTGGGGAGGGTTTGCATTCTCCATTTCAGGGGAGGCTCCTGCCTTTCTTAGCAGACTCCTGTCTTTCCAAACCAAGACAGCACGACATACATTTCCATCTTTGACCATGAAAATAGAAAGGGAGTATTTAAGACATGTGACAAGTTGGTTACACTGCTGAATTTGTGCATGTAGAAACTAAGCTCTTTGCCTTGATGGTGATATTTTACTTCAGAGTCCCTCTGTGTTCCTTTGGAGGATCTGTGCACATGTTTTTCAGCTCTGGCATTCCCTTTGGCTGGAGCACACTGGCTGAGAGCAGCACACACAGGGAGTGGGGCTGACAGAACTGGGTGGTGATGGATTGATGGGCTATGGCACATACAGTTAGTCATTCAGGGCTTGAAGGGCATCCAGAAATTCCCAGCAAGTGTCCAGCAGCCTGCTCCCAAAATACAGCTTCTGGCTAGGAAAGGAGCATCCTTCTAGGGAAATACAATTTGTTATGGTATCCCTAACACTTAGGTATTTACCAGGCACATTCTTCAAAACCAGACTTCATCGGCTGAAGCCCACAGCACTTCCCTGCTGTGAACATGGAAAATGCAGCACCATGGCAACTCTACTGCCCAGCCTGTGTCACTGCCCCATCTCTCCCAGTCCCTCTGCTCAACATCTCCATCCTGCTCTTTGCCTTCCTGCAGGATTCCTCCATCCCTACAATGCAGCAGTGCCCAGGCCTCAGCCAAGTGGCTGCTGTCTTCCCTCAGAACAGCAGGGTGGTTTTAGGGAGAGATCAGATGCTGTGATGCCCATTCATTTCACCCTGGCTTTTCCCAGATGTTCTGCATGTCAACAGGGCCTCATCCTCATCATCATCATCCTCTCCCGCTGGAGAGCCCAACAGGGCAGGCACACAGTGTCCCCTGCCACTTGGGCCTGACTGGGGCTGGCTGGTAGATCTTATTTTTGCTGATTGCATCTGATTCCTGCCATGGAATAGCCCAGTGTGAAAAAATCTTGGGATACTTTTCTATCCTCGTTCCTTTGTGAGGACCCAACTGAGCTTTCTGTTTGCTAAGTACAAGTCAAGGTAGGGCAGCCCCTTGGAGTTCTGTTTATTAAAAACTGGCAGTAGGAAGCAGCAGAACAAGTAGTGTATACATTTTTATCATTAGACTATTACCTTCCAAAACTTTCTGCCAAATTGGCATGGTAATCTAGGAAAACAGAAGTTGCTGCAACTATGAAAAATAGATGGTTTCACTCAACACATGCTGTACTATATTAGGAGGTCCACAAATAGTGTTTAACTGGAAATGGAGTTTGTTCAGTGCCAAGCCATGAATAATTACATAAATAAAAAATGAAGCACGTTTTAAATGTCTTTTATTTTAAAAGAGGGCTTTAAACATGAACACTTCTCTGAGACATAAAATCTGTGCTTAATAAATAAATTCAATAAACACTTTTTGTTTCTTCAGAGCCAAGCATAATCAAAAAAGTAATGTTAATGCTGTGAGTGTTATGAAAACCAGGGAGGAAACTGAGGGCTTTCAAAAATTCATCCATCCCTCCAGGGACTGATAGGGAACTACAAGGACTTGTGCAGTTGTGGTGCTGTTTCTTATGACTGATGTTAATGGGAAATGCTGTAAGACTTCAAGATTCCTGCAGCTTCTATGGAATAAAACCAGGCTGTTTCTTGGGCAGTGGCAAGAGTCTTTTTGCCTACATAGTGTAGAAGATCAAAGGGAGGGGTTAAAAAAAGTGGAGAAATCCTGACACATTGATGATTCAGTAGCAGTAACTTTAATTTTTATACTGTGACTAGAGGCCAGTTGCCCAGACTGGAAGCTCTCAGTATCCTGGTAGGATGAGAGCCTGTTGGGGACTAGAAGTAAACTTGATATTTTTGCTTACACCAAAAAAAGGCAGAGCTCCAAAGGAAAGCAACCATTCCAAGAGCCTGAGAGGCAGATGGGTAAGATGGAGACCAGCTGTGGCAGCTGGGCATCTGCTGAAGTGTGGGTTCAAGTGAGGATGCATACCGTGCTGACAAAGGAGACAATACTACCCTAATCTTGATGTGCTGCACTTTAATATTTCCCATCCATATTTATATGTTTTCTCTCTCTTTGCACCTTTATCTTCATTTTTTCCTCTCCACCATTTTCATTTTTACCTCCACCCTTTTCTTTCTCAGCAAATCTGTTCTTTGCCTTTATCTCTGTCTCCCTCTTCACGGCTCAAACAATCCCTGCCAGAYTGGAAAGCCTCTGCTCTTCCCAAGACAGAGAAGAGGTCAGAAGCATCAAGGTCATTTTTGTGGCACACCACCACCTGCCAAATGGATGGAGATGATTAAATCCCAATGCTCTGGCTTGCAGCAGATATCCACATCCAGTCCTTGCTCTCTTTACAATTAGGCAGAACCTGTCTGAAGTGTTCTGCTTCCCCTGTGCCCTGCCAGGGGGTGAAGGGCCAGGCAAGTGTCACAGAAGCCCCTGTGAGTTTGGGTCACCAACATGAGACTGAAGCATTGTCCTTCCACTGGCCTATTTCCTCCCAAATAACCTCTGAGCACTCAACAACTTATTTTTCCCTTTCTCAGCATCTTTTTTTCAGCTACCCACCTGGCTCCTCCTGAGCAGAGGGAGACTCAGTGGTTTGGAGCCTGGCTCCTGCCTGCTGACCTGCTTCCCTGTGGCCAGGGAGGAATTTCCAGAGGACCAGTGGTATGCAGGCTGCTCTCAGGGGAACTGGGGGGCTGCCAAACCTAACCAGCAAACTGGGCCAGGAAAGGCCTCACATATGCTTTCACCAGAGGAAAGGAATGTTTGTGGAAACTGGGAGTAGTGGAGCTTTTTAAAGTTTGCCTCTCTCCTCCTCCCACTCTCAGCCTCCAGCCTGGCTCTGAGCCTGTGCTGTAACAAGCCCTGGGACAGGAGAGAAGTGCAGACAGGTTATGGCTGCAGCCTGCAGCACCTCAGGGAGGGTGAACGGGCTGAGGACTGGGCATGGGAACACCACAGCCTGTGCTGCAGATTTGGGCTGGTTCAATGTATCTGGATGAGCAAGCTTGCTGTAGGGGATATATCATAAAGCTGCCATTGCAACTCCCAAATTAAACAGGATTTGGGTGTAATGAGAGACAGGCACAACAGAGACAAACAGGATCCTTGCATTGACCTTCTTCCCTTCCAGTTAGAGGGAAAACTCCAGAGATAACAGTGCCCTTGGGGTTTTTGGTTTGTGTTAAATAACAAGTGCCATTTGCAGCTTATTCTCAAGTTGCCTTTTTTTTTTCTTTTAATAATGGTTTGTGGCATTCACATTTTCTGAAAAATCCCTTCACCCAGGATTTTTCTCCTGGGAAGCTGAGAAGCCTCAGAGAAAAAGGAAAACAATAATTATCTCATTTGCTTCTCCTGTGTTTTGCTCATGTGGAATGTGTTTGGAGATTGTTTACCCACAGGTGATTGTTTCATTGGATTCTGCTGCGAGTTGTTTTCGGTCATTGGCCAGTCAGGGCCAAGCTGTGTCAGGACTCTGGAGAGAGTCACGAGTTTTCATTAGTATCTTTTTAGCATTCTGTAAGTATCCTTTCTGTATTCTTTAGTATAGTTTAATATAGTATTCTTTAATATAATATAGTATCATAAAATAATAGATTAGCCTTCTGAGAACATGGAGTCAGATTCATCATTCCTGCCTTCATCAGGGCACCCCATAAATACAATAATGCTTTGATACATTTCCTCCTCTGCTTCCCAGCTTCTGCTCTCCATACAGCTGACCCTGCATCCCTTTCACCCATGCCAGTGCCATTTTACTGAAAAACCCTTTAAATAACAAATACCTGCTTTGGGCTGGAAGATTTTTAAAAAGCAAGGAGACAAAATTTCAGATAATGAATTGTAGCCTCACTCCAGAGAGCAGAAAAACTACTGTTGATTTTTGTCATGCTGGTTTGCACACTGAGGTGCTTTTAAAGTTGACACAAGGGCCAGGTTCGTGCCCTTCAAACCAAGACACTCCCACAGCTCCCTGTTTTGCTGCTGCCAGGTCCATGTACCCAGCTGGTTCTCTACATCCTGGATGGACTCAGCTCCCCTCAGCAGAGCCCTGGGCTGCAGGAGATTCACAGAGCCCTGTGCCTGTGGGCAATCACCAGTTCCTCCTCCTGGGCTTGCCCTGTGGGTCCTGCCCTGCCTTGAACCCAGGCACAGGCACTGCTGCAGAGTTAATTGCTGCCCCACTCAGTTCTTTACATCTTGCCTGTCACCAGCTGAATAATCAGAGCCTCTGCAGCCTGATGATGTTCACTAAGGCCTGCTGGCTTCCTTTCAGTTCAATTGTACCATTCAGTGCTTCTGACAGGATTCCTTTCTGCATGATCCCGGGGTGGATCATGCCAACTCCTGCTGGATTTGGCATGATCCACCCCGGGAAAACAAGAAAAAGCACTTTATGCTTCAGAAACAGAATTTAAAAAATAAAATAACCACAGCTATTAACAATACACAGGAGTAAACACACGCACAGCCATCCTGAGGCAAGGCATTTAATGACTCCGTGCCTCACAACAAAAAAGGATGCTAATATTTCCTCTCCTTAATGACACTAAAAATTCTCTGGAGGACAGATTCTTTTTTATTCTGTGTGTATTCTGCATAATGCCAGGTGTAGGAGCGTGGTTTTTGTTGATGGAGTGACAAAACTATTCTTTGTCCCCTTTAAAGGAAAGAAGCCTAAAAGTTTCTTTCCTTGATTAAGTGAAGACACTTTATAAGACTCAGAAGACTTCACCTCAAACTTAAGGATAGCTAATTAGACAAAAGTCAGTCTCACCTAGGCAATTTAATAGAAAAAGAAGTGAACAAAGAAACTTATCACTTTTGTGAAGTGTTTTACCAGAAACAAAAACCTCTTACCTAACTCAGTTTTCCTGTTTGTTATTTTTGCCTTTTATTAAACCTTTTTGTTTCCAACACTGCAACAGAAGCCATCCTGCTGATTTTTATGCCTCCAAAAGTAGCTAAGCTATCTTAGGTATGTTCTAGGCCTCCAAAAGCTTATTAAGCTCAAAGAAGTTACTGTAACAGCCAGGTACCATTGAGGTGTGTGAGCCCAGCATTTCAGGTAACCAGGAGGCACTCACAGTGTTCTACACTCTTTGCATGAGGTGTTCCATTCATCACAGAGCTTCCTCACCTCTGGAAGAGAATGCTGGCTGACCAGCAGGCACTAAGGGCACTGAGATGGTTGCAGGGGTGAGGTGAAGGGAGATGTTTCCAGGTGAAAGTGGAAGGAGGGGCTTAAAGGGCAGGAGGTGCTTCCCAGATGGGCTTTGCTGGGCAGGAGGCTCTTCATGCAAACTGATCCAGATCCCAGGACAGCTCCACCCCTGGAACTGGGGCAAATGGATGCGACACTACAGCATGCAGGAATTCTGAGAAAGATGACCAAAGTGGCAGCAAATGTCTGACTGATTTGGCAGTCCTGGGATGGAACTGGGATCACCAGGAGGATTCTACAGGTGCCACTCTCAGAAAATTGATCTCATTTGGTCTTGGACATATCAAAGAGAAAACAGCTTTACTTCTTGTGTCTTCCTCTTGTTGTTTACTCAGGTTTCCTCAAAGTTGTCTAGTTCCTGTGTCTTTTTAACTTTTATTGTGTGAGCAGTAAGCTTTAGCCATTTTTTGGCTGCTTCCTGTGGTGAATAAAGTCTCAGAATCACTTAGATCCTTCTTTCCTAAGAGCATGACTGCTCATAAAGAGTACAAAATCCATCTGTGATCTAAACTAAAATGTGAAAACTTCCATAATCTATCTTCCCTCTGATCTCATCAGAGTTTAGCATCTTTCCCCTAGAAGAGCTTGGAAACTTTAATTTTTTTTTAAGCATCCTTTACACGTCTTTCAGGTTCAGATATCCACTGTGAATTCTGATTCAGGGATCATCTTCCATGCAGGTTAAATTAATTAAGTCTGGCCCTAAAGGAGCATTTGGTGAATCAGGACACGTTAGAGTGGATTTTGATTACAGTCACAGCCCTGCCTTACTGGATATTTATCCTACCATGGTTAAAATCCATTTAGAGACTGATATTCTAGCTACCTTTGCAATACCAAGCAGCTTTACTAATAACTAGTAAAAAAACCCTAAAAAACTAAAAATTAGTAAAATCCCTCCCCAGACCTTCTTGAGGAGATGCCTTCATCTCCTCACAGACAGAGTTGCAATATTTGGTGCAGAAATAATTTTCATCAGAGGACTCCATCTCACAAACACGCATTCCAAGAAACTGGTCAGACTCATGGAACAGACTCTGGGTAGGTGGGAAAAGCCCCTGCAGGAGATCAATCACCTTTTGCAGCTCCAGTGTGGTTGTTGGAATGGACCCAACAAGCAGGGAAGTTGGGAGAATTGAGGCAGTTTTCCAAGTGATCACAGGAGAGCCAGAGGAAAGGGAAATATTGCATTTTCCTCATAAGAAGTAACATTCTTTTCACAGCCAGGCTTAGACAGAATTGGTGCTGCTCCTTAGCATTTCGTCTCTTGCATTTGCACCGCACTTTTAAGATCTGCATAACAAAGTCTTTATAGAAATTTATAGAAATTAAAAGAAGTTGGATAGATGTTACAATTTAAAAATTTCTGGTAGCTAGACCAGCTGATGTAACTTTTTTTAAGCTTGGACCAGATCTCTGGAGACCTTGTCACGTATCAAATAACACAGGGCATAACGTGGTTTACTGAAGGACCCCTTGGTACCTCAATGTGTATGTGTTTACCGTTTTTGTTGCAATTACAGGCTGTGTTCAGGCCACACTCCCTTTGCTCATGCTCTCCAAGCYAAAAAAGTCACCCAAGAGTTACTGTCAGTGGTGGGATCCCAGAAGTTGCTCAAGCAGGGAGTGCCTGGCTCTAGGGATGCAATATGAGACGCAGCAGGGAAGAGAGGGAAATAAGAAAAGGAGTGGGGATAAAGGGCATGCTCTAATTTCTGAGGCACTCCATCTTTGCACACACAGCAGAGATCACCAGCAACCAAACGACCACAGAAATTAGAACACACCAAACAGTGTTTCCTCACAAAAGCACTGGCTGGCTTTCTAGCAACTGTGGCATCCTCATTTTCTGAAAAATCCCTTCACCCAGAATTTTTCTCCTGGGAAGCTGAGAAGCCTCAGAAAAAAAGGAAAGCAATTATTATCTCATTTGCTTCTCCTGTGTTTTGCTCATGTGGAATGTGTTTGGAGATTGTTTACCACAGGTGATTGTTTCATTGGATTCTGCTGTGAGTTGTTTTCACTCATTGGCCAATCAGGGCCAAGCTGTGTCAGGACTCTGGAGAGAGTCACAAGTTTTTGTTATCTTTTTAGCATTCTGTAAGTATCCTTTCTGTATTCTTTAGTATAGTTGAGTATTCTTTAATATAATACAGTATCATAAAATAATAAATCAGCCTTCTGAGAACATAGAGTCAGATGCATCATTCCTTCCTTTGTCTGGGGGAAACACAAACACAATGAGCAACAGCCAGTCTCTCTCTCTCTTCTACACAGTCTCCCCTCTCCTGGCCCTGGAGAGCTGCCAGCCTGCTCAGGCTAAGCCCACAAGCAGAAGCACCAGGCCAAAGTTGCTCAGGCAGCAGCTGCGCCATCACCTTCACCCACAAACTGAGCTCCCACCACACCAGAGCGAATTCTGCAATCTTGTGGGGAAATTAAAGAGGATGGATCTTCTGCTCTTCCAAGCAGTTCCTTTTGCAGAAAACCTTTAAGGAGAGCAGACTGTTCCCCGGGTGCTCTCAAACAGCCATTTCACTCTCACCAGCCACTACACACTGGGTAGAAACTAATGGACATGGACCAGAGAGATCTGATGGGACTGTAGTGATGCTTTTGAGGTCTGGAAGGAACAGCAAAAAACTCCCCAAAAGCATGAGATCTCTGTGGTGCTGATATATCCTTTTAACACTGATGGGTGGAAAGCATTCTACCTTCTTACTTTTGTGTCTTTTAACATTTTCCTTTTCCAGCCTCCACTGAGGGGTGGACTCACCCTTGCAGCTGCTCCTGCACTGTCCAAAAGCCACAACCATAGGAAATCTGCATCTTCCCACCCTGAGCAAACACTCAGCAAGAATGCTACTGTTGTTGTGTCCCATTTATTAGAATCAGGCAGCCTTTACAGCAAATAAACTCCTGCCAGCTGAGATGCGCTAGTAAGGATTGCCTTAGGGTTTCTCCTCGGGGAACAGACAACTCTTGTAATGCTCATAAGGCTGGCTTCTGCTCTCCAGTGGATTGGTACTTCTCAAAGTTTGATGGAAGCTACCAGCAAGCAGTGACACTGGTTGCCATGGCTGCATGGAAGGGGATTTTTTCCTTATTTTTGTTGTTAAAACCCAGGATTTGTTCCTCGGTTTCTTCAGAAGCAACATCTCTTAAGATCTTGAATTCTTATTTGGAACTTGAAGAATTTATATAATCTCACCTCTTCCATTGCATAGGGAATAATACTTACTCTGTAGAGACTTTTAATTACCTTTTTTCTTTACCTTTTTTCCCTAAGACAGGAGATTCACAAAATMTGAGGGGATACTTCCATGTAGCTAAGCCTACAAAAGGCTCAAGGAAACTTGAGGTGATGACAAGAAAATTATTTCATCATCATTCAGGATCTTTTCTTTGTTATTTTAAACACACCCATCCTAAGGCGTAAGTTTTGCCTGTGATTTCTGGACCTGTGTCCACAGCTCAGTCGAGGCAGGCTGAGAAGTGTGTGTGAGATTTTTAATGCAAAAGGCTGAGGCAGTTTAAAAAGAAAAAGGAATGAATAAAGCCCTCTGTTTTCCTGCCAGAAATGCTTTTTTTTTGTCTTTTTTTTCCCCACTCATTGATGCTTCCAAGCAAAGGGAAAAGGGAGTTGGGAGTTCCCAGTCAGCACAAGTGTGTTCATCTTTTCTCATGCCTGAGTTTTTCTTGAGCCAAAGCTTGAATGATTGGTTACAAGGGCTGGGGATCCCAGGCTGCCCCAGTGCTTCCCATGGAAAAATGGTCAAAGCCAGACATTGTTGTATGAAATATCGACTGCTCATTTCTACTGCAAACAACCACTGCTGGCAATTAAAGCAAGACCTTTGCCCCACTGTTTGTAAACAATCTGCATGACAAGTCAACATGGAGATGACACACAGATCTGTCTTTCATTTCTCTCACACCAGATGCTGATCAATATTTGCCTTTTCACTGCAAAACTCAAATCAGGACTTGGATAAGGCTTAAATGACTGAAGTTTAACCTAAACAAGACTCCGTTGTCATTTGTGGAGGGTGGGAAGAGCTCTGAGTGTGCAGAAGAATGTGTCATTTCTCAGTAATCAAATTTTATCCTAGGTTTCTAAGCAATTCAAGAATTAGGACAGTGCTTGGACCCTCTCAAGGTACTGCAGATTTGGCTGGGTTGACACACAGTTCAAGGGAGTAGAGGTTCACTGAAGTAGTTATTGCTGAAGGAGTCGTGCCTCTAAAACATCTTTAGAGCAGAATAGTCCCAGTAGATGTGGAAAAGAAATCTGGTTTCCTCCTCAGAATATGCCTGCACACACTATTTGTGACAAATGAACTCCTTATCACAACAGGGAATGAATCTTCTCTTCCTCTGATACCTCCAAAAATAAGTGCTAGAGCTTCCAGCTTGAAAAAAATTCTGATTTCCCAAAAGGCACAATAGAGTTCTGATGTTTTTCTTTAAATATTCATGGTGATTAAAACTGAACTTTAATAGTTGCATTAATTCCTTTTAGGGTTGTGATGTTGTTTAATTAAAATGAGTGTGTTACCAAAAGTGAAGGACATCCTTAAATTGAATAGGGATTATTACACAAAATTGAATTCCTTTTTCTTAATTTTTTTTGCCATTTCTTAGGCAATATGACATCATTCCTCCAAAGGGTGGGGCTGTGAGTTTTTTTATTAATATATACAGATCTAGTTCTGATTTTCTCACATTTTTGTGTCACCCCTGAAACAACAAATTCTTACCTACAAAATTACAGGATCTTATGACAAATATTGGTGCTATTTCCAGTCTTATACCAGAAGATAAAAGTAAGGTACATGCAGGTACAATGACTCATGCAATATCAGCCAAGAGTCTGATGAAAAAGTTGTAGAAAGAACCTGCATGGTGAGCCCCAGGTCAAAGCCCTGCCAGTGAGCTCCCACTTACAGGGATTTTTGAAAGGAATAATTAAGCACTGTAAGGAAAAATTGGAATAATTAGGCATTGTAAGGAAAAATTAAGCAGCCTGAGTTGGATTGTTTAGCTCTTCATTAATTCCCTCAACCATTCCCTCTCCCACAAAATCAAAACCAAACCCAAATGTCAGACTGGACTGGTACCAACTATAATGAGGAGACTGGAATAGGGAGGGAGGCATTTAAATGCTCTATTTTTTTCAGCAGACTCTGGTTCCTTTAAATATCTGTGAATCTCAATATCAGAACCAAAGAAATCTTTTGGGAGGTGTTTCCTTTCTACACTTGCAGCTGCTCCTGAACCAATGTCAAATACCAGAGGAGAGAATAAAACYAAAAAAGGGAAAGGACATCATCACTAGCTTTGAAGCAAGCATCTCCTGTGCCATCCAACAGTCCCCAAACATTCCATATGCTGCTGTCACACTTTAAAAAAATTACAAATATGTCACGACTGTGTATTGTCACACTGGCAGCTGAAGCCTGGTAAGACACCAGGTCACTTCCTCTGTGTCACCTGTGCTCCCCTGCCAGGGTAGGGTAGCAGCATTCCCAGGCATCTTGCTCAATCCAGGCATTCTTTCCTTTACTATTCTCAGGTATCTTCCTGCTAGAGCAGATTATGCCACCTGGGACTGCACAGGCTTTCACTTTAAGGTTTCATAAGCTTTTTTTTTTTTTTTTTTTTTTTTTTTTTTGTTAATGCAGAAGAAAAATTAGAAAGAAGAAGGGAAAAAGTGCAAGAATGTAATTCTGGTTCTTGGGCTATTTTATATATTTTTGTTCTAATAGAATACATATATAATTTTACCTTTTTGCACTTATTCATGTGTATTTTTTATTTATCTATATATAGTTTTAGCTGACCTGTTTGACGGAGAAAAAAATTCCAGAGTTGGAGGGAAAAAATTATAATTGTATATATATTAAATATATATATATATATATCTACACACATGTATAATGCAACATAATTTGAGACCAAATCTACAACTCAAATTTTTCTCTTAAATAGTTTTTCAGGTTGAAATCTTACCTCTGCTCCATCTGTGGGTCACAGTGGCATAAGCACTGCAATAGAACAGCAGCAGCACCAGAGTCTTCCAAAGCATCCTTCTCTTTAAAATACGTTATGTCTAGCTGTACAGTAGCTTTTTTTATTTTCCCAGCTCCTTTCTTTTCAGGAATAAATGATGGCTTTTCCTCTCCCCCTCCCCCTTTGCAGAAGAACCTGCCTGTTCTTCTGAGTAGAGCTGAAGTCAGCGCACTGCTCTTCTCCCAAACCAAGTCTCCTCGGGATCAGGAAACTCACTTTCACAGACAGACTTTGTTTTTATCCACATCTGGAATGACTCATAGTGCATGTGAGTTTGCTGGCAGCTGGGTGAATAAATATCATTACATTTTTGTAGTTGAGTTTCATTTGTTATATGGGCCAGTTGGAATTTATTTTCGTCCAATAAACAGCCACAAGAAGCTTCATTAAAAGAGACGCTGGAATTGCAGCTACTCCTCTGTAACACGGGGCTACACACTAACTAACCCCTGTCCAAGGCCAATCCCTCCCCTGGAATGATGGACAGCTGCCCTCAGACACTGCAGTCAGGGAGTGGGGCATGTGCTCTGCAAGAACATTTTGCTACTGTGATTCATATAATCACTCCTTTATTAAGAACATACCATGCTGCCTTTAGATTTCAGTTCTAGGCAAGACAACTCCCGGCATTTTCCTCCATTTGGCCACTATGGATGACAGGAAGGTCCAAATCTTTAACTGGCTCTCCTCAATGGAACTTTGAGGAACACTGAACAGCCCTAAGGACAGGCTACATCAGCCAGGCTGAATGCCTCCACATTCAGCTGAGAAAAATAAAGGCTGAAGCTGAGAAAAATAAAAGGCTACTGATAGACATCTCCTGACTGATGCTGGTGCCAAGGAACACAACCCTGGGAGGGTCTATCCCAGGCTGACTCAGCATGGAGGAAGCTGCAGGTATCTGCTGTCCCTGACACAGCTCCAGCAGCAGCATCAGGGGGTGCATTTTGGGAGTACAGCACCAAAAGAACAGCAGGCTGATGTGTGTTGGAACAAACTGATGAAAAATAGGAATACAAGGAGTATTTACAAAACCAAGGGGTAGGGGATACTTCATTTGGTACCTAGAAGTGATGAGTCCAATTCTCTTTTTTTATGGGTGAGAGTAAGCCAGTAACAAATCCCCAGACATCCATGAATTTGCGCTGGTGTAAAACTGGCACATAAGAAAGGAGACTGCAGCTCAGAAGGTATAAATAGAAGGATTAAGGAAAAGGATCAAGAGCTGGAATGGCAGAGGGTACTGTGGCTCAGGATTAATGTGCACTGGCAGGAAGGCATGGAGAAAACCTGTTAAACTCCTGTGTGCCTGATGCCAACATCTGGCCTTAGCCTCAGTCCCCTCCTTCCTCCCTGTCCCAGCTGAAACACCAACTGTAAAGGAAGGAGGAGGGTCAAATGAGGTTGTCTTGCTCAAGGCAATTCCACTTCTTTTCCTACATGCACAGATTTTCCTATGCTCAGACTGCCCCAGGTTACTCCCACATGAGCAGCACATGAATGCAAGACAGTATTTTACATGCCAAGGAGATGACAAAAGGTGCAATTCAAGCGGAGGGTGGCTCAGCCGCTCTCTCTATATACTCCTGTTACCATGGCATATGAGGGGTGGGTCTGA
Source organism: Cardinalis cardinalis (assembly GCA_014549065.1). NCBI lineage: Eukaryota > Metazoa > Chordata > Aves > Passeriformes > Cardinalidae > Cardinalis > Cardinalis cardinalis. Next base: position 893,811 of record JACDOX010000200.1, read on the forward strand.
AAGCAGGGTTAAATTTAGGTGTGGGCTCACTCCTGTGTCTGTCCAGGAATAACAGAGCTGGAGGAAACTGAGCTCTGTCTTCCCTAGAGAGGGGGAGAGAGAAAGAGAGAGAATTATTTGTACTTTGTTCAGGTCTCTTAGGATAAGATGAGTTGTTCTTAAAGAAGGTACATTCAGTCATCAGCTTGCCCAGTTCTGAGGTGATGTGTATCAAGAATGATGATGTCACAGACATGTTTTACRAAAAATCCTTTCCTTAGGATTTTTTCTCCTGAGAAGCTGAGAGGCCTCAGGAACAAAATGTAAACAATGGTTATCTGCTGCTGTGGAATGCATCTGGGATTGGTCTCATGTGGTTGTTTCTAATGAATGGCCAATCACAGCCCAGCTGGCCCAGACTCTCTGTCTGAGCCACAAGCCTTTGTTATTCATTCTTTCTTTTTCTATTCTTAGCCAGCCTTCTGATGAAATCCTTTCTTCTGTTCTTTTAGTATAGTTTTAATATAATATATATCATAAAATAATAAATCAAGCCTTCTGAAACACATGGAGTCAGATCCTCGTCTCTTCCCTCATCCTAAGACCCCTGCAAACACCACCACAGGATGATCTTAATGTCAACTGGGTCTGGGAACAAGATGTTTCAAAGTCAGGTAACCAAGGGAGAAGCATTACTTGGGAGACACACTGCAGGTTTGAGAAAAGGAAGAAAATTAAGAGAGAACTTAAAATCCTGTGGGGTGACAAAGGAACACCTTTACAGTGTTATTTGGAGTGTGGATGGAAACTTCTGAGGTGCTGTATCATGTAATTTATTTCATTTAAGGTAATAACAGCTGGTAAGAGAGGATTAAGGAGGTCAGACAGGCTGTATCCCCCCTAAACCAGAATCAGAGCCATGTCATAGAGAGAGCCCTTTGGAATGGCTCTCTCTTCTGGCTGGCAGCAATGGGACACCTCCTCTGTTTTTTAATTCTCACTGATTTATGTATGCAGCCTAGAAAGGCTGAGGAGAAGAGTCCTAGGAATTTCCTTGCATGATTTCCCCCCTACTTCCAGCCTCTGGAGCAAGGATCCTGGGAGCAGTGGAGGAGTTGCAGCTGAGACAGTAGAGGTGTGTGGTAAGACAGGCATACAGATCAAAGGGATGTGAGAGTATGAAATGATGACTCAGCTCTCCTTTTCCAGGCCCTGGAGATGTTGCTCTGAAGTTCCATAATATATTTTTTAAACTGTTATTTATTTCTCCTTAATCTGAGTCTGGCTACAGAATCCTCTCCAGCAGCCTCTTCCTCATCTGAGCTCAAACAATCTCTACCCACATCCCACACAGCAGTGCAGTCTTCAGGCACTACAGCTTTGAGTGTCTCCCTCCATGCATCCCAAATTTCCCTGTAAGACTGTGAATGATGCTCTCACATCTGTTTTCTTACAGGAAATTCAGCAGCTGTAAATACAGCAGGTCCCCAGAAAATAAAGAATGCTTTCTCTGTAGCACCTCCTCAAGAAGTGTAAATGTCCCTTCCTCCCCTCCTTAAAACTTTAAAATATTTTTCTCTCCTATACGGATATATATACACACACAGAGTCCAAGCCTCCCTACTAAAAAGCCCTCCAGAGGAAGCCAGGAAATAAATCTTTCAAGCATCCTCAAGGCACTTCAACTGTATAACTCCTATTCATCTCATGACTATATTTTATTAGATAGTTGCCCAATTTCAGCTCAAGGCAGTTCCTGTCTATGCTGGAGGTTTGAATCACTGCAACTATAATAAATGCTGAAGTAGGGTAGAAATCCTTGCTATTTATAAATATTAACCATGGCTATATTGCTTTGGAAGTATAAACAGGGGAGGTTTAGAGTGAAGGATTCATCATGAAGATGCACCCAGAAGGAGAAGATGCCATGCTGCTGCAGCCAGGAGGCTCAGGGCTGCTGCCTGGGCAATATTCAGGTCTTAAATCAGGGTAGTGCTAGACCTAAATGTCACAGTTATGTCAAGGTGAATATTTGTGTTTTAGCAAATTTAGGTGTTGGAGCTGCAAGTCCCCTGGTGCTCCCAGTACCTGTGAGACCTCTCAGGCCCAGGGAAGGTGTGACTGCTGCCTCTGGCCGGCGTTTTGAGGTGAAAATGGACATTTATGTAACTCCAATGACTAGATACTAACTAGCAACTTTTCCATTTGAGTCCTGCATCCTGATGCTGTCAGTGACTGTCTGTCACTGCTGCTCCCACACAGTCCTTTTGAAAAACCTGGAAACAGGGCAGGGTGGAAAGGAGTGCATGAAGACCCAGTAGGGAAGCTGTCAGCTGCACTTTGCAGCACAGGAAGGGGGAGAGCAGGGCTTGTAGTGGCACTCCAAAGCTTTCTTCCCATCATAGATGCTGTCATGGTGGAAGAACAACTTCAGCCAGCTGGATACATAGAAATCCTGAATTTCCCAGGAGATGCTCTGGAGTGACCAGTGTACAAAGTGGGGTGTCCCTGTTCTTTTTAGTAGCTCATGGTGAAATTTAGATTATGTGAAATAACATAATCTAAAAAGCAACTGGAAGGGGAAGCAAGGCCATGGGTGATCAGGAGCCTGTGGGTCTCCCAAAGAAAATAATCTCTGTTTACTGGAGAGTACCAGCTGATGATACCAGCTCTGGCTCTGATAAGCTTCTAGTCTGCCCTGACACTCCAGTCTCTGTGGGTGCCCCTTGCAAATCTTCTGTCAAACAGACAGATTTCTTTTTAACATGTACCCTGTTTCAGTAGGAAAACAGAGTGCATATGGAAAGTTCCCTGGAGCAAGAATCTCTGCTCTGCAGCCAGAGCCCTGCCCTGTGCCACGGGCACTGCAGGATCTGCCTGCCAGCCTCCAGCAGCATGGAACAGACACAGACACTGCTGTCCTGCCCACCACAGGGATGGAGAAACGGAGACATGCACCCAGAGTGACTCACACCCTGAAGGAACTGATGGTGAAGCTGGGCAGAYGCTGAGAGCAGATCCACTCCTCTGCCCAAAACATAAAGAGCTGCTCTGACACTGCAGGAGCTCACACAGCATCACTGCCATCTACAAAAAGAGAAAGTGGCTTCTGCAAGAGGAAAAGAAATACCCTCTCAATAAGGAGAACAAAGAGAGGGGCAAAAATAGCTGTGCACAAGCTCCTAGGAAAAGAAAAGGTCTTTTTCAACTAGACTACTGGCATTTGAGCCCCACAGTCCATAATGACTATTGCTGGCCCCTCAGCTGAGCTTGCAGCTTCCTGCAGCAACAATTTGGATGTCAGAATCCCACCAAGCCTCAGAGAAGCCACAGCCAGGATGGACCTTGTATGACCACACAGTGCCAGGAGCTGGAAGCTGGAAGGAACTTTAGGGCACCTTTCAGTTGTTCTTGTGGCCCAGAGCTCCCTTGTTGCCTTCATCCAGCTGCCTGAGCTCACATTCACAGGAGCACTTAGATGCTGAGCTGATACTTCACAGATTTACATTTAAATAACTGAAATTTAAATTCTGCACATGCAGCTTTGCAGATATCTGAATTCCTTGTGTGCCTGAGCTTCCCCTGTGAGGCTTCTTAAATGCCTGTATCACTGTATCTACCTTAAAAAACAGAGCTTCTTACTTCCTAGTTCATATTTCAAACAATATGTTGAGGCTTGTCTTACTACTCACAAAACCATATGAGTGCAAAGGCCCCTCTCAAGTCCCATGTTGCACATTTCAGCTTTTTCCACTTATTCAGGAAGCAGATGGGGAACATATTTTGCTCTGTGACTTGTGTGTTTGAGAAGTTGTCTGCTTTATAAGGTGTCCTGGCTCAGCCCATTCTTTGCCTGAGGAGACGTGGATCCACACCACAAGGAACACCCCAAAGACCCAAATTACAGGATCTTCTGGGCTGGAGCTTTTCAGCTCTGCTGCTGAATCTCTTACTATCTGTGGGAGGTAATGAAATATTTATCGTGGCAGAGAGAAGGAAAAGGAGGGTGGTGCTTTTTGCCATGATCACAGCACTCACAAGTAAGATGCAGGTTTTACTGCCTAGCCACCTTTTTTATTTGGAAGCAGGATACATTCCATCAGTACTGCATTACTCACCAAGCTCACATAAAAGATGAAAGTTTAAGTTGCCTCAAGTAGAAGAGATATTTGAATACAGGTTCTTGGTTCTTACTTGAATATGTTAATTATCTAAGAAAAGCTCTCCTGCTTTAGATAAAAATTAGGGAGAGGACTCATGTTTGCAACGAAAACTTGAGCAGAGACAAGCAACTCCCACTACCTTTAAGCTCCAAAGAGACACAAAATTTAATACTCCCCTTTTTTCTTGGTATTTCCTCTTGACTAGCTTAGAGAGACTCTGTGTTTCAGCCTGGATTATGTGGAACATTCTCAGAAATAAGGCTTTCTCCCCAGGCACTGTACAGATAGCCCAGATACTGGAACTGGAGCTGTGAATACAGCTTAGAGTGATGCTCACAGTTTCAGCTCAGAGTTTCAGCCCAGCAACAGTGAGCCAGAGTCTTCCCTAAACGAAAACTTCATAAAAAATGATGTTTCAGTAAAGCAGCTCTGGTCAAATGTGTGTTAGACTATGTAGAAATTAATGATGCCGCCTCATGGTGCAGATGCTTTTTGTGTTCAGTCCCTCAAGCATCAGTCAAGGTGCTGCTGCTGGCAGCAAACTGCAGTGGCAGGAGCATGGAGACAGGAGAAAGAGTCAGCAATCAGCAGGATCCAGCATAGAAGTCACTGATGGGAGGCTGATTTCTTCCTCTTGCTGCAGACTGTTACTTATAAAGCACAGACTGTTATCTTTCCTTGTGGCTGCTTGGGCATTGCTGTGTAAATCACCACAGCTACACCTCCCTGAGAGCTACACCTCAGAGCTGCAGCTACACCTCTCTGAGGATTAATACCAGCTTATAAGCATGCAGACCTTGCTGGCTAATGCAGCATGAGCCTTTTGGGTTGTTTAACTTTCCACAGATCCCATCAGCTCTGCTTTGTTGCAACCTGTTGGCTGCCAGCGTAAGCTCCAGTGGCACGAAGCCAATGGAAACTCCAGGGCCGTGACTTACAGTTCAGCAACAGAAAGTGCTGTTAGCAGTGCTACTGTAAAACGGGGTCTGAAATGCAGCAGACAAGAAAGATCTGCCACAAATCACTGCTAATATCATAAAGGAAGGTCAGCTATGCAGAGCATTTCCTGCTTTTCAGCCTGCAAAGCCAGTAATGACAGCAGTGAACGTTCACAGGGGGAGTTTCATGATTAAACCCTCAGAACTGCAGGGGAAAAAAGTCTCTTCAGTAAATGCTATGAAATGTTAAATCCAAAGCAAAATAAAAACAAAGCTTTACAATGCAAACTCAGGAATAAYTGGTGCTATCTCAAGAGCAGAGTGAAACACCAAATGCTGAACAAAAGCTCACTTCCATCCATTATCAAGAATAGGCAGAGCAGAGCATTCTAGAGATTTTACACTTTAGTTCAGAGTCTATGATTCAGCAGCTTATCAAAACTGTGGATAAAATTGTTCTGGGGTAAGGAGAGACACAAAAACTCTGGCTAATAATTATAAAATTGAGATATTAGAGACACAAAAAAGATGGATTATGTGGTGATAGTGTTAGAGGTGGGGTGCAATGAAGTAGCTTTGCATGAAGGCTCAGACTGGAGTGGGATGAGATTGGATCATGCAAAGAGGATGACAGAAGAGGGGAAGGGTTAGGAGTGGGTGCCAGATGCAGGTGAGGTTATGACATCAGCAAACAGACACAGGAGCTGGACAGAGTCAAAAAGGAAGTGAAATGTGAAAGTTTGGTTCATAATCTGAAGACTTTCATCTGCTGCTTCTGCCTTTTAACACAGTGATATTGCCACTTGTTTACTCCAGGGGAACACTGGTGGGGTATCGTATTTGTGCTTCCCTCAGACGAAGGAAGGAATGATGGATCTGACTCCATATTCTCAGAAGGCTGATTTATTATTTTATGATACTATATTATATTAAAGAATACTAAACTAAACTATACTAAAGAATACAGAAAGGATACTTACAGAAGGCTAAAAAGATAATAACGAAAACTGGTGACTGTTTCCAGAGTCCTGACCCAGCTCGGCCCCAATTTGCCATTGAGTGAAAACACTCACACCAGAAATCCAATGAAACAATGACCTGTGGGTAAACAATCTCCAAACACATTCCAAAGGAGCAAAACAGAGGAGAAGCAAATGAGATAATTAATGTTTTCCTTTTTCTCGGAGGCTTCTCAGCTTCCCAGGAGAAAAATCCTGGGCAAAGGGATTTTTCAGACAATGTGAATGTGACACTGGGGCTCTTCAGGGAAGGGTGGGGGACTAAATACAGGAGAGAGGAGAGGACAACTCAAACTATTCCCTTCAGGCAGAAGCAGAAGGGTGGCTCAGCTCTTCCCTTCTTCCTGTGAACAAAGCAAGGAGAGATGCACCAGGTGGTCTGCAAAGCAATGCCTGATCCTCCACATACCAAACACTTCCCTCTGGGAAATGAGCATTCCCTACCACACCAAGCCATTTTACACTGAGAAATAACAAACCAATTGCATTTTCCTGCAGAATACAAATTGACAGCTCCTAGTTTCCCAAATAAGATCCATAAACCAGTTTGCAGTTACATGGGATGCAGGAAGTCAAAAAATCCTCAAAAAATGGGAGGTCTGATGTATGTGTGGCACCTCAGATCCACTGAGAATGTGCAGATGTTTAGAGAGGCAAGACTTACTTTTCTTTGCTACCAGTACACTTGGCTGTCACGCCTCCAGGGAACCAATTCATCGTTTCCTGAAGCAGCAAAGTTTTCAAATATGAGAACAACTTTGTGGCAAAAGTCTTCAAGAGTAATTCAGGGATACTTCCATTGCTTTCTTTGTGTGATGCAGGCAAACATTTGCTTCAGGCAAAAGGCAAACTTTGAGTAAAACACTGACATTTTTTCGGCCTTGTTTACCTGTGAGCAGTAAAGGAAGGACAACACTGCCCTTGTTCCTTGTCTGTTTATCTCTCTAGACTCTAAAATCCCTCAGCCACAGCCTGTCTGTGCCACACTGAGCACACAAAGCCCTCACCTCTGCTGATGCCCAGGGGTGCTTTAGGTGTCTGACCAATCCCCCATTCTGTGCCTATGACTGCAATGAGCCACCAAGACGAAGGAAGGGAGAGAGGAATTTTCACTTTATTTTATTCAAACAGGTCCCACCACGAAGCATTCCCAGATGACATAACCAATAGCAACATTTAGCACACAGATTTGTTCAGAAGCCTTAGGAGATGAAAAAAGTGACCAGATTCTTCAGATTAAAAATCAAGACACCTGTTTCACATGTAGAGAGGTGTGAGGACACATAAGAGAGACTGCAGATCTACTCACCTCTCCAGGGCTTTCTTTGGCTGCATTTAGTGAAACAGCAACTATATCATAGTGATAAGAGTTGAGACACAGCTTTACTGACAGCACCGAAAATAACACACAGGTTGGAGAGGAAAAGGAGGTCAGAGCCAATTAAACCTCCTAGGCTGCACAAATTCAAGTAAAAATCAATAACCTGAACCCATAAAGTGCTGGATTTTTGCTCAAAACACTTTTTTTTCAGACTTATGAACCACGATTTTTCTTGATAAACAACTGTAAAGTGAATAGCATCTTAAAGCCCTAGACTGTATCTTAGGCTTCAGGAGAGGACTGAACTCATTGATCTAACAACTCAGGCTTATAGCTAAAATCTGTCCAGGATGCAAGATTTGATCAAGGATAAAGAAGCAAAGGTGAGTGGAAAGCACAGGTAATGCCCTGGCTTTAAAAGAGCTCCCACAACTGCTTTAAATCACTACAACTTTCAAGAGACCCTTCCCAGCAGTGATGCCTGGCTCTCTGCTGGGGCTCACAGGGCATCTTCTCAGCCTGTGTGCACACAGGTGGTGGGGCAGAGGTGGATGCAACATTCCAGCCATCCCCCCAGCTCCTCCTGGAGCTGCCTCTGCCTGTCCTGGGGCACCTCCTCATCCCCAGCAGCTGCAGCCACCCAGTGCCACGTTGCATGACAGCATTAAATACTACACTGTGCTGACAAACTAACTGCCTCAGGGCCTTTATAAAACTGTTTCTAACAGTGCCAGCTTCCTAAAAAAATCTCAGAATAAACCAAAACAAACAGATTGTGGGAGTGAATAACAGGCACGAAACAGAGTTCTTTCTCTTCCAGAAAAATAATGGATGCATACAGCAGGCAATTCCCTCGCTGGAGAGGTCTGAAACCTCCGAAGTTAATGTATATTCCAGCTAATGGGAATTGTAATCATTGGCACCAGGCCCACGTTTAGCTCAGTACCAGCCCTAGCACAAGGGAGGCATTCAGAGGCAGCTCACATCCCAGGGCAGGAGAAATGAGCTGCCAATTGTGTCAGACTGCTGCCTCAGGAGGGGGGGAAATTGAGCTTTTGCTGCTGCTGCTGCTGCCTGCTTCGTTTCTTTGATCCCTCCCAGAACAGGCTGCCCCTGCTGTGCTAGCACCCACAAACCACCCAAATTCATAGCACAGCATTCTTATTATCTGCAAGGATTTCTTGATCATGTCACAGGGCAGGGGTGACAACACAACCAAATTCTCTTTCTGCTCAGGAGGGTGTGGGCTGGCTCCTCTCTGAGGGGCTCTCACTTTCTTCTTCAGCTTGGCACAAAAGCTTGAGGGCAAATGTAATGGAAAAAGCAGGAAATTCTCACCTCCTCTGTTTTCCTTGAAGAGCTATAGATGGAGGCATGTACACATGTCTGTCTGTGATCATACAGCAGGACACTGCTGACAGCAGCTTTCTCAGCCAGGGGACAAGTTGTCTTCCATGCCTGTGAATCCCAGCAGTGCAGAATCTACTGCAACCCTCCCTCTCTGATGGCTGTCACTCATCAGAGGCTATATCAGCTGCTCCTTTGCACCCTGGGCTGTACCAAGTGCCAAGACACCAGGGGAAGACTCTAATTAGCTTGACTTGCACCAAACCTCCAGTGACCTGAGGATCAACTCAGCAATGAGACCTCCATCCTGTCTGTGAGCTGAACAATTCCCTATTGCTGAGTTACTTGACTTCAGAGGGACTTGAACCATTCCTTTTGTTCCAACTCTTTCTGTCATACACAATAGCAAAAAGTGTCATGGAGGCCAGATTAACCCTGGCCTGCCTGCCTTCCTTCCTTCCTTCCTTCCTTCCTTCCTTCCTTCCTTCCTTCCTTCCTTCCTTCCTTCCTTCCTTCCTTCCTTCCTTCCTTCCTTCCTTCCT